>CM077034.1:135927628-136446266 GCA_039090855.1 Macrothele yani
ACGCTGGTTTCTGTTGCCATGATCGAATTTACCTACAAGAGTTTCCGTTCTGTTTCCGTTGCCCTATTTTTGCATTGGAAATCTCCCATAATTATTTTCAGGAAATTAACTGCTGCTTACCTTTACCTTGTTTAGATGACAAATTTCCTCATAAAATTCTTCAATTTCTTCTTCAAGTGACTTGTGGTGGGTACATAAGTTTAGATAATCTGAGCCTGATATCTTTTCGAGAGTTGGATAACAAGTCGTGCAGCTCTGTCAGAGGAACTTTCAACTTCTACAACTTTATCCTTGAGTTTCTTGTTTATTATAAATCCAACACCACTAGTTCTGCCAGTATCTGTCCCACGATAGTAGAAAGAGATACCACTTTTCAGTTCGGTGAGATCTTCTCCCTTTCTCCTTACCTCACTTAGCCCCACGATGTCCCGCTTGGTCCTTTGTGGTTCCTCTTCCAATTCAAGAAGCCTTGAATCAGAAGATGGGGAGCGTCCATTGTAAGTAGCCAAGGACAGCATCCAGATGGCAGCCTAGTCCGGTCCTCCGGAGATTCTTAACACCCTCTGCCATCATGTCGCACTGGCCGCTGCCTAGATAAGGTACATTCCAACTGCCTGAGACTGAGGGCCAAAGATTTAAGTTGTGGAATCATTTTGGAGGGGTTTGGACATAACTGCCACCACGCTGGCCAAGCGGGTTGTTGAGGTGTGGAATGAAATTTCCTCTAATCCCGATGGTATGGATTATGCTGCTATATAGGCGGTCATCGGTGCTCCCCTTTAGTGGGAACAGGATGCAACACGAGAAGGCGGGGTTGACATTTGTCAAGGAGAGGCACAGCAGTAATACGCATCACCTGACCTTACATCCCTTTACATATTAATTCTTTTACATATTAATATATATAGAAAAATTTCTCTAGCAAAATTGTGAATTTAATCAATATGCATCATTAATCATTTAGGTGTGAACATCACCGGCAATAGTGAGTCATTAAAATTCCATGTAAACAACCTTGAGTATCTTAGAAAACAAAAACTCACTGAAAAGTCTGTCTGTATTTTACAAATAGAATATCAAAAGTTGAAATGAAATAAAGTGTGTGGCAAAATATACCTATTGTTTTGAAACAAAATTATGGAGCATAACTTTTTTTATTGTGTTCCTATCAGAAGGGCCTTGTCTCATGGTAGGTATGTTAGCTGGTCGACCACTTTGGCAGACATTTTTTTTTTTAACTTAAAAGGCATCAGACAACAATTTTTATACAAACTTGTCCTGTTCACCTCATTTGAATTGTTTTTTTTAAAAATAAATCACAGAAATACGTATATAGTAATATACTGTCTAACTTTTTCGAATTATTTGTTGGAATTTATGTGAATTTTATCCGTCGAAATATTATCGGGTATATTTAATCTGATTATTAGGCAGACGCTCGAAACATTATACGCACAACTTGCACAGCAAACTTGCGGACATTAATAGTGCCAAAAATATGGAAGTAGTAAAAAGCGTGTGTGATTCGCACAAATATAAATATTTTTTTTTAACGTTGATTCAAATTATTTCTGCTTCCAGTGCTAACGAGATGCCACGTTGGAAAGTGTCACCTTATTGTACAGTTCCATCTCTCATTTCAAACGCCCCACTCTTTGTTATTACTATTCCTCCTATTCTCTTGTTTCTGCCAGCATCCTACGAAATGTTAGGAATACTTGTTCAATTACCCCACATTTCAGATGTCAAGTACTTTATGTAAAAGCACGTAAACTTGACCAGATCCTAAAGTTGAAGATAAAGGACAGCTCTTGAGAAGCAATGTTTAGGAAACGGATTGGTCTCGAAGAAAGTCTTTTTGTTCTTAGAAGCGGTTATTCTACTCCTCGAAAACGCATGGTATCCTCTAAGCACTTTCAAATTTTTAATGAACAAGTTTGCTAAAATCATGCAATGCGTTGATTATAATACGCTTTCCAACATACCAGAAATCATTACTAAAGGATTATGTGAATAATGGCTGTGGAATAAATCTCGGTCCTGTGCCCTGACCTTTGATACCATTTTGATTATATTCAACAGAAGCGATTCGGTATACATCCGAAATAACATGATAAAGTTTTGTCGCAATCGAAGCATTTTTGCGCGTAGTAGTAAAGTTATGATGCATAAAAAAGGCTATGTAATAAAGATCCCGCTCCTGTGTCCTAACGTTTGACCACATTTCGTCCATTTTCCAATACAATTCGTCCCAAGGCGAAGCCCCTACAACATACTAACATTTCATCCAAATCGAAGCATTTTTACGTAAGTTACCTGACGCATAATGGCGATGGAAGTTGTTCCGCTTCTATGTCTGACCTTTGACCCCATTTCGCCAATTTTCAATAGGGTTTGTCGCCCGGAGTTCCAGATTTACCACATACTAAAATTTAATCGAGAAATCGAACCTTTTTTTACGTTAGCAGTTATGACACATAACAGCAGAGGAAATGATCTCGCTCCTATGTGCTGACCTTCGACCCCATTTCGCTCACTTTAAATAGGGTTCCTTCCCAGGTAAGCCCCTACCAGATACTAAAATTTAATCGAAATCGAACGATTGTTGGTCTAATTACCGTGCGGATGGGCATACGCACACAACGTACGTGACGTAATAGGGTAGATGGGAGTCGCGACCGTCTGCTCCGCAAGAGTGTGACGTCATAAAATTTTAATAGGATCTACACGCAACGCGTGGCGTAATGATTCACAGATGTGGCGAGACAACGCGCGCCAACATTCTCAAACGCGAGATTGTGACGTCATAAGATATCTAAGCATTGGAAACATTAATGGAACGACGCCATGGCACCTAAAATCGTTATAATTCAGGGTGGCTTCATTTTCCAACCCACCTAAACGAATTCTCTAACGTCGAGATCAAGCTAAATCGATTTCTAGTACCAGAAAACAGTAGGTTAACGATTTTCATCAAAATTCTTAGAGCCGTTTTCATAAAATAAAATGTACATACATACATACAAGAATTGCTACTTTAAGGTGGACTTCAAGTAATTTTGCTTCTAATACTTATTATGGAAAAAAAACTTCTGTACACATTTTCTTCTACAATTAATGGGTTCGCAAAGGATAAAAATTTGAACATCGATTAAAATGAAGCTTCACTTCATAACTAGGAATACTATTACTATTTTCTAAACCATAGCCGTAATTATGCAATCCAACATTTATTTGTCCACTGACGTCATCAAAGTACCGGTCGCGCCATCTTTTCTCCGGTTTCAACGCCACATAGGAAAAGTTATTGATTTTTAATATAATTATGGTTATGTTTTAGAAAATTTTAAGATTTTCCAAGATTACAATATGAAGTTATTATTTCGATCGATGTTCAAATTTTTCATTTTTTTTTTTGATTGGAGGGTTTAACGACCACCGTAAGGAAGCAACTCAATGGGCTATAAGCAGTCGCCCGTCCACTAATTTAGGGTCACTGGTTCCAGGGAAGGGAAGAGCCAGTGCCGTAAGACAAACACAACATCCATGCCTGACCGGGATTCGGAACCCGGACCCCTTATGCTACGGACGAATGATCAGTGTGCCAACGCCTTAGACCACTGCGCCACCGGGGGCGGCCAAATTTTTGAATTTCTTACAGGAACACATTAATTGTGAAGGAAATGTTTACAAAAAAAGGGATTTTTCCATAGGAAGTATAGAAGCAAAATTACTTTGTCGTTTACCTTAATAATATGGGATATAGGGCGATGCGAAATGGATCGCTATCCTATGCCTTGCACTTTTGACCACATTTCGCCCATTTTCCAACACGGTTCGTCCCCTTGGTGGTCCCCTACTACATACTGAAATTTCATTGAAATCGAACCATTTTTCGCACGTTATGACTCATAAAAAAAAGGTAATGGAATTCATCATCCAGATCTTATCATCCTTACCTTTGACCCCACTTCACTCATTTTGAATAGGGTTCGTCCCCAGGCAGTCTCCTACCACATAGTAAAATATCATGGAAATCGAACCATATTTACGCAAGTTATGACGCATAAGGACATGGGAATGATCCTGCTCCTGCGTCGTGACCTTTGACCCCACATTTGTCCCATTTTCAATAGGGTTCTTCCCCAGGTGGTCCCTTACCACATAGTAATGGCTTTCATTGAAATCAAACTATATTTACGCAACGTTATGACGCATAAGGGTAATGGAATGATTCCGCTCCTAACGTCGTGACCTTTGACCCCATTGTTGGCCCATTTGCAATAGGGTTCTTCCCCAGGTGGTCCCTACTGCCACACTAGTAAACTTCTCATTGAAACTCAAACTATATTTACGCAAGTTATGACGCATAAGGGTAATGGAATGATTCCGCTCCTACGTCGTGACCTTTGACCCCATTTGGCCCATTTGCAATAGGGTTGTCCTCAGGTGGTCCCCCTACCAAGTATACTAAAATGCCATCGAAGAAATCGAACCATTTTTACGCCAGATTATCGATGTGGACGAAGGCAGACAAGAAGGCTGGAGCATATACCGCTTTTTTCAACCTACTGTTGGAAAGCGTAAAAAAGTGAAAATATAAATGCAAAACTTTATTATGAGGGAAAAAAACGCATTATACATTTTAGCCTACGTTAATATGGTTTATTTTAATATCTTGTCAGCTTCCAAGCGACACTCATTGTTCATAAATGCTAAACACATTTTTTTTAATACCAAGAAAACAAGGGAATACTACACCCCATATTTTATTTATGAAAAAAAATTAAAAAATGGTAAGCAATTTAGTAAGATCAATGTTGTAAAACAGAATAGTTGGATGGAAATTTAGGCGGACTGTTCCCAGCTATTTTGGTTAGCAGAAAGAATTATGTTTTGAACGAAGGAAGGACCTCGATATCTTTAGATATTGGTAGAATTAGGTGAGTTGGTAATTATCCGTCTAAGTCACAGACAAAACATCTCAAATTACTACTTAAAATAAATATTTTTATGCAGGTCATCTGTACAAAATAATTATTTGTCCAGGAAAATCTACTCAAATGTTAATTTTTGCAGGAAGCAAGCATTTGTGCACACAAAATTGTCAGTACAACAAAAGATATGGCACTGTAGCTTCTGAAAATGTGGATACAATTTTGAAATGCTGTCATAATACACTGTAAAAAGCAGGTATATAAGTCGCCTTGTCTTTGTAAACATGCAAGCTTATCACAAATATTTTAAGCGTTATTTCAGAAACCTACATCAAAAATAAAAGCGGAAAAAACAAATTAGTTTTAAGTTGAGATACAGACCAAAAATGTCTCTAGTCGATGAAAATCTAAACCAAGGAGAGTGGTGAAATGCCTGATGCCTGCTGAGCAGTTTTTGTTTACTTCTAGTTTTTTTTTTTTTTTTTGGTCATTGCATATCCTAAATTTGCTCATTTGTCTTAATAACATATATCGAAATTTAGCTCTTCGGTATCCATCTGTATTGATATATTTTGCCGTTTCCTTCAAGTTAAAATACCAGTGCTGTATATTAATTTCTAATACGAAGGCCAGTTCTGAGGGCCGAAATTGCCGAACAAAAATCGAAATGAAGTTAAACTAAAAGTAGCTACACTGATAACGATAAACATAATAAAACCGAAACGAGAAATACAGCATCAGAAGAATCAAAAGTTTTTAAAAATGCATGAAAAAATGTCCCATGCTATTCGGAAAAGCGCTTGTATCTCATAGTGTTATTTATGTGTATTATGGTTGAGAAATCCAGTGTTTGAAATTAGCCAAATCAATGACTTTTCATGTAGGATATATTAGTATTTCGCGAATCCGTTGCCGCGTTAATGTCACGTATAATTTAATGACGTCTGGGCATCACAACATATCTCTGTGATGGAAAATTAAATTTTAGAGATCTTTATATTCAATTATAATTTTAATTCTAATTTTAGTAATAAAATAACGTAAGCATTCATTGTGAGGTCACAAAAAAGTGTAGTATTACAAACAGTTTAAGGAGTCAGTGGATGACATTTTTCAAATTCTATTTTGCACTTGATCCGATTCGACTTACTTTTAAATTAATAAAAAAAACCAAGTCAATTTGAAACAGATTTTCAGAATCACACACAAAAATTTATTCAAAAACATTAAGCTCAGTTTTTCGCCTCAGATTTTGTACATAGAAATAACTTTTCAAATGCAACAAAACATTGAACACTTTGCTATATTCAAATGTTTCTCATATTTCTATCATGGGACAAACATTGCATAGCAATATATTCTTTGTTTCATAATTCCTTTGAAACATATAGCTATATTGTTCTTGTATAATAAAGTATTTCGGAAAACGAAATATGAAATAAAAAAAAGTGAAGAAAAGAAAAATCTATTCCGTACCTTGGGTTTCAGATCTGATCACTACAAAAGACTTCAAATTTATTTAATTTTTTAAAGTCTAAGTTTCATTGTATCCCATTCTTTTCCAGAATTCTTATTTTCGAAACCGAAACCGATTTGAGTTGAATCTACATCTGTACCTTCTTGATCACTTCCTCAGGAATAAAGCCAAATATGAGATTTAGTTAATGTCATGTTGACGTCATTATTTCTCCTTTGTTGATCTAAATGTGATATATGAAAATGCCAGTATATTATATTCCCAATTGAACGTAAACTGATGCTCTCAAAGCTGGCATATTTTATTTACACCGCACACCGAGATAGCTCAGGTGCACTTTCACATGTCGAAGCGAGCTATATTTGGGACGCGTTATGTGGGCATAATTAACTGGCATTTTGGTGTATGTTGTCAGGAGCAACAATGAAACGCTTTAGCCGAACAATTAGAATTGTCGAGGTATAGTTCCAATTAGTTGACTGAGAAAAAAAGAATGATAAAAACTCTCATAAAGCAAATTAAATTGTTAACCGTCAACTGTAATTTGAAAGTACAGTAACTGTATTCAATTTTACAGAGCACCTTAGTGATTTCAAAAAAAAAATATAATCAGAAAGATAAAAAAGAAATCCGTCTTCTGTTATTCGTATCTTTAACATTAGGCAGGTAACCGAATTTCGACTATTCTGTAATTTCTGTAAACGGAAATATATTGTGATCTCAAATGGTGGGACAATATATTCCGTTATGATGATATCCGATAAGAAGGAGATCCCGTTTTAACGAAATTAAGATAAACAGTTGTCAAAAATCCCAATAAATTAATGCATCTTTAATTGCAATATAACGACATTCAGTTTGACACATTTTTCGTGATAGCGAGAGGATAAATTTATATTTCCAATCGATTATTAAAAAAAATTAATACCAGATTTTGTTTAGTTAAACAGGTTTTATTTCTTTTGATTTTTGTATAAGATTTAATGCTTTTCGCACAGATATAATTCACAAAATCTCTTACGATTATATTAAAATTAATATGATCTGTCGCACTAACATAAACAATTTCTGAACATAACAATTTCAAAATAAACTATTGCCCCTACTGAAAGAACATTTGCAAATTTGAATGTAACTCTCGTGTACCTTCTACGATTTCGGTGGTGTAATCACACGACAAAAAAAACAAAGAAAGTCTACAAATGAATTGAAATTATTCAGGGATTAACCATATAATTCTTGTTTTCACAGTAACATAATGAACAAAGTGTTTGTATCTGAGGTGAACATTGTCTTATAACATTCTTTCGTAGTAAGAACATAAATTATGACTTAAAATAACCAAACATTCCGAAGCGAAAACGGTAGAACAAAGCAGCAAAGAGCACGTAATTTGAACTGTCGAAGGTAGCCACACAGTACGTCGAAATGAATGGCTTCGGAACAGAAACTAATTTGTCCGTACGTTAGGCAGGAACTACAGGAAGGAAGTCACAATCGCTCATTTGGTGGACAAAATTCAAGGCGATAATAGTAATACTCAAACAATAATTACACGTGTTCTACTATGTTTTAAACGAAACATACACTATTACAGGTTGTTTCTTAAGCAAACATCATGTTCGAAAAATTCACTACCAGGAAAAAAATATAACTTGCTTTCGCATGGAGATCGAGAAAGTTGGAAACATTTTCGATGCCAGACTAGAATGAGAAGCAAAGAGGTACTTGAAGATTTTAAAAGAATTATCCAAAGCATCTTTTAACTCCCCTGAATGCATTGTTGTCACACATAACTTTTCTGGTGTTTTGTTTTATTTGTTTGAGGATTTAACGATAACCCTGGGGACCTAAGTAGGTTCCAGGCAGTAGTCACACGACCACATTGTTGAGTCACTGGTTCCAGAGCAGAAAGATAGCCAGCCACGCAGGAAAAACGCACCATTTGTGCTTTACAGGGGATTTGAGCCTGAACGCATATTCAGTGAATGATTTGAAACAAATACTTTGTGCGACTTGGCTATTGGTTTGTCAGTTTTGGCAAGAAGAGAAGTTAAACAGAAGAACAAGAAGCACATAATTATTTGAAAATACGTCAACGTATAATGACATCACGCCTGTGTCATTTCTTGGCAGAAAAGTATGTGGATTTTAAAATGTGCATTCATACTTTAATGGTGAAATAAAATGATACTGATAATTGAATCCTAAATTTGAATTTAATGAAAATTTTTGCTACACAACACAGTACATCAACGTTTAACAAAACAAAAATATTATAATATTGTTTATGTAGTAAACTAATCTACGTAATCAACACAGTTGAGTGTAAACATGAACATCATGATAATATCACAAAGATCAATTCGAATTAAGTATCCTATAGAACTATATAATTGCTCTGCAAGAAAACAAAATCGCAAACCACCTCAAATATATCATATTATACTGTAATTAATTATAAACATGTAATCCATAAGTTAACACAAATGACTAAACAAAATCTATACAGAGTAATTCATAAAAGTAAATAGCGTAATGTACAATAGAAGCATAGCATGGTGCAAGGGAAAAAGGCTTAAATTGTAAGGCTGACGAGAACCTGATCTCCGTTGGTCAATATGTCAGGTCAGAACGTCAACAGTAACAACATTAAATTACAACCAATGCTGTGTATACTGTGAAAAAAATAAGATAAAAACTTAACAAAACGTGAAAGTGAAAGGTGAATTTATTTACTTAAAAAAACAACAAAAGTTATCGTAGCTATTTTTTAAATTCTTTAAAATTCACAATTTCTCTGATGTAGATTGACAATCAGTTCCACAAATGGGGTCCGGCTGCAGTAAGTGCTGTCCGGATTGCTGTACTGTTGTACTATTATAGAGCAATCCGGAGAGCGCCTTGGGTACCACGAAACCCTTCATGACCTCGAGTAGCGCATGAATGCGGGAACCGCAGTAATACCAATAAATCAAGATACCTATCCGCATGAACTCTGTCGTGCATAAATAATAATATTCTAAAAGTATGTATTTTATCAAAGGGAAGAACATTGTAAAGACAATAAATACTACCAGCATTTAAAGCAGAAATTAGTAGTCGAACATATTTTTTGTGAAGACCAAAAATTGTGTTTACTGCCCGTTGTCTGGCCCCAGGCCACAATACAATAAGACAACATAGGGTAGATGAAGTAGTAATATAATACTAATTTGAGTCTAATTGTTAAAAAAACAGAAATCCTAGAAACAGCACCAATACGATATTTAAAAGTATTTGCCAAATAATTTATGTGGGCATCCCAACGCAAGACCACATGTAGTATTGCACTAGAGATTTCACCGATGGCCTGAATGCAACAGAACCCTCATTCAGGACAGTACCAGAAGGTGAAGACAGCCAGAGACCACGGCCCGAAAAAGACTCATTTTGTTTTATTTGCGTTAATTGTAAGAGAGTTACAACTAAACCAGCGAACAATCTTCTGTCGATCAAGGTTCGCACGAAGCAGTATTTCGGACAACAAATTCCCATAAAAGAAAGCTGGTGTCATCAGCAAATAATACTCAGGGAGAAGTAGAAGCAACAGTAAACGCAGGATGCATAAGCAGCATCGGAGAGCAAAAGGCCCTGTGCATGCTACATGCATTGGGATACAAGAGCCGACGTCTTACTTGTGTGCCGTTGTTGACTGCTCATCATTGGACATTACGCCTCGTCTCGTGCCGAAAACCATAAAACGTAACTTCTGCAGTGTGTTGCCAGTTTCGTGTGGTCAGACGAAACCCTTTGTTAGCTCATCTGAGCAGACGGAAGAGTGCGCGTGTAAAGTCCACTGCATGAGGACACGTCGCCGTCCTGCTAGGTCCTCTCTATTCAAGAATATACATTTGTGATGGTTTTAGGAGCTTTCATATGGTACGAATTACGTCTGTCGGTGTGTCTGGAGAGATCCTTAACTGCAGGCCCCCAGCAGCATATTTTGGCTCATCATCTCCACGCTTTCATATATTCCGCGCAACCAGCGACACAGCTGTGTTCCAGCAAAAACATTTGTCATCCCACCTGGCCACAACGACCCAGTCATGGATCAAAGAGAACTCAACTAATTTTATAAACATCCAGTGGTGCCAAAAGTCCCTGGATTTCAACCTAGTGGAAGGTCTTTGGGTTTAGGTCGGATGGAACCGCAGATCCAAGGTTTCAAAGCCCACGTTTCGGGGGAGTTACGGATAATGTTGCTACGGGCATGGCTAGAATTAACTCCGAAAACGCTCTGGCATCTGGCAGAGTGGATGCTACTCGTGTGCATGCTGTTATTCTCTCTAGAGGAGTACCAACACGCTGTTATGTAGGTAACTCTAATGTTTTGTTCTATAAGTGTATTCAGGCTTACTGGGGGAAAAATAATTATTTGAGCAAGCACGTTCCCACAAAAAAAAATCCGTGAAATGGATTTTAATATTCGATATTCACAAGCAGATGTGAAAACAGGATCAATCTGTGTAAAATGCAATCCATCTTGAAACACGGATTTCCTTTAAAGGCAGGTAGTTTGATAGTTAGTTTGTTCTGCACTGCCCATATCACAGAGTTTGGAAGATTATAGCTGCACAAATTGTGTTACCCTTGCACTAAACATTTGACAGACGTTCTTGGTTTACCCTGCCGGGTCAGAAAAGCAATCCACATTAACTGAAATTTATTAAGTCGTTGACTTATATGCTCAAAAATTACCACTGACAGAGAAAAGAACTGTGGTAATTTTGATAGATATAATTCTCCAGTACATAATAAACTAGAAGTAGGTTATGCCATTGTTTATGCGAACACGTTTTTTACATATATATATATATGCCTCTTTGTCTAGGAGTTTATCGAATGTATTTTCTGCAGTGTGGGATAACACTTAACGACCATAATGCCCAAAATGCCCATACGTTCAAAGGGTCATAGCCACCCGAAACGACAGTCCAGTGTGAGTCAGATTTCCTGTCCTTGCTTGTTCTTCAAATCTTTTCGATCTATGAGGGACCAGCTGGCGTCACCCTCAGTAATTTTTGTTTTTCTTAAACAAACAACTTAACCAACAGGCAGTTTCGAGTGTTATGGTATTTAGAGTACGAGTGTTATGGTATTTAGAGTAATACACGATTTTTGGGTCATGGTCGTTAAAGGGTTAACCTGAAATTATGTCCAGAAAACGTTTAAGCACTGTCAACAGAAAAAAAGTTATTTGCATAACACGAGTATTACTATTGGTATAACGCGAGTAATTAATGTGGAACTACAGTGAACTCCCGTTTTTCCACCACCCTTGCTTAACCACCAACCCTCTCAATTCTTTTTTTATTTCGTGGTGAGTGTCATTCACTTTCGGTGTTGCAATTCCTATCTCACCTTCCTCCCTAAGGTGGTTTACTCTTGAGTTGCTTCTCCCCTTTCATTCTGATCCAGTACAGATGTTGTACCCCAGATAAAGAGGGACACGATTGGAAATTCTCCACTATGGCGCAGATCACGCCGTATATGTTAGACCGCGCGCGATTGAGTATTTCCCATTGCTGCGTAGACCACACCATCTTTATGATGTTTATTTCATTCCTGATTGTTAAGCTGGTAGAATTAGTGCGAGATGAAAACGAATTGTTCTTTATATAAAAGAAAATTTGGCGATATCGAAATGTTTAAAAAAAGGAGAAAGTGCTACATATTTGTCATATATGGAATAGGTCCATCTTCAGTAAACCACTTGAAACGATATTCTGAACAAAAAGGCTGAACATAAGTTTAACATAAGAATGAAAGCAAATTTGACCGCGATGTCACATTTAGTCAGCCAGGGCTCCCACGTTCCACTTTGGGATCATGTTTCTGTACTGAACGTTCCGATGTCCAGATCACACCTCAGGTTTACAGAAAACATTTTCATTCATTCTTACGGGTATAGAGTGTGCAACGATAACACACCGGACCTCATACCGCTTCCTAGGAAATCGGCACTTCCTGATTATGCCCATCATGGTTCCCGGAGGTATTCCTTGTACAAACAACTCTATGACTCCAACAACTACAATATCCAATCAAATTTTGGATTATGTTGAATCCTCCCAGGGATCACGCTAATTATGTTGAGGGTTGTTTCCGTTGCGTATATTTATATTTTGTGTATTGCCAGCACTTGTAACATGTGATGATGATTCGTATTTTACGATCCTAAAGGTCTTATGTAAGGTCTTATCTTTAGACATTAAAGGTTTTATAGGTTTTTACTCTTATTTTAATCGTGCACAGACGGTAGTCATTTGAGTGGTTTTGAAAACCCATAAGTAATGCAAGCAAGTTTAAAACTCGGATTGCGCTATAAATGCAAAAAACAAGCATGGAAATTGTATATAAAATAAATCATTTTGGGATAAATTTCTGGTTGCTATTACAGAATATACCTATTCAGATGTTTCTTATATAATTTTTCCTAGTAAGGTATAAATTTATCAAAATGTTAATTACTGTAAACATTACTAAATATATGTGAAATTTTTAATTTCTGCCCATCTTGTGTATCAGAAGAAAAAGAACCTTCGCTTCATTTCAAAACAAAATCATCATTTTTTTTTCGTTCTTCTCCCACCGTGGTACTCTTTGTCGTGTAATTTTTTTTTAATTTCAGAAATTTAACCATTTAGGTCTTCAGTTTCGGCTTGCTACTTTTTAGCGATTCACATTTAAAATTGTATCTTTCGGAAATTTTATTTATTTCTTCATTGAATAAATGCCATACAAAAATTTATCAACACACGTAATGCTAAACAAGAGCTTTCGGAATTTAATCTATAGTAGAATTTACATATGTTTAAATGCTGTGGTCCTGGGGCAAAAATGTTCACCAACTTTGATTGGTCCATTCATGATAATACGAATCCTGCAAGTCACGTGTTTTTTTAAGTTCTACGTTTTTCAAAAGGCTCTCTGAATGTCATTGTTTGCGTTTGAGAAAAATATTGCGTTCTGCTTTGCAAAATTAATTTATTTTCTTCGGAAACAAAATGATAAATTCACTGGTAATGAATACAGGGTCGCTAGGACACAAGAGACACAAGCACTAGGTTCATACTGACTCAATCAATTTTGATGTTTCACATGCCAAGCTTGACACACAAACATTGCAGGTGCCCTGACGTCAGTTTAAATTAGCATTCCCTACAAAGAGAGCAAAGAATGTCATACAAAAAAGGGTCTGCTTGGCCGGGTGTATACCAAGATGAGACGAAAAATCATCCTGCTTTCAATTTCACCTAAAGTTTGGCCTTCATTCCTATGCAAAATGCTGGGCACCGTCGACTGGGTACCTCATTACGAGAAACTCACAGGACTGATGACGTGCGCTCGGAGAAAAGCATGATATGTGTTATCAGGTGAACAGAGGTAAAGGTTTGAGGACAATATATTTAAAGTTCAAGTGCTCTTAAACTTTTATTAGAAAAAAGAGTAAAACAAGGCAGGAGCAGAATGGGAAATTTCAACAGTTCAAAACGAAGTAAAAGTGGACAGCAGCAGAAAGAAAAATTTCAGAAGCTTAATGCGACGTGAATGTTTGTATGAAAACTGCAGAACGATAAATTTCAACAGTTCAAAGCGATGTAACAGTCGACAGCATAAGTGCGCTGAAGGGGATCTGTGCTTTCAATGCTTAGGAAATTCGCCTCGAAGGCCGGTCCGAATCGTGTCGTAAAACGACGGCTAACCCTGATGCGCTTGTCGAAGCAGTGACAGAGATCCCTTGGTGCAGTAAAGGGCAATTTTCACTTGAGCTTATGTCTTCCTTATCCACCATCATTCTCCTCCTGCAAGAGCTAATACTATCCTCCATTCGTCATCGAATGGCTCCCGAATCCTAGACACTACAATAGGCGATACAACGCGTAGCTCTTGTTCGCAGATTGCTGTCAAATCAACAGGGCGATCGATTTTTTCATCACAAAATTACAGGTGATGAAAAGTGAATTAACCTATGTTGTCCACCGGTGGATGAGGCCACATCAGAAAATACAGCCAGTGACGCAAAGAGGGT
This sequence comes from Macrothele yani, assembly GCA_039090855.1. NCBI lineage: Eukaryota > Metazoa > Arthropoda > Arachnida > Araneae > Macrothelidae > Macrothele > Macrothele yani. Next base: position 135,942,117 of record CM077034.1, read on the forward strand.
TAATCAATAGGAGCTCAGTCTGTGCTTTTGGTGAAATTGTCAGGGTCCTGTACATTAGTAACTCCTACCTGGTGGTCAAGATGCGGACGGGAACCTCCACGTCTTATAATTTCATCGGGCGTTTGATGACCTGCGCAAAAGCTATCGAGTGCGAATCAATAGGAGACGGAGTTTTCAAAGTGATAACTCCCCATGTCACATATCAGGACTGGTCCCCAGAAAATCACATGTATTGGAAAGTTTTAAGTTCTTACGCCATCCTCCATATATATTCCGAAACTTTCCGCATGCGACTACGACGTATTTGGCTCAATCACTCATTTACTACAAAATGGCACATTACTTAGTGGCGAATTTGGAATCTAGTATCAGTGAACTTCTCTTCTCGAAACCTATCGAGTGTTACCTCCTTTTCTTGTGGAGCAATGCAAAGGACTATAGAAAACAAAGGCCTGTATTGTAGGGAACGAGATCAACAGTTATGGCTTTCTAGAATGAATAGGCTTTTCAGATAACAATGGGACCAACGTTTCACTAAGCCTGATATATTGCGAAAGATTAAACCATGATACTTCGTGTCATATCTGGGGGGAACATTGCTGTCGTTACCTGGGGAAGCAGCTACCATACGGCGTTCAAAAAGAAGAAAAAAGGAGCGAAATGTCGCTTTTTATTCTGCAGATGTCCTTTTCTCAACGAGCTCACAAAGTGGTAATTTAACATTCATTACAAAATCAAAACTTGAAGAATCCGGTAACCCAAGCCACAATATCGCATTATGCAAACAAGCACAAGTTTGCCTTTTCTTATAGAATAAGTCATCGGACTTCTTTGGACAAATGTGTCTTGTACAGAGTAAATCCTTCTGGTCCAGAATCCTATAAAAGTTTATTTTTGACAGCTGAATTAGTATTTTTTTTATTTCCATATTCTACGTACTTCTGTTTCCATATTTTAATTATGAGAAATTCGTGCATTATGTGTAATAATAACGAAATTCAAGCTTTTTCTTCGTCGTAGTGAATATTCTTTGAAAACAGAACATCTTTCGTAAATAATGAAAGCACAGACTTTTGCCCATGAAAATAGCTTTACCGTCAGTTGTGATCAGACATCAGTCAGTCAGTAGAATCAGTCCGTTGTGTGTGTGATTCCTCTTAAAAAGCACACATTGGAAATTCGACTGCTATCGAAACGTGCACCGTATGCGAAACTTCGACCGTACGAGAAACGTGTGAGGTAAGCGACTCTCTTTTTATCATCATTGTGTCGTTCTTGCAGCCCGTTGATTACTTCTATCTGAAGTAGAGAGTTAATCCCGCTCTTGAAAAGCTGGGATTGAAAGGAATTTGGCTTTGAGATTGGGGCAATGACGTGCGAAATTTGTTTTAAAAGCTAGTCTTAAGTAACAGAAAAATATTACAAAAAGGAAACATAGGCATCTCTAGGTTTACTATGAAAATACGGTAGCTTCTAGTATCGAAAGAATTCGCCCATGTTGTTGAGTGGTTCACTAATTAGTAATATCGATAGGTATTAAAGTTTTACTAAACTGCTGAAGAATGAAATCATCTCACTTCGACACGTGAAAGATCATATATCGCTCAATTACAAACCGAAATCTACTTTTTATGCTAAAACCTTTTGCATCACAGAAAGTACAGAAATATTATTCACTCGATTTTCGTGCCCGTTAGACATATAGGGTGGATAGCAAATTTCAAAATATTTTTTTTAAATATGAGATATTAGGCATAAGAAAAATACGTATATTCCTCACTTTGAGTAGATGGACTCACTGATAGCTCAGTGGTCTAAGTGCTGGCTTTGTCCGTCATTTAGAGCTGGTAAGTTCTCGAGATCCGGATGCGGTATGTGTGGTGTGATTGTCTTACATCAAAGGCTCTATTCAAATCCCCTGCTTTTAATAAATGGACACACTGATAGCTCAGTGGTCTAATTACTGGCTTGGTCCGTCAGTTAGAGCTGGTAAGTTCTCGAGGTCGGAATGCGGTATGTGTAGTGCGATTGTCTTACATCAAAGGCTCTATTTAAATCCCCTGCTTTGAGTAAATGGACTCACTGATAGCTCTGTGGTCTAAGTACTGGCTTGGTCCTTCAGTTAGAGCTGGTAAGTTCTTGAGGTCCGAATGCGATATGTGTGGTGTGATTGTCTTACATCAAAGGCTCTATTTAAATCCCCTGCTTTGAGTAAATTGACTCACTGATAGCTCTGTGGTCTAAGTACTGGCTTGGTCCGTCAGTTAGAGCTGGTAAGTTCTTGAGGTCCGAATGCGATATGTGTGGTGTGATTGTCTTACATCAAAGGCTCTATTTAAATCCCCTGCTTTGAGTAAATGGACTCACTGATAGCTCAGTGCTCTAACTACTGGCTTTGTTCGTCAGTTAGAGCTGGTAAGTTCTCGAGATCCGGATGCGGTATGTGTAGTGTGATTGTCTTACATCAAAGGATCTAAAAACACTGAAATCCGTTTTATTGGTGTAATATTAGAAACACTAGTACAAACACGCTAGCTTTCACCGCCACGGGTGCATTCTTCAGGCATAAGTATTCCAATGCAAAAACAAAAACAAATAAAAAACAGAGTTCCAGTAATGAATTCAAAAATAGAAGTTTGCTATAGATATTATAGAACGTGTGCGTCATATTCTAGATGTGTGATTAGGAGCGCGCGTATTAATGAGCGTGCGCCATACATGTGGGAGGTCCATTGACGTTTCCTCGTTACATATCCCGTGACTGGATAGGATTTCTATAGTTTCTCTGAGGAGGGTGGCTCTGGCGGTTGTGTATCGTGCTATTTTCTTTATTTGTCCCTACAGAGGTGTTGCAAAGTTGTTAGCGACTTCACGCGCTAGTGCCGTAGTGAGAAGTCCTCTTTTGACATCTCTTTGATGTTCCTGGAGTCTTAGTCTTAGATACCTACGCGCTGTTTATATTATGACGTGCACAGAGCGATGCCATCGTCTATTTACGTTATATCTACGCATTTGAATTATATTCACTTTATCACTTAGATAACTAAACATTTTTTTACAATTTCACAAATATCTGCGGCGAAAAGACCACAGACTATATGGAAGAACTTAAGTACGCCGAAGAATGTCTGCAAAACAGACAATAGTGACGTTATAGCAAAATATCTAGAGCCTAACGTATGGATGAAAACTTAAAACAAAGACGTATCACTCTATTATCAGCCAAGTACGCAAAAGAAAAGAAGAGGGATGGTATTCTGATCGAGAAAAACAAAAATAAATTATAGATTTTCGAATTGTGGACTAATATAGTTTGAGTTACTAGCACTTCACGATCGCTTTCGTATGTACTACACAATACTTGTTTATATTGTACTTAGGAACGCAAGGTAAAAGAAGCTAAAACGAGAAACCAGAATTCCGCGTAATTGTACACTACATGGCTCCAAAGGTAGATTGTACTGAATTGAGATAAGAGTAAATGTTATCCGTAACGTCCTTCAAAAACTGGGACCTCGAAAAGTTTCCAAAAATTGCGTTAATTAGGATAGGATTCAGACTAACTGCATCTATTGCTCGACGGGAGCAAATTTGAACCACAAACACCGTTTCATTTTCAAAAGCAGTAACAAAAGTTATTTGTGTAAACATGTGGTACAAAGAAATCGACATCTAGAAAAAATGGGATGTGTTTTAGAAATATGTGATACTTTAGATGGCAATTATGCAACATATTCAGCCTTATACAACTTCAATTATTTAATCAGTGTTTTTTTTATATTGAGGTAACGATTTGCGAAAACACACAATGACACAATGCCGAGCTTTCAGACTTTGCTAACATTGACTTGCAATTGAGAGAAGGTCATAAGAATTGTTGTGTACAGTGGCCACGCCGCAACTCATTTCAACAAATGTTTATTCAAGATTTAAATATGCAAATAAAAGTTAAAATATTTAACTCAAAGTTATAAATTGAATACTGAATTTTTGTATCAATCGGGGCACAAAATTCAATGAGCATATATGAACCCACTAGTACTTGAATTGTGTATGATAAAATTGTGTTCTCATTCCCATTGTTACCCCGCGTAGTTATTTGACGCAATAAAGTTGCTTTGTTACATCGTACAATGCCATCTAGTAGCGTTGCACTCAAATGTCGAGCAGTCGTTTACGCCTCAAGCAGGATGGCTCAGTGCGTGTTTCGTTATTTGTGCCCCACACATTGCACGCCTGTAAAAACACTCTTCTGACAGTGAAGCGGATTAAAGCAGCGTCTCCTCGCTCTGGAGTGACATGTTTTAACCAGCTACCATACACCGAAGCGATGTATCTTCGCGGAGTTGCCTTCTTGACACGTGCTTCACCTCTGCAGTACGTACGACACACTCCCTCTACACAGTCATTCGTGTGTTCCCGTTTCTAAGACGGTTGCATCTAAATTTCCAAGATACGGTAAAACGTATTTTACAAACACGCTTAAATATCGTGTTTTCCATTTTGCTTCTAACTAAGATTCCCGAAAAAAAAATTCTATTTCAGTGTAAATAAACAACGTGCGTCAAGTTATTAAAATTTACGACTAGCCATATCATACACAGTCGAGTCACATTATTGTGATCACCTCCTACTTTTTAGTTCAACAGCTCGTAGCCAATGAAAGAAAGCACGTGTTGTAAGCGGTCTTGGATGGCAAATAAGGTGTGCTGTAGGCAATCTCAAAACATATCACTCGTTGCTATCATGAACAAAAGGAGTGATTTATCAGATTCGCAAAATAGAATGATTATTGGCTTTCGGGACAAGGGTGGTAGTATGTCTGAAACAGGCAGTTTGGGAACTGTTCGCGTGCTGCTGCGGTCAAAGTGGATCGTGATTGAAGAAGTGGCACCATTGCGAATAAGCGATGTGGAAGCTGCTGAGCAGCACCTGCTATTGATTTAAGAGTTGAAAGTCAGCTCGGAAGGTGTGTGAGGACCGATCGACACGCTAAAGTGGAGCGACTCACTGGCCGAATGAATCAGCTTCTTAAACGACATTTCAGCGAAACCTGTTGCGTATGGCGCTCTGATTCACGCGGATGGTAACTGCACCAATGCTAACGAAGGTGCATCGGCAGAAAAGGCTTTCATTTGCACGGCAGTACCGAAATTGAACCTCCGCTGTTTGGCAAAGGATTGCCTTCTCCAATGAATCACGTTTTCTGCTTGTCGAACATATTGACGTAAGTGTGCAAACACTCTTCAACCATTTTTGGAAGAGCAGAATTTGGTGGGAGCAGCGTCATGGTCTGGGGAATGTTTTCGGGGCATTCCCTGGGCCCATTCCTACCTATGGAAGGCTATATGAACCCAATTCGTTATGAATTATTCCTTGCAGACCACGTTCATCCATACATGCTGATTGTCTTTCCTGGGGCGGATGGGATCTTCTAGAAGGATAACGCGACGTGTCACACAGCTAGAAATGTCCCAGAGTTGTTGGAAGAGCACGAAGGAAAATTCAAAGTACGTACACGGCCTCGACATTTCCCAGAATTAAACCAAAATGAGCATCTGTTGGATCATCTCGATCCTGTTGTTCCCTCTATCGGTCACACGCACCCTCCAGGAGCTGTCAGATGCACTGCAGTAAGCATGGCTCCACATATCTGTGAACACCTTCCAGAACTTTATTCAGTAACTCACCGCCCGTATAGCTGATATCTGCCCTGCAAACGGCGGTTTATTTAGATATTAGTTGGTGGTCACAATAATGTGACTCGAGGTTTATTATAAACAAACTTGAAACACACGTGGAGTGTGATTTCTGTTACAGTCTTAAAATATATCTATATCAAACATTTAAGTTACAAATTATTTTCATGGAAATTTAAGATAGATAGAATTAGAATCATTTTAGAAACATAAATTCAAGAGTCCTTCAAGTCCAAGCGACATAAGAGCTGGCTGGAATGACTTGGGCAATGCGATTCCGTAAATTTTATATATCCAAAGTCATGAAATGTTGAATGAAGTATATATCTAAATAGATTAAAACGATGGTATGTACGTAATGTATATCTGCCCAAGCTTTTCGCATCTCAGTTTTTTGTTTCCATCTTGGTAATGGTGTTGTATGAAAAGCTATTTGTGGGTGGTGGTCCAAGATGACTTCTCGTTAGAATCAATGACGAGACACTGTGATCTGCTTTTTCTACGACGCTCGATCAAACAAGCAGTGGATCTGAATTTGAAATTACAGAGCGCCAGTATGAAATATTTTGGACTAAAATTTTAATACGCTTTAAAAAAAGACAGGTTTCCATGTCATTTGGAAATAAAAACTCCCGTTTAGAATCCTACATGACTGCTCACCTTAGAGCGCATCATTATTTGAAAAATAACTTTCCTTTAGCGCGCTGGTAAGACATTTGTGAACATTATATCTCGTGTCATCCTGAGTGGACAACTGTTGAAACATACACTGCTGGTCACCTAAAATGCAACACCAAGAAGGAAGCATCCGATTGGCCTAAAATTCGCAGCATGCGTCGCCCGCGAAAAGCACTATAAGACGAATGATGCACAGAAAGCGGGGTGTAAGTAGGGTGTGCTTCCAGACCTGTGCGAGGGAAATTTCCTGATGCCTCGTCGCAGAATACGGCAGTCATTCCAGCACGTTTCAGAGTTCGACAGAGGACGAATAGTGGCTTATCGCGAAACGGTGCATCGTACCGAGACATCGGCGCCCATGTGGGACGACATCCAGCCACAGTGAGACGAGTATGGATTCCGTGGCTGCAGAAGGGACGGACGGTCCGACGTGAGCGATTGCCGCTGCCGCGGCACACCATTGATCGAAAGAACCGGCATGTTGTGTGGCGGGCATTGACGGTTCCCACCGCCGCATCACGAACATTAGCGCAGGAATTAGGATGTGTTGCACAACAACCTGTAGCAGCACGTACCGTTCGACTTCGTCTGCAGGAGCGGGGACGTGTCACACGGCGCTCATTGCTCCGATTACCATTGATGTTACACCACTGGAGGTTGCGGCGGCAGTATGCCGTTGAACGCTTCACCTGGACTACGGAATATCCGACATTGTCTTCTCCGACGAATCCCGCTTTCTTCCTGGAAAACCACGATGGTCGGATCCGCGTGTGGCGGCACCGCGGTCAGAGACTGCATGACGCTTGCATTATGCATCGCCATACTGCTCCGTCGCCTGGCGTTATGGTATAGGAGGCAATTAGATATGACACACGCACCCCTCTGGTACGCATCGCCGGTACACTCAACCGCCAGCGCTAAATCTCCGACATTTTGGAGCCTGTAGTCCGACATTTTGGAGCCTGTAGTCCTCCATTACCTGCAGGATATGCCAGCGGCCACGTTTCAACAGGACAATGCGCGTCCGCTCATTACATTCATCGTTGAACAATTATTCACGGCCCACCAGGTGTCACTGCTGCCGTTGCCCGCATGTTCTCTCGATATTTCGCCCATCGAACACGTCTGGTCGCTGATCGGCAACCGACTGGCCCAGTAACAACCACCCGCGGCTACGCCTGATGAACTGTGGCATCGTGTGGAAGCGACTGGACCGACATACCCCGAGCCTACATCTAAAGCCTCTATCGTTCGATGCCGCGGCGTGTAGCGGCCGTTTTGGCTAGCCATGAGGTCCACATGAACTATTGATGTCTGCGTGTTCCGCAAATCGCACGGGCCTGTAAGCTCAATCGTTTCTACTTTGTATCTGTTGTTATGTGTCCAGTAAATCTGGCTTTGCTATCTCGTGTCCTTCTTCGTGTTGCATTTTTGTGGCCTGCAGTGTAGGACGGCCTGATTACAACGACTCTGAAAAATACAAGACTGGTATCAATCCGCGTCTTAATGCTGGCGCTAACTCCATCCACTCATTTGTGGCTTTATGAGCTAAGGAAACTCTCCTTTCTTATCTGAACTCAGCTGGTACTAAGTACAGCCCCGTCGTGTTTTTGAGATTGTAAATCACTCTCTCTCTCTCTCTTTCTCGGGCGAACATTGGGACGTCTTCGTGGACAAGTAGCGTCCATTGTCCTGTCAAGTTGCGTCCAAACACAGTCCTTCGTGGACAAGTAGCGTCCATTGTCCTCTTGTAACAATTAGCAGCAAAAAGGTTGAGTGCTGTTTATTGAGTAACTTTTAATAACAGATAAATTTGTAAAACCTTTTCTGGAATTTTAAAATTTGTTTCAAATAGAAATTTGGCCCGACAAACTGCTGAGCATAGAAACTGCATTCTCAGCTGTAAATCATCTGCTTTTCACTTTAAACGCACAGAACTGCGCTTGGTGATGGAGGTAGATCTTCCCTACATTTCAGAGTGGTACAATATTGGGTTGACTACGAGTAGACATACACTTAAAATTACAATCAGCATTAGGTGATGTTCGTGCAACAATTCATCCATTATTCACTTAATTCGCAACATTCCAAATTGCAACCAAAAATTTCGTTTTGATTCCTAGCAAAACAAAAACTGAATTCCAAATGCTTCAGAAAAACAAACAGCTTAATTATTAAGGTATATCATTTTCAAAACATAACAGTAGTAGTATCTAAAAGTTTCAGTACTTATTTATATCTCTGGAAATATTCATTAAAATAGTTAAATTTCCAAGCATACCTATGGCATGAAAGGGGAAGTTTTATTCCTTTCAGTTCTTTTATTGGTACAAATCGCAGCGTTCTTTGTTTGTGTGGAAACCATTGACTTTAATACGTCCACGTTAAGTAGTGACCTATGAAGTATTTTGGCTCTACGCAAAACGTGAGAAATCTGACTTTCCTGTAAATAAAATAAACCTCATCTATAAAGCCACTTCCTTGTGAGGGTTAGCCAAAAAGTCATAAAAATAGAAGTTATAAAATTGAAGAACTGGTAACCTAAGAAAACTTTCAGGGAACGTTTCCAAAAACAACAGAGTTCGTTACACGACTACCCAAAGGTGAGAAACTCTGTACAATGATCAGGTTAGACAAAAGCATTTCTGTAATCGAAGTAGTGACACGTGTTTTTTAGCACTTCTTTTGTAAAAAAAGATCGTGCTTATGTCACTGGTTTGTCCGTCCGTCTGTACCCACGCTATCTCTGCAACTATTAGTCCGATTTGAAGAATTCTTTTTGCATTGGGAAGCTTGAAATATGCGAATGATGATCCTTCATTTCGGTTTTTTTACGATGTACAATTTCGCCTAAAGAGGACGAAATGACAGATGATGTCGAATTCAAAAATAAGTTTTATTCCAAATATTTGCTTCTAAACATCCGATTGAAAAATATTTTATCATTCGATCCCATTTATTTCAAAGAGTATTTAAGATATAGTTACTTTTTTAAATTACGCATAGATTTTCCGCTAGGGGGCGTAAAAAAAATTCCATTTTCCCCGATATCTCTTCTTCTAAAACTCCGATTTGAAAAAAAATTAGTTCAGGTGATGCACCTCGTGGTGGAAAATCTTTTGCATATAATTTCAAAGTTTTGGTAAAGAATACTTTAGCCACCAGGTGGCGTAAGGGTTAATTTTCGCTCCTGACGTATTTGCCAGGAAATCTGAGCTCCTAAAATATCGATTGAAGAAATTCTTTCGTGGACTGATGTCACTCACATCGATAAACCTTTTTGGAATATTTTCTTCTTAAAATATTCCACAGTTTCTCTGCCAGAGGGCGTAGATGTACATTATTTTTTCTTAATATATGTACTTCTAGGAGTCCGATTTGAAAAATTCCTTCTTTGTTGGAGAGTGATTTCAGTGTGACACGTTTTACATATAATTTCAAGATTTTCAAGCTTTTCCTAGACTTTTTTCGCTATGGGGCGTAGAGGTAAATTGGGTTTCCCCCTATATCTCTGCTTCTAAAACTCCGATTTGAAAAATTTGTCTGCACCGGATACAGCTCCTGATGGAAAATCGTTTTGCACATAATTTCTAATTTTTGTAAAAAAAATAGTTTGGCCGCCACGTTGCGTAAGCCTTAATTTCCACTTCTGATGTATTTGTAGCAACATATGAGCTTTTAAATTGTCGATTGAAAAAAAACGTCGTTTGTTGACCGATAGTACTCATGTCGACAAACGTTTTCGGAGCATTTGCTTCTCGAAATAATGCATGATTTCTACGCCAGGGGGCGTAGATGTATATCTTATTTTTGTCAATATCTCTACTTCTAGGAGACCGATTTGAAAAATTCCTTCTTTGTTGAACGGTGTTTCCAATGCGAAATGTTTTGCCTATAAATTAAAAATTTTCAAGTAAATCATAGACTTTCCGGTAGGGGGCACAATGGTAAATTGCGTTTTCTGCGTTATCTCTGCTTGTAAAACTCCAATTTTAAAAATTATTCCTGTATCGCATACAAGACCTGATGGAAAACATTTTTCACATAATTTCTAATGTTTAGTAAATAATGGTTTGGCCACCAGGGGGCATAATGTTTCATTTCTGCTTCTGATGTTTCTGTAGCAAAATCTGGGCTCCCGAAATCTGGACAAAAAAGTTTTTCTTTGACCGATACCGCTCATATGGAAAAACCTTTTGGAATACTTTCTTCCTAAAATATTGCATGATTTTCCCCACCAGGGGTAGTAAAGTCACATCTTAGTTTTGTCGATATCTCTGTTTCTAAGAGTAAGATTTAAAAAATCTCTTTATGTTGGAGAGCGTTTCCGCTGTCAAATGTTTCTCATATAAACTCATATTTTTCTTAACGCACAAGTCGGCAACCATAGGGCGTTAGCTTACGATTTCGTTTGCAGCAATATCTGAGGAAATAAAAAGCCGATTGAAAAACTTCTTTTTCCGTCAGATACTATTGTTTTCCATACCGGTTCCATTGACTTTGAAAGGTTTTCATAAATTTAATATGAGTCAGAACGGATTCAAAAGACGTGCTTATTACACCCGAAAATTAGGTGTCATCTTTCTCGTTTTAATTGCGCATGGTTACTAATTTAAACACCAACAGTATCATATTCCAATTACTGCAAATGCTTTCGTTAAATGAATAATACTTCTACCAAGATCATTGTCTCCGTATTTGCGGTTCAGCGATATTTTAGCGAAGTAAGCAATCCAAAACCGGATTGTATTAACATAAACAAAACAAAAACAGAATTGGACGAACATTCTTAAATTACCAGATTGAACTGACGTGGTGATTTAATACTTTAATTCATATTTTGAAAGTTATTTATTTGTCCATAGTTCGAATTAATAATTGGCTGTTAAATTTATTATTAATAATTTACCTTCACCTTAATGACTGAGTGTACAGGACCATCATTTCGAAATTTTTTGCTCTGACCTCGAAGGGGTCTTTGGCTATTCTCTGAATTGGAATGTGATCATCTTGTATTTCCATTCTGACCAAATCTGAATTTCATGTGTTGAATTCTGACGAATGTGCGTTACGTAAGAGAAATCTTTCTGCATTACATAAGAAAATTCCTGAAGAATATGCAAAGGTAATTACGCTATGTAAAATACTTCGTGGGATAGCGTAAGCTTTCTGGTATATTAGAAATGAGAGCAGTATATCACTGCTAAAGAAAGCGTCATATATGCTTAGGAAAATAATCTATCACTGTTTTCTTTAGCATGTCAAAGGCATACTGGCAATCTAAAATTCAGTTACACCTAATAATAAGAAAAAATAAATGTATGATCTATTTCTGTTTCAACCATAGGGTAGGCATGTTGGCAACTACAGTATTTGAGTTTGCACAGTTCAAAAAACTAACACTGAGGCAGATGTGCAGTGATTTGGTTCAGTTTCCCTTGGAAACGCCATGGAATTACACCTGCCAAACGCGTTCGGTGTAACTTTACAGTTATAAGTTCCTCTGTTTATTCAATCCCATTATTTCTTAATACTTTAGAATTTTTTGTAATATATTTTTATAGTTGTATTTAATCGTGGTTGATCGCGGAGGCAGGTTTCTTCGAATGGCACCGAAAGTTCTTCGATTCGCGTTTTCATCGGTGCAGTTCGTTGAATTGATATTTTATTAGTCAGAAACCGTGTGGCAACAGGTGAATATTATGGCACCTAGTGTAGGAGAGTGTAGAGCTTCAGAAGGTGAAATGGACGAAATATGGCTTCACTGAACAATACAGAATAATCATGATCAACAAATCGAAGTAAAGTAAGCTATTGTCTATTGAATAATTTAAATTAGTAACAACATGGAATTCTCAACTTCCAGTTGCAATCTGATATTGGCCAGTCTGAGAGATTCTATATGACTTGGAGAAAATAACGGGTTGAACAGAATTTTTATATAGTAACAGGATTGTTAAATATAATGATCCGCTTCATCGGTGTCAAAGTAATAAATCACACGAATTTCACTCCGCAAGCTTTCTCCGTCAACTGACGGCTTTATCCGGCGGTTACATTAGCGTTCCACAATCTATATAACAGGATTGTTACTATGATAACAATACAGGTGCTAAACCATCAAAACAGTGAGTAACCGTGATGTGCTGTGCAAAATCAAGCGGATCATTTATAGTGAAACCTCTCGTCACAAAAACGCTAAAAATCCCTGAACTTTTGGAAATAATTTTGGAAATAAAATAATTGTTCACATTTTGATTCCCAGTCATACATTTAAATGGCTTGTCAATACACCTTGCCATCCCACTGATCTTTGTTCTAGTAATGGAGATATTGTGTTAATATCTATTCCTTCTAATATGACGTCAGTTATCCAGTCTATGGATGAAAGGAATATATAAGCAATGAAACGCATTTACTGAACAAAAAAATCTTCTGAAACTGGTACTTGAAAAAGATGAAAAATGTGTGAGTTCTTTGGAAAAAACTCACCATTTTCGATTGGGTGAATCTCTTTGCTTAAGCTTGGAATGAAGTTAATAGGTTAAAACCAATACATGGATGAAAAATACGATTCCTGGTGTAAAGAAAGATGTTCCGGCAGGTGAAGAAGTAACGGCATCGGGCATTGTTGAAATAAATTCTGATATTCAAGATTCGAAACGCAAGGAAAGAAACCGCGGAAGGGTGGCTGGAGAAAGACAAGAGCGATGAAGGTTATTCAATTTTTCCGGACGCACAGGACCTGGATGAACTTACTCAAGGGTAGCTAGTAGAACTGCAAGAAAAAAAGAGAAGACAATGGTAGAACAGCAAGGGTTAGCAATAGGGGGCACTGGAATGTGTAGACAAGCTATTAGACTATATGGATCAACATACTGAGTTCCAGTTAATGGCGCATAGCTTTGAGCGACATTCGATAAACTCTCGGAAAGCTAACAGGAATCGCCAACAAAGGAGTACATCTGACTTCTTCCAGAAGAAAAACTGAAAATCTGCAAAAAGTTTTATAATCTTTTTTTTTACATACCCCTATTCAAGACAGTATGTATTCGTACTGTGTAATTTACAGTTCACTTAAAACTTTTAAATATATATATACAGCAACACGTAGCTTAGTTTTACGGTACACAGTGCCATTTTCGGATTATCCATATTTTCCTTTTTTCCGTATACATCTGTTTATTAATTATCACTCATACTCGGGAGTTCCTTGTATTGTCTAAAACGCGTTCAGTTACTATAAGAAAATCGTAACGGCCACCTTTCTATTTGAAAAATGAAATATTTATATTTACCGATTTTCACACTTTCATTTCCGATTAATTGGACATTGTCAATATTGTCGCCTTTAACGGGCATGAGTGTCACCGAAGGCAAGTAGTTGGATTTGTGCTTCCCAGTCGTTGCATTGTATTACCAATGGTCTAATTATGTAAAATAGGAGGAAGAAAATTTTCACAGCTTCCTGTCTTGCAAGAAGTATGGTCAAATAAGCTGGTTTGTAAATCTGCGTTTTGAAATTCAAAGATCGTATTTCTCTTCTTTGATAAGAGCTTCCAATATTGATATTCATGCAACCGTTCAGTCTCTGTGATTACAAATCGGCCAAAAGATTGCAGCACGCCAGCACTGATTATTACTTGTTAGCAACCGTGTTTTATTAGCGGTAACTGAATGTTCTTCCGCTGTACTGTTTTTTCGCAATTAGCAGGTGTTACTTTGCTCAAAGACCTGGCAGTGGAAGAACACTTGATGAAATTCCTAGTGACTGGTACATGTGCATTTCGTGGTGTGAAGGATTGTTCCAATGACAATATGTTTCCAGCGTCACCAAATGATACTCACAGTTTTTTATTTGTTTTAGGTTTTGGATAATTTATGTGTTGGGAGAATTAAGTTGAAATAATTTTTCAGATATGGGTTCCCGTATACTTTGGACACGGTTCCATGTACCTTATATTCCTTTTAATATTATCATAATGCGTACAGCCATTAGTGTCGACTCACACGTGAGCTAACAGAGGAAAATCGGAAAACGAATATTTAATCAGGGAACATTCTGAAACATTTACTCAGGCAAAATTGTCCTTTACCCTCAGCGCACTGCTTTGAGGTGTTGATTTCGGATCATAAGACAATTTTTACCTGGAAGGATGTCAAAGTATTATATTTTTTGTGCTAAGTTGACTGGTTCCAATTCATGAGGAAGCAAAACGTTTCCCTTGGAATGAATATTTTGGAGTTGGGACTCAAAATGTGCTCTTGAATATCTTTTTAAACGCTAGGTAAAACAATACCGTAATGATATCGATGCACAGCACATCTTTTGTCAACTTCCACACCGTCCGATAGATGGTAGCACGTCAACGTTCACTCCAATATCGCACGAAATGGAACAGAGTTGGAATATGGCCGATACGTAAGCCCTTTCGATCCCTCTTTCTAATTTCCAAATCAATGGGCCCTCTTGGATATTACCCGTCTTTTTTGTTAGTGTAAGTTACTAGGCAAACTTTGTCAACACAGTAGGCAGTAAGCTTTAAATAATAAGAACAGTTTGATCAAAGTTTTTTATACATTTCCTATTAATTAACACACATTCTTAATTTTGAAGAATATGAATGAATTTGCTTGTTTGATAAGCTACAAGTCCACCCACGTTTCTTGATGAACTGTAATGGAATATTTGTTCTCACTGTAAAACTGCGAAAGAAGGCAAAGAATGAAACGGTGGTTGAATATGCCTCCGATGTCGAGTTGGAGGAAGAATGGACCGCTCTATAGAAATGGTTAGGATATTCTTTTCAACCATTTTACTTTCAATTTATGTGAGTTCAGCATTAATCAGTCTACAACACACATCGTTACTCTGACAATAAAGAACGCTTATGGTTTTATCGGTGAATGAGAGTTTGATATAATGGGATTACATGGGCCATTTGATTCTTTAGGACTCAGTGCTACGATGCCCGCCGAGTACCACCTGGTACTATATATATATATCACAATCTCAGGTACACGGTTTTGGAGGGTGTTTGCTCTTGAGTAATGCAGCAATTTTTGAATTATTTTATTTTTGTTATATTTATAACGACATATGATCGCACTGCGTATGTCAAAATGCAATCTTTTTACTACCAAAGACAAGGTACTCTTTTACCTTTCTATGGTGATAAAAATCTGAAAATTATTTAGACATATTTGAAACTGTAATTGTAATTTTAATCTGAAAAACGTAAATATAAATAAAAATTAAAACAATGCGACTTCAGTTTTCTTACATTCAGAAAACGTGTGAATAATAACACTTTGTAAAATTGAATTTAAATCAGAAACATAACATATCTAGGTACGTGCATTTACGTACATTGAAATTTACGGCCCAAGAAGGAAAAAATCAGATTGAACTAAAATTGTATGCACATAATGGTACAGATGAATGATAAACATGATTACAAAAACAGACCTGTAGAACAATTACAGAGGGATTTGTGGCACGCAGTCCTGTCATCTTCAATAGCGCGTCACTCCGCCTGGTGCGGTGATACATGCTGCAATACGGTCCGTCGTAGAGACGAACAGACGCCTGATGTTGTCCTGCAACAGACTGGCCCATACGTGCTGGTCGGTGTTCTCCAGATCCAGGTTAGTGCGGCACGGCGGCAGCTGGCTTTTTAACTGGTCCCTCACATGCTCGATAGGGGACATATCCGGGGAGCGGGCAGCTCATGAAAGTGTGATGATATGACGTTGGCATTCCTGGGCAACAAGAGCCGTGTGTGAGCACGCGTCCCCACAAAATCGCTAAAATGTTAGTCAATTATTTCTTTAACACAAATGCTATGTGATAATTGTTAGACTCGTGTTGAAATTAGTAATGCCTATATAAAGCTGACTATTTTAACACGAGTCTAACAATTATTACATATCATTTGTGTTCAGGAAATATTTAACTAACATTGTACTGATGTTTTTGGAGTCGCAGCATGAAATATTTCTAGTTAAATTTAAAATAAGACAACTTTTCCTTCTGTTTTTCAACCAACAAACCATGGACATTCTCTCAGGGAGACTGTTGAAAATTGTATTCCTTCTTACGAGCTTTATTGCTGTTAATGGATTCATATTTGTAATATTTTCCTCAATTTTGGTGAGAAATATAATTGAAGTGTGACGAAAATATTTTTTTATGGCAGGGTCTTACTGATCAGAAACAAAGCATTCACGAAAAACTACCTTGCAATTGTTTTAAAAATTCTGGAATTCGAAGAATTTCGTTGCAAGTTTGTGACGATGACTAGTGTTTATTTCATTACTTTCAAGTGGAAGCACCATTTATATTGTAAATCAAACAGATTTTTGTTCGATAATTTATTTAACTGTAAGGAGAAAGATGTCCGTGAATCAGATGCTAATTTCACTATTAAAAAAACGCACATACGTGTACATATACGTAAACTGTCCTGCTAAGCATGATGACCTTATCTACACACATCTGCTGTAAAAAGTTAGGCATATTGCATGAAATGAAGGATGTACGTTTCTGACCCAACAAACACGCATCAATGAAGTTACATAACAAAAATGGTAATCAGTGTGTTTACTAAAACATTTTACTGTGCAACTGCTGCACACAACAATGTTGTAATGTCATGTAGACAAAATGGCAAATTCGGAGAAGGTACACCTTCGAATTTTAGTTCCCGTTAACACAACCTATGTATCTAACAACGTATTGACAACTTGAGGCATATTTGCAATAACATTATTGATATGTGTCTAGGGCAGCTCGTCCTATATTATAGGAAACATATTACTGTGGTGCTCTACGTACTAGTGTATGGAACATGGTGGCATAAACGTCGTACAAGTTCTCAATTGTAACGATTTACTTCTATCACTTCTAGCTCCTGAAACACGATCCCGGCACGGCAACCGGTTGTATTCTCATTGTAAAAACGGAATCCATGTCCAATAGCAGCGTGAAATAGTGTCACAATGGGAAAAAGGATCTGGCTTTGATATAGTGAGGCATTTTCGTTGTGTTGATAAACATACAAGGACAGACGGCCATTCTAAAACACAATCTTGCCCAGACCACAAGAATCTGACGATTGTAAAGGTGAACGGACTGAACGTAGAGTGTTGCATTCTTGCGCTGGAGTTTCTCCACACGAGTCTTCTTTGAGTATCAGGATAAACAGTAAAACGGGAGTCGTCTCTGGAAACTAAGTGACGGCACTTTATATATGTAGATGCGAATAAATGCGAAACTTTTATTTGACCTACTTTTCCGCGACATCTTTATAATTAACATTTTTTTAAGTAAACATAGGACGTAATTTCGCGCAGCACTTTCGCCGTGCATGTCCTACTCAGCGTGCGTTACCCGGGAAACCCTAGGCCACACCTCTTTCCCTCTCGGCAAGTTAGCCAGCGCCTGTCAGGCGCACTGGCTTGCTGGCCTTGAAATAATATGTATGAGCACATATTTGTTTTTGCATTTCGCTAGTAGACAACAAACTACAACGCTCGCGACCCGTTTGATAGATGTATATCAATATGGGCTGCCCTAAGAAGGAATTAGGTGATAGAGTAAAACAGTTTGACCACGAGGAATTGTATTTAAGCGATACAAATATCGTGATGTGCAAATTTTGTGATGTTCGTCAAGAATGGCAGAAAAGGGATACTTTAATGAAACATACGGCCTCTGCCACTCACTTAAATAAGAAAAACGTAGCTCAGCCAGGCCGATCTAAAACTAAACGGCAGACTACTATCGTCTGTGGTTATCAAGCACAAAAACGTGCCAAAAAGGAAAGAGATGACTTTGCCGAAAACACGGTGAGAATGTGTTTAAAAGCTAATATCATCATCATCATCATTGTCAACCATTATCAATCCACTGCTGGACGAAGGTCTCCCCAAGTTTCCTCCACAACGGTCTGTCTTGCGCCAGTCTCCTCCATGTCACCCCTGCATACTTTCGAATTTCATCCACCCATCTCCCATGTGGTCTTCTTCTGGGTCTTTTCCTGTCCCTTGGAATCCAATCTAAAATTTCGGCTGTCCATCGATGATCTGTCCTTCTGGCAGTATGTCCAGCCCATTGCCATTTCAGGGATTTAACTCTGATCACGATGTCTTCCACTCTTGTCATTTTTCGGATCCACGAGTTCCTCTTCTTATCTCTCCTGGTTACACCAAGCATGCAGCTCTCCATGCTGCTTTCAGTTGTCTGCAGCCTTTGTATGTCTCTTTTAGTTAAGGTCCACGTCTCTGCACCATACGTAAGCACTGGAAGAATGCATTGATCAAACACTTTTCTTTTAAGACATAATGGCATATTGCTCTTGAAAATTATGCTGTTTCTTCCAAAAGCTCTCCAGGCAAGTTTTGTACGCCGATTAATTTCTTCATCAATGTGACCCTCACTTGATATCTGCTGTCCAAGATAAACGTACGTGTCTGTTATCTCCAGCTTTTCTCCATCAATCGATAAATCTTCATTTCTTGTAAAAGCATTGAACATCACTTTTGTCTTCTGAAAGTTCATTTTTAATCCCACTTCTTTACTCTTGTCAGCAAGTTCCTGGATCATACTCTGTAGCTCTGATGGGCTAGTTGCAAAAATGGCTACGTCATCAGCAAAACGAAGGTGGGTTAGATAATCTCCATTATTCTTTATCCCCTTGTTTTCCCAGCTCAGTGACTGAAAAACACCCTCCAATGTGGCATTAAAGAGCTTCGGAGATATGGTGCCACCTTGTCTCACTGCCTTTCCAATTTTTATGTGTGTTGTATTTTCAAACAGCCTAATCTTTGCACTTGCATTTTCATAGATTTTATTAATAATATTAATGTATGCATCTTCAATACCGCAGGTTTTCAGAGCCACTGTAACTGCTGATGGTTTCACCGAATCAAAGGCTTTTTCATAATCGATAAAAGCCATGCACAATGGAAGTTCATATTCCCTCGCTCTTTCAATTAGTTCTCTCAGCACATGGATATGATCTATTGTGCTGTAGCCACTCCTGAATCCAGCTTGTTCTCTCGGTTGAGCCATGTCCAGTGTTACCTTCAAGCGGTGTGAAAGAACTTTAGTGAAGATTTTATAAACTACTGATAGGAGGCTGATAGGTCTGTAGTTTCCGAGATCCTCAATGTCACCTTTCTTATGTAGCAGGATCATTGTAGCGGTGTTCCAATCCTCAGGAATCTTTCCTTCATTAAGGCATCGAGTGAAAATTTGGGCGAGTACTGTTTCGATTTCTCCACTTGCTTCTTGTATGATGTCTACAGTAATTCCATCTTCTCCTTTAGCTTTTCCCCGCTTCATGTTCTTGATTGCATGTGCAACTTCTGCTGGAAGGACTGGAGGAACTCTGGTACTGGTATCTTTCATGATGTCTGGAGTGCATGTATCATCCCTTTCATATAATTTGGAGTAGAAATCTTTCACTCTTGTCAAAATTTCGCCTCTATTTCTTGTTACAGAACCATCTTCTTTTCTCAGTGCCATAATCTGTTTTCTTCCCTTACTGAGATGTCCCTTTGCTATCTTTAGGCTTTGGTTGTTTTCAATTGCTTTCGTCACTAGTTCACAGTTGAATTTCCTTACGTCTTCAGTGATACTTTTTCGTACTGTCTTGCATAGCTCTATATATTCCACTTTGGAAGTCACATCTTCTTTAGTTGTCATCATCTCTCTTCTTTTTTGCATCAAATTTTTCGTTTTTCCTGATAATTTATTTACATGCAACTTGTTCTTAGACCCAGCTAATTTTGTTGCTGTTTCCATAAGAGCTTTGGTTACTTTTCTGTTAACTTCAGAGATGTCCACTTCTTCCGATGTTAGGCCTTCTAAAGCAGAGAATCTGTTCTTCAGTTCCAACTTGAAGGTATTATGGTGTTTTTTAAGGTTGGTTATGTCAATAGATTTTGTTTGTCTTATGAGCTTGCCACGTTCAAGTTTAGTGTTGAGGTGCATCTTACATCTCACCAATCTAGGGTCACTACCTGTGTTGAACTTGTTTAGCAAACTGCAGTCTTCTATGACGAATTTTTTGTTACACATAATAAAATCAATTTCACTTGTCGTCCCATTTGGATGTCTCCATGTCCATTTCCTGTGTGGCTTTTTCTTGAAAAAGGAGTTCAAGATGAAAAACCCTTCTGCCTCTGCAAACTCAACGAGAGTATTTCCACGCTGGTTTCTGTTGCCGTGACCGAATTTACCTACTGAAGTTTCATTCTGTTGCCGTTGCCCTATTTTTGCATTGAAATCTCCCATAATTATTTTCAAGTGCTGCTTACCTTTATTATTTAGATGACAAATTTCTTCATAAAATTCTTCAATTTCTTCTTCAGGATGACTTGTGGTGGGTGCATAAGTTTGAATAATCTGAGCCTGGTATCTTCTCGATAGTTGGATAACGAGTCGTGCAGCTCTGTCAGAGGAACTTTCAACTTCTACCACTTTATCCTTCAGTTTCTTGTTTATTATAAATCCAACACCACTAGTTCTGCCAGTATCTGTCCCACGATAGTAGAAGAGATGTCCACTTTTCAGTTCGATGATATACCCATGCATAAATTGGATCACCCAGCTGCTCGCGATTATTTCGCGAAATATGTGCCTTGTTCAGGGAACCTTCCTTCTGGAGATACGTTGAGACGTAAATTCGTACCACTTTGCGGAATTTCGGAGAAAGAGGCAATAAAAGAACAGCTGAAAGGTAAACCAGTAGTTGTAGTGACTGATGAATCATCCGGTGAACAAGGGAGGAGTGTTTTTTTTCAGTCTTATTGAAAACTATTGATTCAGAACCAGAGCAGTGATGTTTCCTGGCATGTGTATAATTTTTAAACGTTGCTAATGCTTCGACTTGCCCTCAAGCAATGATTAACACCTTGAACGAATACGAAATTGAATACTCTCAAGTAAAGGGCAGAGTGTCAGACTCTGCACGTTACATGACTGCGTTCTTCAACGTATCAAAAATACTTCTTGGAGACCGTATTTTGCACTCCCAATGTTGGGCTCATAAGGTGAATCTTGAGGGTGACGTATTTATAAATGAGTTCAAAGAATTGAATTCCATTGTGGCCAAGACGAAGACAGCTTTTTTACACTCCAGAAAAATGAAAAGTGCGTATTTAGGCTACCTGAAAGAAAAGGCACTTCAACTGCGAGCAAAACTCTACCCCACGCCAGTGGTATCCAGGTGGAATTCTGGGTTCAAAGCTGTCATTTATTTGAGCAAATATATGGAGCAAATTGATGCTTTTGTCAATGAATAAGAGGACGATAACTCGAGTACCGGTTTCCTAAAGGAAGGATTTGAAAATGAAATTCTAGCTCGTAAAATACGCGTTGAATTGACTTTCGTTTCTGAATTATGTCCGAAAATTTTGAAATAAGTTGACAATTTAAAAGGATCAAACTATCCCGTCGCACACTTTTTTGAGTAAATTAGTAGCCTCACAGTCTTCTGTTGAGAGCCAAAGGCAAGGGTGTTTCAGCGAAAAGACAGAAAGCATTTTGACAAACGAGAATAGTGAAATTGATCAGGTGTACAATATTATGCTGAAGACAGCAGCAGATAAGAATTTAAATACAGAGAGTCTCCACATGTCATCCAACGCAACAAATGAAGCCTACCAGCATATTGAAAGACTATTTTGTCCATATGTACCAGCGAGTACAAACACATCATCTTTGAACACAAATTTATTATTGGAAATCTTTTCTAAAACACAATTTTTTGAAGATATACGACTGCTTGAGCTCGTCGATGGATATAATCATTTTCACGGACAGCTACTTACAGTTGTCATCCAAGAGAATCCTGTTGATGTCATACAGATTTTAAAAGCAACAAAATGTTGCTACCTAAACTATGCAAATAAAGCTATTCAAAGCCTCCACATTCCCGTCAACAGCGTGGATGCCGAGAGATATTTCAGTATGTACAACATCGTTACTTCTGACAGAGGGCAAGGGCTAAAGGAAGAAAACATGTTTGGTACTTAGCCTACCAGTAAGTAAACTTTGAAAAACAGTAAACTGAGTAAAGTAAACTTTAAATAACAGTAAACTAAGTAAAGTAAACTTTAAAAAACAGTAAACTAAGTAAAGTAAACTTTAAAACACAGTAAACTAAGTAAAGTAAACTTCAAAAAACAGTAAACTAAGTAAAGTAAACTTTGAAAAACAATTTTTTTCTCTCTTCAGTTTTTGCGAATAAATGCGAAATTTTTAATTTTGAATTATTATTTTTGCTAAATTTCAATTTTTTTGGCGAAATTTACGCATCCCTAATTATCTCTCACGAAACTTTGAGTAGAAATCTTTCATACTTCTCAAACTTTTGCCTCTGTTTCACGTTACAGTGCCAATTTCTTTTCTCAGTACCTTAATCTGCTTTCTTCCCTTCCTAAGACGTCCATTTCTCTGGTTAGGCTTTGTTTGTTTCAGTTGCTTTTCTCATTTGTTCACAGTGAGAAATCCATTTGATTGGAATTTCCTTTCGTCTACAGTGATACTTTTTCGTAGTTTCTTGCACAACTCTATGTATTCAAATTTGGAAATGTCATCTTTATTTGTCCTCATCTCCTTTTTCTTTTGCATCAGTATTTTTGTTTTTCCTCCTATTTTCTTCATATGAAACGTGTTCCTGGTACCACCTATCTTTATTGATGGTCCCATAAGAGCCTTGGTTAGTTTTCTGCAAACTTAAGATACGCCCACTTCTTCTGATGTTAGATGTTCTAGAGAGGATAATTTGTTTCTCATTTCCAATTTTAAATTTATTATGATGCGTTTTAAAATTAGTCATGTCAATACATTTTGTTTATTTCACGAGCTTACCACATTCGAGATTAATGTTGAGGTAAATCTTTCATCTCGGCATTCCATGATCATTTGCCTACGTTGAATCTATTTAGCACAATGCAGCCTTCAATGACAGATTTCTTGTTACACATAATAAAATCTAATTCAGTGGATATTCCACTGCGATGCTTCCATGTCCATTTTCTATGTGTGTTTTGTTTTCTGGAATAAAAGGGAATAAAACACACATAGAAAATGCTCCCATATCCGTATGTACCTACCGATGTTTCATTCTGTTGTTGCTACCCTATTTTCGCAATGAAATCACCCATAATGATCTTGAGGTGCTGCTTGTCTTTTTTATGGGCCGTATTCCTTTATAAGATTCTACAACTTATTCCTCAGCATGGCTTGTTGTGGACGCGCAAACTTGAATAATCTGAGTTTGATATCTTTTTGAGAGTTGGATAACGAGTCACGTAGCTCTGTCCTAGGAACCTTCAACTTCTAGAACATTGTCTTTCAGTTTCTTATTTATTACAAATCCAGCACCGCTTGTTTTGCTAGTATCTATCACTCGATAGTACGTAGAAGTGATGCCTGCTTTGTAGTTCAGTGAGATCTTCTTTTCTTCTTACCTCACTTAGCCCTACGATGTCCAGCTTAATTGTTTGGATTTCCTCCTCAAATCCAAGGAACCTTAATTCAGAAAACAGAAACAGTTCATTAAAGGTAGCAAACGTCAACATTGGATGGCAACCTAGTCCGGTCGTTAAGGGATTCTTAGCACCCTATGTCTTCATCTTTCACTGGCCGCTGCCATGGCCAGGTATATTCCAGCTGCCACAGTCTGAGGCCAAGATTTGATTTGTGAAGTAATCTTGGGGGAGGAGGAGAGGAGGGGAGGGGTTATCGGTAACTCACCACACTGGCCGGCATTTTTTTTTTGAGAATTTTGAAATAATTGACTCGCGCTTCGTTAGGAAATGTAAATAATTATGTAAATTTGCCTTGAATGCTGTATTACATTTCGGCATTGTTTTTGCAACTAGTAAATGAAACAACCCGTGTGCAGTTCAACACCGTAACCTATTAGTTAATTATTAGTGCTAATTAACTTCTTTCATTGTGAAAGTGTTGCTACGCGCATTAAAAAAATCCCATGTTTCTGAGCATATTCCGGTTTCTCTTTTAGTTCTGTTTCTACAGAGTTTTAGTGGAAAATTTAAACGGAATTATAATTATGAGAACTGGGCAGGATTCTTTATTTGGTGATAAAACATCCGATTGATACTTCTTTTGGTTATTTTTAGTGGGGAAACAAAAGTGACATATCAGCCTTTCTGAAATATTATTACTTTATTTGTTTTTAAAAAGTCAGTATTCACCGATATACTAAATGATAAATGGAAAGCGTATATTTCATAGAATCATTTACTGAGCGATAGCTTCTGGTGTAACGTTTAACTAATTTATAAGAGTAATATGAATTGCAATAACAGTATTAGTTTAATGTTTATAAAATGAATTTGATAAATTAAAATTTCCGTTTTCTTCGAGTAATTGTAGTCATTTAAACATTTACATTTCCTCCTTTCATTAGGAATTTTTATAAAAAAAAAGGAAAAGGATGCATGCCGTGTTGAACGCGAATATTGTATGCAGCCACTGCGATAAACATATTTCATATTCTTTTCAAGACATATTGAGTTAGAATATTTCAAATATGTGGTAAGTTCGTATTAACAATAAGAAATAATACAATTTCCTTCTGGATATACATTTTCGAATGATAAACATTATGTTTGGCTACTGATTTACTAAACCTAGAAACGATGGGTTGCAAATGTTAGCAATCCTTGGACGTTATTTTAAGCACAATATGCATTTGAGCTCCCATCATTTCCCCCGTTTATTCTCTCTGGGAAGTTACCATACAAAAAATAAATATGCGTATGTGTGTGAAGCGTTTCTTGCTTTGTAAATTTTCTATTGTCTTTTCTGATGTCTATTCCGCATTTTAACATTCTATATTTTTCTTTCTAAAATGTCCTTTAAACACAATCCGAGCCACTAAAGCGGGCACTAGGCCTTTTGAAATATAACATTTCGGAGGATATCAGGACAGCAATAGATTTTAAGAATAAAAAAAATGTCACCTTTGTGAGGCATTAATAATACGTACCCGCCTTACATATAAATGACATTCAACAGACGCCTTCATTTAAAATACCATAGACTACTTTGCCGAACAAGTTAAGAAGGAAAGCTAAATAGAAAGTACATCGGAAAAACACTGATATGTTAAGGCCGTTAAAAATTCCGTGAAATGGGAAACATCAATATCATTATCCGCCGAGGGAACGGGATAAATAGATTACAACAAAATAACAGGAATCTGAGTTTCACCTGGGTGTGTATGCGGATAAGTTGATCCTCATGTCTGCGGGCGCTAGACACGCGCTTGTATGGGTTCTGCGTGTGTATGAAATTTTCAAAACAATTGTTACAAGTGCGTTGTACGACGTAAAATGGAAGAATTACCTTCTTTCTGATTTCAACACATATATTATTAAAGTTTCTTCTAATCGAAGGTTTATGTGACTTCATTTGGAAACTTTGAAGCTTTGTTTGGAGAACGTCAACCTAAGTTTTAACATCATATAAAAACATCGCTCAAACCTAACGGACTATAAATGTCTTCAGTTGATTATAAATGTCCTCAGTTCGAAGAAATTGATAACGTTGGTCTTATCTAACTTGATAAAACCACAATAAAAATATTTCTATCAGTTTTGTTCGCATAACTAAAGTTCCCGTATACAAGGAAGAGAAACGTGCAACTGTTGCTAAAATTTGCATTGAATGTTATATAAGGAATCCTGAGACGATACTATTGTACTTGACGGAGACACAAATGTTTGTCAGAAAACTCGTCTGTAGAGGGACTAGAAACGCTTTATTACGTACACTGGAGAAAAAAAATCCAAAACGCTTCCAGTTCAGTAGGCGAATTTTGCAGCTACACGAAGCATGGCCAATATGCCGTCTTCCGATTTCTGCAACAAACTGAAAAACACAAAAAACAAGCTCAACCAGGGATGGAAGAGTTTGACCGTGAATGTTATGGATATCGCGCGTAATGCTTGCTTTGAGG
The DNA here is from genome assembly GCA_039090855.1 of Macrothele yani. Lineage (NCBI taxonomy): Eukaryota > Metazoa > Arthropoda > Arachnida > Araneae > Macrothelidae > Macrothele > Macrothele yani. Next base: position 135,968,497 of record CM077034.1, read on the forward strand.
TTCACTAAGTTTGCTATGTCTCACGATAGAGAATGTGCTCTAAATGTCCACGAAGCCAAAGACGCTAGTGTTCAAGTCCGGTATTCGCACAGGCTAATTTTTGAGAAAGTGGCTTCTGATTAATGTGGATTTACTAGAGATACTACTGAAATTTCGACATTATTTCATTTCCAAGTAACGCTTCTCATTTAGAAGGAACGAGAAATTTCCAATGGGATACATTTTTCAGAATACATCGCCCGGAAAATGGAAATAATGATGTTATCAAATAAATTATGCTTATCTTAGAGCAGATTACAAAGAAAAAAAAGTTATCCGTATAGCGTTTGGGGAAATATCGATAGGCTTGTAAATTTCATTTATTTCTATACGTGCGTTTATTTTTGTTTTCCATTACACCTAAGAATAATTAAATAATATAACGTTCATACATCTACCTTTCTTCGTCATAGTTCCGCTTATAAGAGTTATATGGTGTAACTTTAATTTCCGTAGAATAGTATATGTTTATACTGTATCTCTTTCCTAAAATATTTGTACCTCTACTTCCATCACTATGGATGTCTGCTTAAACACCTTTTAATAGGTTCAAATTCAAGAAGTGTTTGAAGTGGATTGATGGGGTTGCTTTCTGATTTATTTTTAGAAAATCTGTCCTTGTATCTATTCGGATATATGGTTTAATGTTTGTCCCGACACTTCAATGATTGTACACGTTTCGGCGTCAATAATCGCGTTTGATGGTAGTCGTTTTTTTAAGGTTGTGCGATTGGAACTTGGATCGCGAAATCTACGCCAAAAATATCTTCAAATAGAACAGGTTGCTCAAACAGAACGCAATCTCTCAAATATTGGAGATTCACATATTTTAAAAAATACATTGAGTTAAAGAACAATTTGGCACTGTTACAACAGTAAATACACCGTAATAGACATGTAAATAATTTTCATTATGTCACATATTTTTAATCAACTCCTTTGAACTGTTTTTCTGGAGGGACGTACTGGAAAAATGACATCAACATCGTGGCACTGCTACATTCGCGTACATAAATTTTCGAAAAGGAAATTAAGTGAAGGAAAGATTATCGTAATTTACTACGTAAAAATGCCCTAAATGTAGTTGGTGTATGAATTACAGTTAACATGAGTTTAACAGATATAAGACGATTTTGTTAGTAAGAGCATGGTGTTCTTTTAAATCAGATGTACGGCAACATGACGGAGAAGCTAAAGCACATTTTCTTGGTAACATTGCAAATTTCAGAATTATTGTCTCTCAGTTTACCGTTTTAAATGTTGTAAGTGATGCTTCACAAAGTTATAAAGAAAAAATAAAGAAATTAGCGCACGTCTTTATTTATGAATGTTGGATAAGCATTTCAAAGAGTTATCGAATGTGCTTTTATTAAACGTCTTCAAGTTTAAAATACAGGAGTTAATTTTCCTTTTTTATTAATAAAGTTTTCTTTTTCTGAAAGCATTATGTCTCACTCGATATTTAAATTACATACAAAATGAGGTCGAAGCAGCGACATAACCACTTTGTTTCCATTTGTCGATATAGACAAAAATTTCAAACCATCTGGAAAACGCAAATGTATTCCAAGTTGCGTCGTGGAACTTTTACTCGAAACGGAACTGAGTTCGAATCTAGGTAAGACATGAACACAATTTTTTTAAGTCACTTTCCCTTATCCTGCCGTAGAACCAGTGTCCCTAATTTAGGAAGCGGGACTATTTATGGTCCATCGATTGCTCACAATTTTCGTTAAACCCCCAAATAAAGGAAAACGGACAGGCATTTAATTGCATGTAATATTTCAATATAAGTAAATTTCACTATTATTAATTAAATCTGTGTTAAAATATCTACTCCCAAAAGAAAATTATTTGGCGATCAATCCATCACACTGTTGTGCATGGATTGATCGCCAAATAATTTTCTTTTCCCAACTTGCTAGTGTTTCATGCTCTTACACGATTTACACCATTTTAAATTTATATATAGCTGTTGAGCTTTAAGAATCAGTTCCCAACACACATATCAATGTCTGGAGGATTAAAATATCTCCTTGGCATAATGATTCAGTATCAACCAAAACACAGTCGCATACTAGTTTAATTACTAGACGAAAGATAAATCAATCTCTTTCAATGGGTATAGTTAATATCAGGTAACTACTGGTACAATTTGCTCAGACTAGTGATGTGTTTATATCGCGACACGCTGCGTAACTCGTCTGTGTGCCGCCTGCGTGCCAATAAGCCTGTCTGTTACTTGCTACTTGCCTGTATATATTTTATTGGAAGGAAAGTAATGTCCGATGAGGAGGTTCCCGAACTCGAAGCACCTGCCACGGCGCAATTTGGCCACTGAGATGGCGCAGCAGAGCGGAACTACATCAGCATGTAGGTAGTTCAGGTGCACTTAGCCGTCAGAAGTCGAAGAGCGTAAACGCCAGCGAACATGGAAGTGGTCAAGTAGCACATCCGCCATTGCATGGTCTATGCGTTTCGTCACGGTAACGCCCCAGCAATTGCTGTAAGTCACAATACCAGCGTGTACCGCAATACTACATTACATCATCAGTGATGTCGTTGGGAAAGGGTTTCGAGAGGAAACATTTAACCAGTCAGACTGTTTGAAAGCCAGAAGAACCGCAACAATGGATATGAACAGGTGAAGACCTTTGCGGAGCTCTGCCTACATGTGACCATGAGGAAGTTGGCCGAAAAACTGTGGTCTATCACATGAGCATTACTACAAATTTACATGAACTTAAGAAGGTGCACCCCAGGAACTTTGGGTTCCCCATCACCACACAATTGAACGGGAAGCAAATCGCATGAGTGCATGCGTTTCTCAGCCCGTATGTGACAAAGTTGAACCGTTCGTTGACCACATTGTGACAGTTGACCTGCATGACTATGTCAGCGGTCGGGAACAGTGATTGGATCCAAAACCGAAACTCATGGCGTTCCCCTCGCAAATACGTCTCACACCCACGTAAGTTCCTGATGTCGGTCTGGTGGGTTATCCTGGGTGTCGTGTTTTTGAGCTGCTGCAGTATATCCCCACTATCATCACCGATGTGTATTGACGTCAGCTAGACAATCCGAAAGCATGGCATACATTGAAATCACCAGTGCTGTCGAACCCCAAAGGACGTCCTCCTGAGGCAGGATGAAGCGAAACTTCACACAGCACGAATACCTGTCATACGATCAAGTATCTGGGCTGGGAGATGTTGGCTCCACCAGCTTATTTCCGGGAAATGGCTCTAAACGACTACCACCTCTCCCGGTTTTTGCAGCATTTCGTGGACAGCCAGCGCTTTTCTAATCGGGCCGATGCCGAACGTTCTCTTCTTGATTTTTTTGTTTTCGTGGTATTACACTATTAGCCATTAAAAGTGCAACACCAAGAAAGACAAGAGATATCAAAGCCATATATACCGAACGCAAAGCAGATGATAAAGGGCGGATTGATTACAAACTTAGGGCGGTTTGACGACGAGGGAACATAAGTAACAGTGTCTGGTGTAACTACCATGGACGGGAACTGCAGCTGCTTCACGGCCCGGCATCGGGAGGAAGACACGTTGAATGCCTGTTTGGGTAATGTTTGTCCTTGGAGTTTCGACATAATACACAGTTACTCCGTTGTTGCCGGAAGTGATAGCGGGCGTGCCGGTCATTAGGCAATCATACACATCATGATCTCATCCCATCAATAGGCCACATATCATCGTGTTCAATAGGGAACATATCCAGGGACCGTGCGGGCCGAGGAAGACGTAGCTCATATTGCAGAGCCAGTAGGCCTTGCAAGTTGCGTGCCCCATTCAGTCGCACATTTTCCTGTTGGAAAATGGCACAACACACTCCCTGAAAATGTGGTATAACAACAGACTGCACCACCTCAATGATGTAATGATGGCTGTTTAGCGCACTGGCAATGCGGATGAGGCGCGTGCGAAAGGAGAATCCAATGACACCTCATACCATGATTCCGAGTGCCTACCTCACTCAGCTGGTCGCCAGGGCATCGCCAGACAGAGATTAGTCCATCATGCTGCTGGAAACTGAAGCGGGATTAATCGGAAAACACGATGCCTTGCTATTCCCTCCTCTATGCGTGACGTTGTCGACAGCATTGCAGTCGCAGATGTCGGTGTTGTACAGTCAAATGTAGCCCCAGCAATAGGCTCCAAGCAAAAATGCCCCTCCGCTGCAAACGACATCAAACCGTCCATGCGGAGAAATGATGTTGTGTCATACAACCGAACCGTTGAGCTGCGGTGTTCGGTGTGGTTGTGTGATCTGCAAGATTTAGGCGCACCAGATGTGGACCCTGTCGTTGTGCGGTGTGACGTAGCCTTTGTAATCCCGCATGTCTGTGTTTTCGTTTTTCAGCTACCCACTGATGCCATATTCTCCCCACCACAGTTGCATGCTGTCCCGGAGTGATAATCTACAGTCGCGATATGCCTCAGTTCTGAAGCATTCGAAGTCGGAATCCTGCTGTAAAACTTGCATTGTCTTCGACGGGAAATTCTGCAGCTGTCTGAGGCGAGGAACGGCGAGAATACACACTTCGAGTGTTTAACACCGTGTCCTTGTTCACCCATCTGGTACGATTTCCAGGGGGCGTTAGGGTACTGTATGATTTCCTTATGTGCTAAACGGTTAATCATATACATTCGCGTCCCTGTTATGCCCTTCTACAAACTTTCGAGCAATTGGGATGACATCTTACCGGTGTTTCACTTTTAATGTCCAGCAATGTATATCTTTTGGTAAGTACTTATTCCTACAATGTACTTTTTATTACACTTTTGGGATGTAATTTTTATATACTTTTGTGACGTCATTTTAATATAATTTGCGATATCTTATTTATTTATTATTTATTTTAGTTTTTAATGAATTACATTTTCTTCACTAAAATTTGGTTCCCCATTGTTAGGGTGTATGTGCTTTAATATGTCTAAACTGTTACTCCGTTGTATATTTCCAATGTGGATTTAAAAGCGTCTACTTTCACTTTTTTATCGTGAATATAAATATATATATATATATCATCATCATCATCATCATTTTCAACCATTATCAATCCACTGCTGGACGAAGGTCTCCCCAAGTTTCCTCCACAACGGTCTGTCTTGTGCCAGTCTCCTCCATGTCACCCCTGCATACTTTCGAATTTCATCCACCCATCTCCCATGTGGTCTTCTTCTGGGTCTTTTCCTGTCCCTTGGAATCCAATCTAAAATTTCGGCTGTCCATCGATGATCTGTCCTTCTGGCAGTATGTCCAGCCCATTGCCATTTCAGGGATTTAACTCTGATCATGATGTCTTCCACTCTTGTCATTTTTCGGATCCACGAGTTCCTCTTCTTATCTCTCCTGGTTACACCAAGTATGCACCTCTCCATGCTGCTTTGAGTTGTCTGCAGCCTTTGTATGTCTCTTTTAGTTAAGGTCCACGTCTCTGCACCATACGTAAGCACTGGAAGGATGCATTGATCAAACACTTTTCTTTTAAGACATACTGGCATATTGCTCTTGAAAATTATGATGTTTCTTCCGAAAGCTCTCCAGGCAAGTTTTGTACGCCGATTAATTTCTTCATCAATGTGACCCTCACTTGATATCTGCTGTCCAAGATAAACGTACGTGTCTGTTATCTCCAGCTTTTCTCCATCAATCGATAAATCTTCATTTCTTGTAAAAGCATTGAACATCACTTTTGTCTTCTGAAAGTTCATTTTTAATCCCACTTCTTTACTCTTGTCAGCAAGTTCCTGGATAATACTCTGCAGTTCTGATGGGGTAGTTGCAAAAATGACTACGTCATCAGCAAAACGAAGGTGGGTTAGATAATCTCCATTATTCTTTATCCCCTTGTTTTCCCAGCTCAGTGACTGAAAAACACCCTCCAATGTGGCATTAAAGAGCTTCGGAGATATGGTGCCACCTTGTCTCACTGCCTTTCCAATTTTTATGTGTGTTGTATTTTCAAACAGCCTAATCTTTGCACTTGCATTTTCATAGATTTTATTAATAATATTAATGTATGCATCTTCAATACCGCAGGTTTTCAGAGCCATTGTAACTGCTGATGGTTTCACCGAATCAAAGGCTTTTTCATAATCGATAAAAGCCATGCACAATGGAAGTTCATATTCCCTCGCTCTTTCAATTAGTTCTCTCAGCACGTGGATATGATCTATTGTGCTGTAGCCACTCCTGAATCCAGCTTCTTCTCTCGGTTGAGCCATGTCCAGTGTTACCTTCAAGCGGTGTGAAAGAACTTTAGTGAAGATTTTATAAACTACTGATAGGAGGCTGATAGGTCTGTAGTTTCCGAGATCCTCAATGTCACCTTTCTTATGTAGCAGGATCATTGTAGCGGTGTTCCAATCCTCAGGAATCTTTCCTTCATTAAGGCATCGAGTGAAAATTTGAGCGAGTACTGTTTCGATTTCTCCACTTGCTTCTTGTATGATGTCTACAGTAATTCCATCTTCTCCTGGAGCTTTTCCCCGCTTCATGTTCTTGATTGCATGTGCAACTTCTGCTGGAAGGACTGGAGGAACTCTGGTTCTGGTATCTTTCATGATGTCTGGAGTGCATGTATCATCCCTTTCATATAATTTGGAGTAGAAATCTTTCACTCTTGTCAAAATTTCGCCTCTATTTCTTGTTACAGAACCATCTTCTTTTCTCAGTGCCATAATCTGTTTTCTTCCCTTACTGAGATGTCCCTTTGCTATCTTTAGGCTATGGTTGTTTTCAATTGCTTTCCTCACTAGTTCACAGTTGAATTTTCTTACGTCTTCAGTGATACTTTTTCTTACTGTCTTGCATAGCTCTATGTATTCCACTTTGGAAGTCACATAATCTTTAGTTGTCCTTATCTCTCTTCTTTTTTGCATCAACATTTTCGTTTTTCCTGATAATTTATTTACATGCAACTTGTTCTTAGACCCAGCTAATTTTGTTGTTGTTTCCATAAGAGCTTTGGTTACTTTTCTGTTAACTTCAGAGATGTCCACTTCTTCCGATGTTAGGGCTTCTAAAGCAGAGAACCTGTTCTTCAGTTCCAACTTGAAGGTATCATGGTGTTTTTTAAGGTTGGTTATGTCAATAGATTTTGTTTGTCTTATGAGCTTGCCACGTTCAAGTTTAGTGTTGAGGTGCATCTTACATCTCACCAATCTATGGTCACTACCTGTGTTGAACTTGTTTAGCACACTGAGTCTTCTATGACGAATTTTTTGTTACACATAATAAAAATAATTTCACTTGTCGTCCCATTTGGATGTCTCCATGTCCATTTCCTGTGTGGCTTTTTCTTGAAGAAGGAGTTCAAGATAAAAAACCCTTCTGCCTCTGCAAACTCAACGAGAGTATTTCCACGCTGGTTTCTGTTGCCGTGACCGAATTTACCTACTGAAGTTTCATTCTGTTGCCGTTGTCCTATTTTTGCATTGAAATCTCCCATAATTATTTTCAAGTGCTGCTTACCTTTATTATTTAGATGACAAATTTCCTCATAAAATTCTTCAATTTCTTCTTCAATATGACTTGTGGTGGGTGCATAAGTTTGAATAATCTGAGCCTGGTATCTTTTCGAGAGTTGGATAACAGGTCCTGCAGCTCTGTCAGAGGAACTTTCAACTTCTACAACTTTATCCTTCAGTTTCTTGTTTATTATAAATCCAACACCACTAGTTCTGCCAGTATCTGTCCCACGATAGTAGAAGAGATGTCCACTTTTCAGTTCGATGAGATCTTCTCCTTTTCTCCTTACCTCACTTAGCCCCACGATGTCCCACTTGATCCTTTGTAGTTCCTCTTCCAATTCAAGAAGCCTTGAATCAGAAGATAGGGAGCGTCCATTGTACGTAGCCAAGGTCAGCCTCAGATGGCAGCCTAGTCCGGTCCTCCGGGGATTCTTAGCACCCTCTGCCTTCATGTCGCACTGGCCGCTGCCTTGGCCAGGTACATTCCAGCTGCCGGAGACTGAGGGCCAAGATTTAAGTTGTGGAATCATTTTGGAGGGGTTTGGCCATAACTCACCACGCTGGCCAAGCGGGTTGGTGAGTGTGGGATAGAATTTTCTCTAATCCCGATGGTATAGTTATACCGCTATTGGCGGTCATATATATATATATGTAAATATAAATTTTCTATTACTGAAGTCTATTATGTGTCCAAACAAAATACTTCTTCTCTTTTAGTTAGGCTTCCAATTTCTTTTTAGCTATTTGTATAAGCGAGACACAGTCAACTTTGTTCAAACATTCCTGATGAAAATACGAATGGAATCATCGTAGGGCTACAACCTAAACGCACCCAACATTCCTCTTGGTATTTTACACTTTATTAACGATTTACATACATTTACACAAGCGCATGCGCTATAGTTCTCACTACTTCGCTGAGGGAGAACAACGTATTGCCGCCTTTTCTCCCTCTAAAGAAGAATTAAAATGACGTCATTTTTCTTTTCTGTCGTGAGCGGAGCAGAGGAAATATAATTCTTCAGTTTGAACTTTAGAAAACGTGAATTTTCTTTCATTTTCTGCAACTTTGCCTTTAATATTTAATTCCATGTCAGAAAACGTTCAAATATGACGCTTATTTTTCTTGTGCTCATTGAAGTAGCTTAATCCAGTTGATGATGTACTCCATGGGACGGCATTTCCTGATTGTAGTTCATGAATTGCGCTTTTCTTTGATATTTATAGATTAACAGAAAAAACTATGATAAATCCGTCATGAAGATAGTTTAACCTGCATTTGTCGAAGAAGCCTGTAATTATGATTCATGGTTTTCCCTTATTAAATGAAATAGTTCCCAAGCAGCAAGGCTTAACACATAAAAACTATAGTTTTCTCAATAGAACGTTTTTTTCTGTCCAATTATGGCGAAGTCGTCTTTTGTTTCAGTTCAATCTAGTCGCTTCCTGAAATGCCTATTTTTCTAATGTATCGAACTTAATGTCATAACAGATCTATTGTAGATTTCTTCGAGGTCAATCTGACGGACCACAGTTCATTCGACATTCTACGTTAGGTCCAAATGTTAGAGCTTCTCTGAAACTTGGATCTTTCTACATCGGATTAATTGAAGTCCACATCCAAATTTTTAATTTGGTGTTCACGGAGACCTTTTCGTCAAAGGCAAAAAATGCTTTGCACAACTTGACCGATTTCGCCTCATAAATGCAGCTTGTAGACGTCCGAAAGTTTCACAAAAGTTTCCTTATCAGATGTACTCATCAAACTGACTCTTCAAGTTCAAATTCAGTTAACCACAACTCAACAGCTTTCGAGACAAGTAATGAACAAAACGCAGAAGGGAGTAGTGGTTTTATTTCTCGATGACATGGAGCGCCAAGAAACAAACAACACCATGTTTATCGTCCACAACTGAAATAAAATTCATCTTTCTTTTTTCCTTTTTTTTAATTGGAGGTTTAACGACCACCTTTAGCAACACAATGGGCCGTAGCCCGTCCTAACATTTAGAGCCACAAGTTCCAGGAAAGGGAGAGAGCCAGATCCTTAAGACAAACACAACATCCATGCCTCACCGGGATTCGAACCCGGTCTCATCTCGGACAAATGCTCAGAAACCATAGCTTACACCACAGCGCCACCAGGGCGGCCCATCATTTCCCAGAAGAGAACTGAAAATCTGCTAGTTGAAATTTATTGACTTGAGGTCTTATTGACTTTATTGACTTGATTTATATGGAAACTAGCTGCTTAGTTAGACGAACAGGCCGAAAAAGAATCCCTAAAAATGAAATCATAAAAGAGCTTTAATACTCATAATTAGTTTTTAAATATTCATTTACAATATTTTATTCACTTAAACCTATTAATCAATTAAGACTTGTCGTACATATACTGCATAAAAGCATAATTTATTTTTGAATGGGTAAATTTGGAAACAATTATTTTCCCTACCGTTCTGTACACAAGGGTTATTCATACTTCCCTTTTGTACAAAACGGTAGAAAGAATATCTCTTTCACATGCCATTTAACAACTATTGAAATGGCATGTGATATAGATATACGCATAGACAATATACATAATGTACATGCAGTATTTGATAATTTTTAATTTCATAGGTTTTACTTCCAAATCTTGCAATTATATGAAACTGTTATTTATCGAGCTACAAACCTAGTAGTGACATTACCCGTGCATTTAACACTAGAAATTCTTTAATTTTTGGTAAGTTATAGCCAAAATATCCACGGAATTTATTTTTTACTTGCTGTTTTTCCTAAAGGTAACTTATAAGCAATGATTAACACACACACGATTGACGTGGATGAGAAACATCAAACAGAAGTCATCGCTCTTTCCACGTTTATAAGTGAGTGAGGGAAACATTATCATCGGTCGCCACCTGGAATCGAACCCAGAGTCTTCCAGTTACGGGTTGCATAACAGTGGTAGCATGTCCGGAGCGAAACTGGAAGACCTGGGTTCGATTCCGGTGGCGGCCGATGATATTGTTTCCGTGACTCACTTAAAAACGTGGAAAGAGCGATGTCTTCTGTTTTATAAACAATGAAATTGGATATATATACAGGCGAACTCTGTTAAGACGAGCTGTTCGGGATCGAACAAATTGCTCGTTATAGCCGTTACTCGTATAATCCGGGAAAGACCCAAAACATCAAGGAAATCATTCAAAAAATAAATTTCGTTATCAAATATATTACATACAATATTTAATGTTGAGAAATACATAGTACTTACGTTTAGTTGAAATTACCGTACAATATTTCGGTTAGTTGTGGAATTCTTGAAAAATGCTTACGTACAGCACTACATACACACATAATGGTACGTAACATTATACATACTGTAGTACATACATATGTAAGTACGTACCATGTGATGCATATTAAGTTGAAATTCTTGAAAAACTGACATGTAAACTACATACGTACTGTATGAAATACAATATGTACTATACATTTTTGTACCATACAGTACTATGTTAAAATTAAGCACAGGTATAGTACTATCTGCCCAAAGCACATATCCATTTTATTTCGTATGAAAAATTTGGTTAATTTTAGCTGCGTTGTCCTTGACTTCACCGAAAACCCATCAGATTACGCTTAACAACTGAAAATGCACTGAACACACACTCATTGCCAGAGTTAGTTTCATAAAATGTAGTCAAACCATCCAAGGCATCTTGTGCTTGATTGTAAGTCACAACTTCTTGTGTTTTTGTAATGTTTTCACCTTCACTGTAGGTTTCAGTTTCTTCATTCACCTCAATGACTTCTTGCACAATTTGTTTCTCCGTTAAAATTCCAGTTGTTAGGACCGCAGCGCTAATGTCGGTAAAATCATCAAGAGAATTGCAATTGTCAAAGGTGCTTAAATCTCTATATTTTAACCATTCTGATAAGGGGAGATCATCGTCATCAATCACTTCAGTGCTTTCTACTAAAGTCTCCTTTAGAAGACCAGCCTTCCTACAACAATGTCTAATGGTTGTCGGAGTGACACTCTCCCCAGCTGCTCTCATAAGACGAACAGCATCCAATACGGAAATCTTAATTTCTAGCTTCTTCTTCCTTTTCTGGATTAATTGCACGGTTAGAATTCGCCGAAAATGCCACTTAAAGCTCCTAATAATAAATTGGTTCATAGGCTGTAGAATTGATGTTGTGTTTGGTGGTAGGAGCACAAGTTCGATATTTGTAAAATTTTCTACTTTGGGATGTGCTGGGCAGTTGTCTATTAACAACAAAATGTTTTCGTTTTTCTTTCGTAGTTCACGATCCCATTTATGAAGTTCTCCCGTAAAGATATCTGATGTCATCCACGCCTTTCTGTTTGCTTCATAACCAACCGGGAGATGCTGAACTTTGTTAAAACATCAAGGCTTTAACGATTTGCCAACCACCAATAATTTCTTTTTTCATTTTTACCATGTTCGCACAAATTAGAACGGTTAGCCGATCGTTTGCTAATTTACCTCCAATGCATTTCTCATGATCATTGAATATGTTCTGCTCACTGAATTCAGAAATGAAGCTGGGTAAGACGCTTTTTAGCCATTGACTTACAGATTCCGTATCCGCAGACATTGCTTCCCCTGAATTTTTTGCGTAAACAATATTGTGTCTGTTTTTGAAGAGATCAAGCCACCCATTACTGCATGTAAAATTCTCATGACCGAATTGTACTGCAAATTTTTCCGCTTGCACTTTTAAAATCGGTCCATTGATAGAGAAACCAGCATCACGTTGAACTTTAAACCAACAAAGTAAAGCTTCATCAATATAGTTTTTTTCAGACGTTTTCATTTTTTTGCAATCTGTAAGATTGTTATCAAATGCTGACAAAACTGCATCTGTGTTCTTCCACAATGTAGATACGGTAGATGATGAAAGCCCATACTTTTTGCAAACAGCTGAATTTTTCTCGCCGTCTTGCAGTTCCTGAATAATATCCATTTTCTTCCTGATGGACAGAGCCTTTCTTTTAACACCAACCATTTTGCTCACAATATCACACTTAATAAAAACGGTGGAGGTAAAGCATAAGTGATGTCGCAAGAGTACGGCTACGTGCGACTTTCTGATTTAAAACAGGTTACGATATGTCCCGTGCGAAGTTGAAATACTGAATGCACTAAGAAAACATGCGTGGGGTTAGACCATAGCAGCCAATGAGACAAAGCGAATTCCAGAAACCCTCTCGTAAACAGTGGCAAAGGAAAGGCTGGGAAGCTTTCCCCCACAAAATGCCGCCCCAACCTACCCTTGGGCTGAAATGCAAGACGTCATAAAACACTCCCCGCTTTTCTCTCGGAGCAGGGGAGGCCGCTGGTGTCCTAGTGGGCAACGTTCGTTACTGCCACGGAAAGGGCCTCACGTTCGATCCCAGGCAGGTACAAACGCTCGTTCCACTAAATATCCGCCGTGCGTCGAATGGGCACGTTAAGCCTTCGGACCCCAGGTACTGGCCCTCCGGTAATAAATAAGGGCGTCTTCCTCCCCTATCTGCTTTGCTTCCGTGTCACTTTCCTATCGGGCGCTCTAGCCCAAATCTCCTAGTTTCCTATTTCTAAGGGTTGTTTAAGACCTGCGGTCAGACGCTCCCTTCCTAAAATCCTCTACTAAGGATCATGATTTCGGAGTAGGTGATACACAGAAGGTCTTTTTGGGTAGCAAGGGGCAAATTAACGCCACCTTTCAATGTTGCGCTATATTTACTGGGTGTAAAGAAAAAATCTAAAATTCTTGCAAATTTGCTCGCTATAACAGAGTTGAAGCGGGATAATTTAACACTAATTGCATACGAAACCAAACTTCTTCTGGCATTCACTCGCTATAGCCGGCACCTCCTTATACCCGAGCTCGTCTTAACCAAGTTCAACTGTATAAAAATAATTCAGTAATGAAATTCAACATGTGAACTGCCAAGCCCTAGCCCGGCCCTGGCCCGTGTTTTTCGGCTCTTAATCATTCCTGAGATCGTCCGAGCCCATACCTGGCAAGGACTCGATGCCATCTATCAAGATGATAACGCCCCAATTCCCAGAGCACGGAATGTCCAATCATCATTTGAGCAACTTGTGGACGAAATTTCATGGACCTGGAGAAGTTCATTTCGGAATGAAAATTGTGTAACATCCCATCAACCACCAACCAGGATTTGTGTGCGTCTATTGCAAGCATTATTCAGGAAGTTTTGAATGCCAAATGTGGTCGCACACCCTACTAGTAAGTAAAACCTTTTCCTAGGTGTTCACATTATTCGGTCCAACCTCAGTACATTTTATGTTTGCGAAAAAGTAACAATCAATATACGGTATATGCCTGAACTGATAGCCTTTTGAAAGGCGCATAGAAGTGTGTTCTTTCAATAAACCGCATTCATTGAAAAATATCACACATATTATTAGTAAATATTTATCTAGATAAACTATTGAATGATATACAGGATATTTTAGGAAATATTTCTACAAAATATAGCGAAAGTAATATATTTCAAAATATATAAATTATTAAAACAATCCCTCTACCCTGTAAATCCTTAAAAATATATATAATCAGTTAGGAAAAGTTCTTCAAAATTATGTCTCTTTGCGAAAAAATTAAATCAAGATTCTCTCAAAACCTAAGCCATTAAAATAGACTCAACACTTTGTCACATGCGATCCAACAACCTCATCCACGACAACACTCGTTGACATGTAGACGAGCCTGTGAAATAACTTTCACTTGCGCGTCTTCTTCGTCCATCCGTACGACATAGTACAATATGACCCAGCAACTCTCATCCATAACCACACTCTTTGTCATATATCTGAACCTGTGTAAAAGCTTTCGACATAGTGGCAATGAAAATTCTTAAAACTTCCGCCTTACTAAATAGATACGAGACCTCGTGAGTTTACAGGTTTTCTTAAGAGAGAAACCCATACCGCTGTTTAGTGCTGTTAGTTTGGCTAACCGCACTAAACAGCGGATCATTTACGTCAAAAAATGTTGATGTCCATCATCTTTGTCCTTATGATACTATCAAAGTCATGTCTTTTATGTAGTCATCGGGCTATCAAGTATTTACACAGATTACCCCCATACGAGGCAATACAAATATCTCTTATATCAGAGAAACACTAAAAGGGATAAAACGTAAGTATGAAAGTTTAGCTTTCTGCGCTGATTAAAGTATCATCGGATTAAAGAAAGTAAGAATTATAGTCTATGAACCAGGACTCAATGTGATGATTCTGAAAATAGCAATTTCGCATTACAAGTCAATAGGACAACACATAACATTTAAGTAAAATTAAAAATCGCAAATTAGCATAATTACAGGGATTTTGTTTCATCAAACGATAGGAATATTGGATTGGAGATGTAGAAATTTGTGAATCAAGTTACAAAACAACAGATTTACCTATTTGTTTTTTCGACCGTTATGTCTTAGTAGATTTCAAAGCATAAGTCGTATCTTTCATTAGCTAATCTTTCCTGTGTCATCCTTAGTCCTCATCATGAGCTACTACTATGTAGATGTTTTGGAAACAACAGCCGTTTCACTCACTCCTCCCCGGATACATGTACAATAGGCTGGAGCGCAAAACAAAATCAAATTCCAATATGCCCTAATGGGAACAATTTGTGCACTGCTTCGTAAACCATGTGCAAAAAAGTTAGCGAAATTAAAATAGTATCTTACGGTTTCACTTTACCTCCAAAATGTCGGTTGGTACCTAAAAGATATCCACAGTTTTTCAGGCAAAGCAACTAGTATCTTATGGATTCGAATTTAATACAACAATACTCCATATTTAAGGAATACTGCAATATTTTGGCACCTAGTGTTCACAATGTGATTTATTTCCTAGTTGTGTTAGTGTGTGCACTACTGGCCTGAATGCACAACATATTGTGCGAATGTGCAGTAGCGCACACTGCACACGGTGGACACATTTTTCGTGTTTCAGAAAATCCCAAAACTCATCATGAGGAGGTGGCTTCACATCGAGTTCCACACGTGCCCAACCCAACCACCCATCCATTAAGGCAAATCAATTTTCTGTTCTTCTTTTTTTATCTTTATATCCCTGTTCTTTATTAATTTTTACCAGGAAATCTGATTTACTTTCGAAGGCTGGCATTATCTGCCGTGTTACCACCGTTCTGTAATAAATCAGCCCCTTTGTTCTTCTTCGCAAACAGAAGCAGATGTTTCTGTTGTCAACGTAACGCATCGCTCCACTCCCTGATTGTGACAAGGGAGATTTTGCGTGCTCAATCGCTTAACAATTTCCTTAGAGTCATTGTTGCATAGGTTCATTATTCCATCGTCGGTTAAATGAGCAGTCAATGCCGGTTCGCTTAAGGCGCGTGATTGCCCGTCAGTTAGGTCAAAATAATCATCCCTCTGGAAGTTGAACTAAGGAATTTAAAATACACTAATCGCATCGCAGTTTTTTGCCCTTGCTCTAAGGATCCTGAGGATGCCAAGTACTCTAGTGTATACTCTTGTCCGTGATCGGAGCAAGAAATATTGATTCTGGCTGACCAAAATAGCCATTCCTTTGGATTAGGAGGTCCAGAATGCTCTCCAAATCCTGGGTGAGATATCTGGATGTATGCAGCCATCATTGCAAGTGCACTTTTGGAAGATGTGGGAATGATAACTCAAGCTGATACTTCAAGGGAGGTAGTAATAGAATTAGAAGGCAGAGAAAAAACCCTGATAAAACAGCCTCAAAACGGTAATGTGACCGCACGTAAAGTTATTAAAGGGCTATATTTCGAAGGGCATAAGAACCGAACCATAATGTATGGAGAAAGGAAAGGAAAGCGGTTCAGAAAAACTGTTACTGAAGAACACGTTACTATGCTGGAAAGACCTGGAATTAAATATCTTGGGCATACCACTACTACATATTTCATCGCAAAGGACATTGCCAAATGTCTGGTGGATTTCTTACAAGCGAATAATATCGACCTAAGAAAACTTTTGTGGTAGGCTGCGATGGAACTGTCGTTAATACTGGGTGTAAAGGAGGTGCAATTCGCATTCTAGAGCTAGCCTGTCAAAAACCTCTTCAGTGGAGCATATACCAGTTGCACGGAAACGAGCCGACAGTCCGTCACCTAATTTAACATTTGGATGGCCGAACGAGTGGCACAAAAATATTTTCAGGGGAAATCGGCAAGCAGCTGAACAGCTGCGAAAATCTATCGGTTTTGAAAGTTTAAGCAATTGAAGCGGGTTTTCCAGAACGTGATGAAAAAATTGCAAGGGATCTTAAACCGTCTCAGAAATACCTAGGGACATTAACCATGCTGTGACAACGTGTGCGTGGCCATCCAGCCTGGCACATAAGCACCGGAAAAATGAGAACTACACGCTAGCAAATGACGGCTATTCATATTTTGCGCCTTTATATTAGTTCTTTGCTGCCTTCGATATCGCTTAAAATTCTGGCAGAAATTGTTGTGAGATTTTTGCGTTAATGTGGTTCACTTATAAGATCACACATTCGTTGCCATTATGGAGCACGGAATTTGTGGAAGGCCGTCCATACATCGAGATATCTCACCCAGGTTTTGAAGAGCGTTCTGGACTATGTAATCCCAACGATTGGCTATTTTTTCCATCCAGAATCAATACTTTCTTCTATGATCTCAGACTAGAGGAAACATCAGAGGACTTGACTTCCGCAGGATCTTTAGAGCAAGGGCAAAAAATTTGCGATGCAATCCATATATTTGAAATTCCTCAGTTCAACTTCCAGGGGGATGATAATCTTGAACTAATTGACTGGCAATCATGCGTCTTAAGCGAACCAGCATTGACTGCTCATTTAACCGACGATGGAATAATGAACCTATGCAACAATGACTGTAATAACATTGTTAAGCGATTGGGCACGCAAAACTTCCCTTTTCACAATCAGGTGTTGGAGCGATGCGTTTAGTTGACAACAGAAGCATCTGCTGCTGTTTGCGAAGAACAAAGTGATTGATTTATTAGAATACGGTTGGAAGCACGGCAAATAATACTAGCCTTCGAAAGTAAATCAGATTTCCGGGTAAAAGTTAATAAAGAACAGTAAATTAAATATTAAAAAAGAAGAACAGAAAATTGAAAATTGATTGGCCTTAATGGATGAGTGGCTGGGTTGGGCAAGTGTGGAACTCGCTGTGCAACCACCTCCTCATGATAACTTCTGGTATTTTTTCTGAAACATGAAAAATGTGAAGTGCTTCCGCGTGAGCAGTGTGCACTAATGCACATTTGCACACTGTGTTGTGCTTTCAGTGCAGTAGTGCACACACTAACACAACTAGGAAACAAATCTACGTGTCAAAGTATTGCAATTTTAATTAAACATGGAGAATTGTTGCATTACATTGGAACCATAAGATATTGTTGCTTTGCCTGAGAAATTGTGCACATTTTTTAGATACCGACAGATAGTTTTTGCGCTCTAGGGAAAGTCTGCAACGAACACTGTTCTTTTCTCACAACGGACATGAAAATGTGACGATTTTACCCAAATATCGAAATTTTAGAGGTAAAGGGGGAACCGTAAGATATTATTTGAATTTCGCAAACTTTTTTGCACATGGTTGACGTAGCAATACACAAAATGCGCGGACTAGGACATATCGAAATTCGAAAATATTTTTTTACACTCCATCCTAATGTACAACCAACTCAACACCCAATATTCAGAAGAAACCCTGCAGTCCAACCTAAATGGAACGATGTTGGGAGACTAATATAAATGTAAGACAATGACAGACTCCTTTCATATAATCTGCTGAACATGTTTGAGACCAATAACTGTTGTCCAACCTAAATGGAACGATGTTGTGGGACTAACATAACCGTATGACAATGACAGACTCCTTTCATACAACCTGCTGAACACTATTGAGACCAATAACTGTTGTCCAACCTAAAGGGAACGATGTTGGGGGACTAACATAACTGTATGACAATGACAGACTCCTTTCATACAATCTGCTGAACACTTTTGAGACCAATAACTGTTGTCCAACCTAAATGGAACGATGTTGGGGTCTAACATAACTGCATGACAATGACAGACTCCTTTCATACAATCTGCTGAACACGTTTGAGACCAATAACTGTTGTCCAACCTAAATGGAACGATGCTGGGGGACTAATATAACTGTATGACATCCTTTCATACAATCTGCTGAACACTTTTGAGACCAATAACTGCAGTCCTAGGCAAACCGGCAGGTCAGTTGCAAAAGTTCGGAAAACAACCTCAGAGTACACACCAGTTCTGAACAGTATAAAAAATTTAGCTTATGAGAAATAACATTTCTCTCCGCATGAGAATCGTTAAGAAATTTGACCTCTATCATTTCTCACAAACCCCACTTTAAATCAAATATTAAATATCTTTTGTCAGATCTTTGTTTATGAATATTTTATTTTTATTATACTTTACTGCAAACATTTAGCAGTAAATAGGCACACCGGACAAAAAATAAGTCACCCGTGGCAGAACTTACGTAATATTGGGTGAAGGCGCCACTTGCCTTGATAACAGCATAAATCTGGTGTGGTAGAGACTCCAGGAGACGCGGTTTTGATGTATTGAACATCGATTTGCAGCCACTCGTGCTTCACTTGGTCTCGAAGTTCAACCAGAGTACCTGGGTGTCTATTCTGGCGTTTCAACGATTGTTCCAAATGATATCACAGATTTTCAATAGGACTTAAATCTGGGGATATTGTGGGCCAGTCGAGGTGAGACAGTGTTCCTAATCTTTCGTTATGCCACTCAGACACACTTTTCAGCCGTTTACATACGACAATGTTCGTCTTGTAAGACTGGAGTGACAATGTTTTGCTCCTCCTGGAGATGAAGGGCAAAGGGCAGCACTTCGTTATTCAGAATGCTGAGGTACACATTCTTGTTCAACTTCTTCGTCATTCGAACGAGAAGTACCCTTTCGTGGTACGCAATACATCCCCAAAACTTCACAGAACCCCATCCAGCTTTAACAACACCTTCGACACAATCAGGATAAAAGGTTTCATTGGGCTGGCGATGCACTCGTCACCTCCGATCATTGCAGTACAAACAAAAACGAAACTCTTAAAAAAGAATTCCTTGTTTTCAATACTCCACATTAATGTTTTGGTGCCTCTGAGCCCATTGATAACGTGTAACTTCGTGACTTGCTGCTAATACAGGACACTTTCTTGGTAATCTGTTCCAGATGTCCATCGCATGCAGTTCTCGTTGCAATGACCTTTCGGAAATTAATTGCAGTAGACTTTCGTTCACTGTGTGAGGAGATTGTTGCCTGGTTTGAAACCGTTTTGAACTTACCTGGCGTGAAACATGTCAGCAGCGGCCCCTGTTTGATAGCCGGCCACAGTTACGTCACCGATTTTCAGTTGATCGCGAACTACACCACTGTTTGTAGACTCGCAAGGAAGTACGCTTCGATACACCAATAAATTTGGCGACTTCATTCATTTGGTTTACGTGGGCACGACCAAACACGATTGCCCTTTTTTACCACTCAGTAACGTCTTTCTTACGGCCCATTATCGGACGTACGGCCCGCTCATCGGAAGTAACTGTCTGGGAAGCAATTTCATATGATAGCTGGTCACCCTTGCTAGTCCTCCGTAACATCCTCACGGCTCATGCACGTTGACGACATCCTACGACGTTTCGATCCCTGTCGCATAACCATTGAACAAGGTTTAAACAGGAAAATTCCCGGTAACACACGGCAAGGCATTTCCCGGCCTGCCATCCATGGCATCTCCGATCGCCCAACATCTAACCTATCGAAAAGGTTTGCGAAATGATTGGACGCCACTTATTGTCATTCCTTATTGTTGGTGATGAAACATTACGAGATAAAACATTACAGTGTACATGAAACATTACGAGATGCGTGATTTAAAGTGGAAATGGCGAACTCGGTTTTAGTTCAGATTTTAATCGCTCTTGTTGAAACACATTGGTAGAGACGTAAATGTCACGAACTGGTAGACATGTCCTTGTTAAGCCTACCTAAAATCGTAGAGCAAAAGAAATTGATTCAAGCGTCGATAATGGAAAAAAAAGGTGGAAATGAAAGCAAATGTACTCCAATTTTATACATAAAATACTGGTAATTCCACATGTTCAATATTTTGAATTTTGAGTCAATTTGGTGTATCTGAAAATTAATATGTTTAAATGTATGAATTCTTTAATATTAATTGTTATGAAGACGCCCAAAATATAAGTTGAGGGTTTTGGAAAACGGTGTGAAAAGAATTTAACAGAAATATATGCACTGAAGTGCCAGAAATATTGGTACAGACGAGCTTATGCAAAATACATAGCAACGTCGCCTATGCGCGTACTCGGTTGCGTCCGACAGTGCATATATAAAGCAATAGACCACCTTTCCAGCTGTCAGAGCTGTTTTCGGCATGAGAATGACAAGTAATAACAATATAAGCGATTTCCAACGCGGTGTCATAGTGGGCGATCGTGAGATAGCGATAGTATTTTGGAGGTAGAAACGAATTTCGGATTTTCACGGACGAACATTGCAAGGGTGTGCCGTGACTACAAGATTTCCGGCGAAACCTCCAACCTACGGTACCGGTGTGGCCGTAAAGAGACATTAGGGGAACGTGACCAACGTCGGCTGTCAAGAATCGTTTCATGCAATAGGCGTGCAACAATCAAGCACGTATTATCGGAATTCAATGCCGGAGCCTCAACAAGTATCAGCGTCCGAACTGGGAAAAGTACCTTGTACGCTATGAGCTTTAGGAGCCGACGCCCAAATCGAGTCCCCTTGTTATGTGCACTACACGGAACTATGCGCCTTGCTTTGGCACGACAACACCACCACAGGACACTTCATTACTGGAAACAAGTAGCCTGGTCTGAAGAGTCGGGTTTCCAACTGTATCGGGAAGATGAAACGATTCGTGTGTGGCGCAAACGCCATGATGCCATGGATCTCGCCAGTCAACAGGGAACTGTACCGGCTGGTGTGGGGCCCATAATGGTATTGGGTGGGCTTAGATGGGCTTCACTGGGACGCCTGATACATCTAAAAACATATGTGACCGGTCAAGGCAATGTGCCCATCCTTTCTGACGAGGTACACTCGTTCATGTGCTGCATTCATGCTGATGGGTTGTGCCTCTTCAAACAGGACAATGCACTTCCCCACAAGTGTTGGGACGCCAAATTATGGTTTGAGGAGCTTTCAACTGAGTTTGAGGTGTTGCCATTCCCACCCAGCCCCGTGAGCTGAACGTGATAGAACACATTTGGGATGCCATGCAACGCGCTACTGAACACAGGAATCCGAGACCTCGGAAAACATCCGAATTGTGGAACGCTCTGCATGAATTATGGTGTGCATTGCCTACAGTATAATTCCAGAAGCTAGTGGAGTCCACGCCTTGTCGTATTTCTGAAGTCATGCGCTCCCGTGGAGGACCTACCATGTAATAGATTGGTGTACCATTTTTTCTGGAACGTCAGTGTATATGCGAGACATTACAGAAAAGTGCGCAGAAAAACAACGTATAATGGAATACGGTATCGTAACGAACAATCATCAGGACAGATATTAGTGTTCCATTTCAATTACTTCAGTTTCAACAACACCTCCGTATCCGGAAAACAAAATGTATTCATTATTGCTTGTTCTTACAATCTCTAATGGAACACGCACAAATACAAGAGGTAGAAATGTATCTTCGTGTTTAATTAACTTTATGCCAACAGAGAGAACAAGCTGGACTCAGGAGTGGCTACAACACTCTAGATCATATACAGTTTCGGAGGGAACTAATTGAAAGAGCAAGGAAATATTAACTTCCATTATGCATGGCTTTTATTGACTATGAAAAGGTCTTTGATTCGGTGAAAAAATAAGCAGTTACAATGGTTTTGAAGTCCTGCGGTATTGAAGATGCATACATTAATACAATATAATTCGTAATATCCATGAAAATGCAAGTGCAAAGATTCGGCTATTTGACAATACAGCACCCATAAAGATTGGAAAGGGAGTGAGACATGGTGACACTATATCTCCCAAACTCTTGAATGTCACATTGGAAAATGTCTTTCAATCACTGAACTTGGAAAACAAAGGGATAAGGATTAATGGAGACTAACTAACTCATCTTCGTTTTGCTAATGACGTAGTCATTTTTGCAACTACCCCATCAGAGCTGCAGAGTATGGTCCAGGAACTTGCTGACAACAGTAAAGAAGTGGAAATAAAAATGAACTTTAGAAGACAAAAGTGATGTACAATGCTTCTACAAGAAATGAAAACTTATCGATTGATGGGGAAAAGTTGGAGATAACCGATACCTACATTTATCTTGGACAGCAGATATCAAGTGAGGGTCACATTGATGAAAAAATTAATCAGCGTATAAAACTTGCTTGGAGAGCGTTTGAAAGAAACAGTATATATTTCAATAGCAGTATGCCATTACGTCTTGAAAGAAAATTGTTTGATCAATGTATCTTTACAGTGCTTACATATGGTGCACAGACGTGGACCTTAACTAAAAGAGACATACAAAGGCTGCAAACAACTCAAAGTAGCATGAAGAGGTGCATGCTTGGTGTAACCAGGAGAGATAAGAAGAGGAACTCGTGGATCAGAAAATTTATAAGAGTGGAAAACATCATGACCGGAGTAAAATCTCTGAAATGGCAATGGTATTGGTATTGGTAACTGTGGGTACCATAGTGGTACCCAGTTTACTGCTATAACGAAATACAGGCATAGGAGATTCATTAAAAGCTGCAGTACAGAAAACAACAGTGCGGAAAGACAGTATATCCACGATGCAGCAAAACGTTACACAGAAAGGAAATGAATATGCACACGAAAAATGAATGGCCTAACGGCATGTCAAACACTATAACACATGTACACAAATGCATGAAATGTACTATGCTATCATAAAGCAACCGAACGGAACTGAAATGTGGCTAGAGCGCAAAACAATATTGAGTACCTCAGCAACTTTATAAAAATAACAAAGGTAACAAACGTACCACTATAATAATCC
This sequence comes from Macrothele yani, assembly GCA_039090855.1. NCBI lineage: Eukaryota > Metazoa > Arthropoda > Arachnida > Araneae > Macrothelidae > Macrothele > Macrothele yani. The sequence goes on from CM077034.1 coordinate 135,992,149, forward strand.
GCAATAGAGGAAAGCACTAACACAGCAAACACTCACAATTATAGGTAATTTAAAAAAACAGGCACAAATTCAGGAAACAACAGATAAGATAATGAGGAGATAATGAGGAATTCACACAAGTAACGAGACCGATTAGTTGCGAAAACACAGCAGAAACACGCATTTATCGCAAATTTAAAAGAGATTACTTGTGAAACACAGCCAAACACACAAATAAAGCAAATTTACAATACATTACTTGTGAATCACAGTAAAAACACACAATGAAAGCATCAGAATCAACATGCACTAAGTCTGCAAAACCAGGAAATCTGCAAACGGGTTCGCAAATCCCCTAGCATTGAGAGAACAAAAAGTAATCGGTGTGAGGAAGAGAGCTAAAGGTCATCGGTAAAGGGATAGAAGGTATCACATATATGCTTCTCAACGAGCTCCTTCAAGGAGGCGAGACGGCGCGTGTAACGTCTCAAAAAAGGCTGATACCGAGGATCGGTGGCACACAAAGATTTAAAAAGTGACACATAGGCTTCGAATTGCGTTACTGCTGTGTACAGGTCCAGATCAGGTGAGTGACGGAATTCTTCAGAACCAACAATCGTACGTGGATGTTGAAAAAGACATAAAAGTTGCTGTCTGGACAGTGGTCCAGGAACTGGAGGAAACGTATCAACGGCCTGTAGAACCTCAGCATCAGAGAGAGGATTGACAGGACCTGAGCGGAAAAGCATGCTGTTTGAAGAATCATTAGGTGGAGAAGCACTGGAAACGGAAACCTCGGGAACACTAGATGAATCCTCAGAATGTGGCAAAGAAAGTTGTTTTAACTTTTTCTGTTTTACAGCGCCTTTGGAAGTTCCAATCCGCTTCGATGAAGAAACTGAGGCGGATGTATCCATTAGTGGATCAGGCTCACCTCCCAAGTCAGGAGACGAGGAAACAAACGTCGCTGAAGAAGCAGTACGTAGCTGAGCCGCCTTAGTGGAGACTGGTACAACAGCCGAGGCTTCAGGAAGATGTTGCAACTAGGGTATGGTAGACAAGTTTGTAAATAGAGATCCGATAGCCGAGAGGCTAGGAGAAGAGCCAGACGGCCGATCTGCCAAACCACCATTCAACACACCCAGATCGGAACACTCCGCTGTAGACACATCTATAGTCAAAGACAATTCTGTTAATCTTGAAAGTTGAAGCACAATCGTACGGGTCGGGAGAGGAGGAAAGGCAGCATTGTCCGTGACGGAACTGTTCGTCTGACGGAGAAACGAAGAATTCGCGTCAGGCAAACTACCGGTAGTGGGGATAGTAGAAAGACCAATGTGGTCAGCAGTGGGATGCGAACTTGATGAACGTCCACGTCGAACGCGGTCACAGGAGGCAGTGGTGTGATTCTGTATTAAACAGTGTGTACAATAGTGAGCAGTGAAAATCTTGAAACTGTACGTTCGTGCGCCAATTTCAACAGTAGCTTCTGCAGGGCAATCCGCCAAGGCTTTCTCGGTGGGAAAGACGAATAATAATTGACGGCGAGGTCCGGTAGCATGTGCAAATCGAGTTCCGCATGGAGCGTCAGAGAGGCGACGGACCTTGCCAACTATTTTACAAACATGACTGACAAGGAGAGGAAGTGCATTATCCGGCATTTCCTGTGGAATAGGATAAAACGTGATGTTCACCGCTTGGAAAGAGGCGACGGGATGAGATGGTTAGTCCCAATCGAAAGTCCGTTTGCAAGAAAAAAGTCAGCATCCTCCTTGTGATTGAACTGTACCGAAATACCCCGAGGAGTGCGGGAAATTCCTGCACTGGACGCAAACGACACATGTCCAGAGAGGGCTTCTATATAGCGTGGCAATGGAGTATTTGATAAAGCATGAAAGAGCACACCTCTATCCAGGAGGTTATGGAACTCACGGCCAATCTGCGAATTGTCATCTATCGTTACCTTCACCTTGTGGTTGGATACCTGAATAATAGGTGTTGCTTGTAAAAGACCATCTGGTTAAGAGGAATCGGACGTAGAAATAGCGCCTCGTTGCACTGTAGAGGCAAATGACATCCTCGGAAGTGAAGTCTGTTCGGATCCGGCAGGCACAGAAGGCTGTGAGGGAAGAGAAGCACAGGCCGAAGGCAAGGCAGTAGAATGAGTAGTACCCAGGGAGGGCACCGAGGCAGATGCAGGAGCTGAAGAAGAAAGCGCAGCCAAGTCCAGTGAAGGCACCGGTGCAGGAGTACCATAAAGCTGGGAAGGCATCTGAGCAGACACATCTGAGGACGAGAGTATGTTAACTTCCATGGACGTGGGAAGTGTGACGTGAAGTGCATCCGCCACGCCCATGGATGATAAGGAAATACCGGAAGCCGCCATGTTGGCAGCTTCCAAACGTAAACAAACGAGCAAACAATAAGAAAACGGATGAATATGAACTAATATGAGGATGATAACGCTAGAAAAGTAGATCAAAACGTATACAGTACCTTTAGATAGCCGGGCCACCCAACAGCTGAGTGAGGGACGAGGTATTCCACACTAAACTGCATAAAATATTGGAGCCACCAACACTACGTCTGTCACGAACGAGCAATGGGATGAACATATCGACAGAAGGACAGCTGAAATTTTAGACAAGATTCCAAGGGACTGGAAAAGACTCAGAAGAAGACCACATGGGAGATGGGTGGATGAAATTAGAAAGTATGCGGGAGTAACATGGAAGAGACTGGCACAAGACAGACCGTTGTGGAAGGAAGTTGGGGAGACCTTCGTCCAGCAGTGGATTGATAATGGTTGACAATAATGATAATGACGATATCATAAATTTAATTTTTTACGTTTCATTGGAAATTTTCATGGGCACACGGGATTCACAAGCACATAAGAATATTATGCTTTCCTCTGCATGTATGAACTGTTTCTGCAATTAAAGCTAAAAAAACTTAAAAATGCACAAGATTCTATATTCTTCATATAAACTTGGTAAGCCGTCTGTACAAGATATTACGTAAAATTGAAAATTAATTAAAAGCGCTTAAATTAAAAACTTAAGTTCGTTAAAAAACTCATACAAGATCAAAGCCGATCAAAGCATATCGTAGCTCATGAACTTGCGCTTTCCCACCCGATAAAAACTGGTCTTCTGTAACACATCTTGTTCGTTTTACCTAAAGTTAAAACGTTAGGCGTTGAAAGATCTTGTATGAATATTTGTAACGAATTTTTTTGTTTTTTTATTTTAGAGCTCTTAATTCATTTTTAAGTCTACCAGTTGTAGCTTACAGACGGCTTACCCAATTTACATGATTTAAATGCACGATTTTACAATCTCACATATGTGTTCGGGGATTAAATCAGGTTACTCAAGAATATTTTAAGAATGGGATCTTTATTCCATGAGATGTCCACTGCGCGCCATAGAATATGTCCCAAGAGGAAGTCTTTTTGCTATTCTATGCAAATTGATGCGTTTGTGTGGACTGTGTGGCTCCGTTTGCGGACAAATCGTGTAGGAAATGGAAGAGTATAATGCAAAGCCGCCCCAGTGGCGCTGCCTTGTGACCATTTATCCGTGAAGGGTACGATTTCGATTCCCGTTGAGGCATAAATGTTGTGTTTCTGTTAAGGTACTGCTTATCTCCCTTCCCTGGAGTTAGTGGACCAAAATTATGGACAAGCGAATGCTTATAGCCTTTGAGTTGCTCACGGTGGTCGTTAAACCTTCAATATAAAAAATAGTATAAAGCAAAATGGCGCCACATATTCTAATTTGGTTGTCTCGACTAGGGTGTGAGGACCGTTGAATCTAAAGGATTTCACTTGTTAAAGCATATGTAAGAAGTGCGAATGCATATCCAATATGATCTTGAATCCTACCATCACATACATGCCTATTGCAGATACTTCCTCATAAGAACGTCCAGTTCGTGGGTTCTTCCTTCCTATCGCGGCGGAATAAAGTCGGAAGTCAACAACGTTCTTCCGAATGTGGAATGTGGTGACAATGTTTGTAAAGATGTCGCTCTATTGGGGCTGGTGCACGCAGTCACCTGTACGAACGCCCCATATCGCCACATTCGGCGGCAATCCGTAGCTCTTCAATTTATTGCCAGCGGACGAGGAGTCTGTTCTCTGTTTTAGGATTAAAGATGACCTTCCTTATGTTCTTCTTTCGTGAAGAATATTTCGCGGTAAACTGACAAATCTATGACTTTGTGTTACTTTGGCTTCACGCGTTGAAGAATCATACTGAAACCGCTTGTTGTACCAACTTTTGTCTGAATAAGGATCGTAATCTATTAGCATTACTGTAGTACATTTAATGGCTGAGAGGATTTTATTTATCATTTGGAAGTAAACAAATGGCTCATCGCTAATTCACTTTTTTTCTTCGAAGTCAGTGGTGCCCGAGTTATTTTCCGTACCTCACGGACACTTCTCACGCCACTCCAGTATTGACGAAAACAGACGTTTGAAACAATGGTTTCCTTGCAAAAGTTACGGCTTTTCAAATATTTCATTCCGAAATGCTCTCAAATTCTTTTGTAAACAGACGACGAATGTAGGAGGAAGGGCGAAGAAAAAAATATATGATCATACATTCAAGAATAATAATTTTAGAAATTTTACATCGTAATTTTTTTATATCATTTCCTTCATCTTACCAAAGACCGAAGGAAATAATTTTGATTCGTCAAAACGACACGAACATTTACTTTCTCTGGAGTCTAATAGCTTTTCCCCTGCTTATCACTCACCAGTAGTATCTCTAAAAGCTGTATTCTGTTGCTTATTTCAATGGTGAAATTTGCTGCTAGAGATTTAGGGACGAATCAATGTTAATCAGACAAATTTGCAATTCTTCTCTAAACAAAAATTCAGCTGCACGTGAGGACACGGGATTTTGTTCCAAGAATGATCAATCACAATTTTTCATATTCTGTGAGAGTATACGTTTGTCGAAATTCCGAGGAACAATGTAATTCTTACATAACTGTACCAACCATAAAAAGAAGTACAAATGGCGCGTACATCATTCTGTTTGTAATCTTCAGGTTTTATTTTCATTTTCTCACTGTAGAGACTAATAATATGGATAATCAGACTCATCCCATGTTACAAGCATAGTTTCCAGCATAACATTACCGCTTTCAAAGGGTAATTGTTCAATTCTCTGTGATATATCTGTTCGGTCTTGGTTTGTGGAGCATAAAGCTAAATATATCTCATGGTGTGCATAAAAGATCAGTGCGTATCCAAAAATCCTGTTAAAGAACACAGGTAGTTTTTATGCTAGGTGATTTCACTATCTTGTTGAAATCCTGTGGTTTTAAAACATACCAGTTTTACTGAAACCTACTTCAAGGAGGTCAATATTGCAGGAGTAAACCACCTGATTTAATGAAAAATAATCATAAAAGTTATATAAAACCGAACAACATTACATTATAGTACTAACAAAGCTACCCGAAAAACTGAATCATTAATTAACAACGCTAATTTAAAACATAAGTAAACAGAAATCCATATCTATTAAAGTCCAAGAACATTTCAAAAACACTGCAAGAAAAAAAAAACCAACTTCAAGGAATCCATCTGAAACATCTCTACACATCAAAGACACAATTGTCAACCACATTATGTTTTTTATATAAGATTTAACGTCCTCTATGCGTTGATAGTATACTTCGTAATAAGTGTCTAAAAGTTCAGGAACAGGATTTTTCGTAATTATCCAATTCAACATGACATTTAGGTGATGTACAATAGCATTTACCTTATACAAAATTTTCTCGTAAAACCCCGGAGTGAGTGGACATTTCTTTTTATTGGGCACAAAACATTTTTTTCAATTGAAATTAATCCAAAGATTCGTCCTAATCAGGGCAACATGCAATAAAATCCACGAGAAGACAATACCGTGATGGCTTATTTCTGTCTTCGTCTAAATCAGGATCCAGGAGAAAAGAAGGATCTAAATGAGGAATAAATTCCGGTTTAGGATAGTCTTTAGCTTTACTACGTTTTAACGGATCACCACATGAATCAGTGCTAGATCGTTTAAATCTCGAAGCTGTACTTGAGTTCTCTGCGAGATTCTGTAAAGCTACTGAACATTTCTGTAAGTTAGCAATGCCCAAAGTACCAAACTTTTCTGTTGTTTGAGCCCCAGGATCCAAAGAAGACGGCGTCAAACCAACATCTTTTCCCAGTTGTGCGACCAAAAGTGTCGTCTCAACCGGCCTTTCAATCAAACCCTTCTCTACTGCCTCGACTGGATCCACCTTTCGGGTTTCACTAGTCTCAGTCACGGTAGGAGCCAAGTCAACAACATGTGTTGTACCAAGTTCTAAGTCTGATCTATCTTCAGGTACAGCCATTCTTTCCTCATGGGAATCAAAGAGATTCTTCCTCAGGAGTGGCCTATGTGCATATGTGCATTTAGCACGGATTTGCCCTTTTTCATTGCAAACGTAACAAAACATTTCTGTATAAATATTAAACATGAAACTATGAGAATCCAAAACAACTTCAACTTCTTTGGGACAAGTCTGAAGAGATGATTCATTCGGGAAAATGACTCGAAGAGTCCGCTTCAAACCACCAACATGATAATAATTTGAAGATTGGGGAGTTTCTATAACTCTATGAACTGGTCCCACCTAACGGCTAAACTGGAAAGAAGAACTATCATCGCAGAATCCGGCACCTCAATGGGCACCGGAAACAAATTAACAGTGATCGGTCGTTCACGTGCATAAGCAGGATACAAAATTTGATGATTTATAGAAATCCCTTGCTTTAAAACAAGTTTACAATCGACACTATTTATAAACAACACTGATATACCAAGTTTACTACGACCGATTCCTTTAATTGGCTCTCTCGGCACTCGTTCTTCCAAAGCTTTCAAATATGCAGGTAAGGAAGTCTGTGGTGACGCATGGAAAATAATAGTTTTCTCAGAAAGATTATGAAAATCTTTACATACCTTTGAATAGTTTTCGAAAGTGAGACGAAACCGATTTCCCTGGCACTCAATCTTTGACGCGCAACGCTGATCACTCGTGTTGCCAGAATTCTCCTTCTCAACCACAGATACCCAACTGCGAGTTCTCGTCTCCATAGCAACACCCTCCTGCATTCTTATCGCCGAAGAAACTCCTTCAGCAGCGACGCACGAAGACAAGCTATGTGGATTTACAGGACCGGTTTGACTTGTTGGATTCTTATCTCTTGAGATGCTCGGGTCAATCACCATGGCAACCCTCCCAGAGGTCACGAAAGAAACACTCGGCGATGTCTTATTGGTCGATCTCGCTCCACCTCGAACAGCCTCCTCTCGAGGGGCACGTGCAACATGGAAGACGGAAATCGCCATTTGCACACAAACACAAATTAAAATACTTCGTATGAACAAATTATAACACCCAGCGTTCCCAAACTTCAACAAAGGCAGCATGGGACATTCATACATACGTCACGCTTCTGCGATCCCAGGCAGGTACGAACGCTCGATACACTAAACATCAGCCGTGCGTCGGATGGGTTCGTTAAGCCGTCGGACCCCGGGTACTGGCCACCCGGTAATAAATTAAGGCGTTTTCCTCCACCTCTTCACTTCCCTACCGTGTCACTTTCCTATAGGGCACTGTAGCCCAAATATCCTAGCTTCCTATTTCTAAGGTTTGTTTAAGACCTGTATTCAGACACCCCCTTCGTAACTCCTGTACATATGATCATTTGAAACCTATTTCTAACGGTTGTTCAAGACCTGGTGTCAGACACTCCCTTCCTAAAATCCTCTACATGTGATCTGATCTGAAATCTTGCAACTCACTTCTGCACAGAAATTAGAGAGGCATTTCCCTGTCGCCCTGGTTTTCTTTGCTTCATTACGGGCGGCTGAATGTGCTTAGATATGTGTCCACTTACCCCTTTTTTCTTTTCTCTCTTTATTTCTTTAGTTCTCTCTGTAAGCACTTACGCCCTGAATGCAGTGATGCTTCTTTGCTGGATGTTCTTTGTGATCCGAAGCTTTTTGATAAGTATAGTAAGTAGTTTCTACTTTTGTGTTGTGCGTATGTGCGAGTCCATGACTCGCACATACGCACAACACAAAAGTAGAAACTACAAATGACTCACAAACCAATAGTCATTAGCAAAAGTAGAAACTAAAAGTAGAAACTACAAACCAATAGTCACAACACAAAAGTAGAAACTACAAATGACTCACAAACCAATAGTCATTAGATATCGCTTCAGCCACTGCGTCATCACTAAGAGTTGTACAGAACAGTAGTTTAGGCCGAAGAAAAAGGTAAAAACTTTTTTTGTTAGTCTAGGATCATGATGTAATAGCAGAATTTGGATTATCGTGAAAAAGTAATTCAGAACAATTTCATGAATATTTCTGCTGAACTTAGCAAAATATCGAAGATGAATAAAAAAACGAAGCATAACAATTTTTGAACACTATTTTTAAAATGAAGTTGCGAGATGCTTAATGATATCCGAGAAGATTTTTTTTTTCTTTGCTGCATAAACTATACAAGTATTGTATTTCTGTCATCAACGCTTTAGATATTCTGGACCCTTTAGTTTTCTGAAAGTTAGATTGTTGGTTAGGAAAATGTACCAAGAATTTATGCACTATTGAATTATGCAAATTCTTGCTGCTTTTGCCTTACCAAGGCACACTTCAATAGGAATGGTAACAAGTTAGGATGTAAAAAACAGATCCCAATTAGCGTTGAATAATTAGTACAGCAACTGTACATAAATGAGACGTGTTCAACAGATTTAATTATAATAAAAGTTGAGTTCAATAAACGTCCTTTGCTATACACCCTGCCAAATGGGAAAACGACGAACTCCCAGCAACTATCTTTTTATTTAGGTGCCACACCCTTTTTGTTGACAAACGGTCAGGAACTAATAGGGTAAAAAAACCAAAAAAAAAACCTCTTTAAATGACAAAGCATAGAGTGACAACTGTTTACTGTTGCACACAGGATTACCCATTCAAGCCACTTTCGGTGCATTTATTGGACAGGGAATATATTTCCGACTTTGCTGACGTGGATTTAAATTTTTTCATTCTGTTAGATGGTTAAAATCACAAGATCTAACTTTGCGATGATTAACTTCATTCATTAATAGAGGTAGAGTTTCTTGTATGGAGTGTTTCATAAGGTGACACGTTTAATCCGTTGCAGATTGCTCAAAATGAATTTATATGCGTCATTTTTTCAAGTTGCATATCCTTACCGATCCAAAACCTCTTATGACCTTTTTTCGTGAGTTAAGTAGTGATTTCTCTTTTATTTTTTCATTAAGCTTCACTATTGTGAAAAAGTTTCAGAAGATATTAGAAATATAAAATTTAGTTCTGTGTTTCCTTTTGCACATTGCGACGTGAATGTCGACGTAGGTATCTAGTTTGATAAACAAAATCTGTATTTAGCCTGCACCAGCGATTCGTACCGTTATTCGATAAAACTATGTCACACTAATATCATGCAGATTATTGAGTATAACAGCATTATTTTATGTGGAATCATGATTTCTGTTATTTACACAACAATTTCGAACTATTATGTGCAACAAAAGAGGATTATAGATTGCATTGTATGAAAACATGCTTCATCTTCTGTTACTATATTGGAATACGTTCAGCATACATACAACTCACAAAACGGAACTTAATGAAAAATTTGGAAATCTTACTTTTTTTGATAAATATCAGCAGCAACTTGAACACATTTGATTATCGATGTCGAGCTATAAAGGAACAGAACTATGAAATCTGATAAAAACAGAATAGTAAGGTGTTTAAAAAAACATTTAATTAAATAAAAGTAAAAAACAAATTTGTAGTTTTTATTATTTCAGTGCGACTATAAATTTGGCAACAGCTTTGGTAAGTTCACTTTTTAGGCCTAATGAACAGGTTCCGAAATGTTTTTGATGTTTTTGAAGCTGTTTTGTGTTCCGTGAATTGTATATGCAGAAAGCGGTTCCTGAAAACCCTTCTACTAAAAATCCCGTACTAGTTCATACCGATGAATAGATCGGTGAAATTCAATCTGTGCTTCAAAACAAAAAAACTTCCCGCTTCTATTATGCCTAATGAAAACCAAATACAGTGAAAAAAATTAAAAATTTAAACAGAATAATCTTGATTTATTTAAAACGCATATTAATTTTTAAAGATAATAAACTGCAAATTATAATTTGCAAAGCACGTAATTATGTATATATAGATTTGTCGTTACAAATATTGTGCATGTGTCACATTGTAAAGCAGAGGTGCTCAACATATTTGGAGAAAAACGTTATTATTATGCAGCCCCGGTGGCGCAGGCCTCTGATCATTCATCCGTAAGGGGTCCTGGCTCGAATCCCGGTCAGGCATGGATGTTGTGTTTGTCTTACGGCAATGGCTCTCTCCCTTCCCTGGAACCAGTGACCTTAAATTAGGGACGGGCGACTGCTTATAGCCCATTCAGTTGCTTACGGTGGTCGTTAAACCTCCAAAAAAAAACAAAAAAAAACGTTATAATGTATTTCACGAAAATTTTGAATGTACCGCCGATATGTCTCAGAAGCTGCACAAACTGGAGAGGAATTATTAAGAAAGAAAAATGTTTACGAAACAAAAACTTGATACACAGTGATTTATTTTTATCCGGAATGTTGAATGCATGAATTGAGTTCAGGAAGTAGTTTTTAATGACATCGTTCACTTTTCGGAAAAGTTACTTGAGTAAAGCTTCATTTTATTTTTCGATATGGAAATTAACGTCACGCTTTCCACTGGAAGAATCATCAGAGGAAGAGAAAATGAAGTTTTTACCGACCAAATGAAAAATAAAAAATTGTTTTTTAGAATAATGGTTTTCATGTATTCATTGCTCTCGTCTCTGGAATATTAAACAGTTTTAACATATTGGTAATTGACGATACTTTTCCAATTGCACTTGTGTTTCTGTTGTGTTACCATGCATTGATTACCCTATTCTGCAGTTGCGCTTTTTAAGGTCAGCGTTTTCTTAAAATATTTTCTGTGCACCATCCCGTGTTTTCTATGCATTCTTTACAGAGCCATTTAAAAAGGGCTAATCAGGGAAACCAAAAGTGTTCGAAACAAAAGCGTCACCTTCAGTGATGATTCTGCGACGTCAATGAAACTTTTGTTTTAAAAGATTGTTTTTTGGGCGGAGTGTGTGCCATACAGTGGGCATGACATTTTAGGAGGGACGATTACGAAAGTCATTGAAAACTTAGTAGATTTTAGACACAAATTTTAAACACATTTGCTGCAGCAATATCATTTCTTAATTTCCATTTCTGACATTATCTTATATTTCACTTATTTCCTCAACGGAAATCTAAACTCAGGCTAACTGTTTTTAAGAACAGTTAGCCTGGGGAAAATTAGTAACCTATGTTAAATTTTGGCCTTCCTCAGACTTCATAATAATGGGGAGAAATGCTAAATATTTTTTTACTATGATAAATGAACTCCTAACGAGATTTGCACGTGTCTCATCTAATATATATCACGTCTTGGAAAACTGAAAAGGCTTACATATTGTTTGCTTGAAGGTAAAGCAAGATGTGACGAATGAATGTTTTCATTATAATGTTACAAGAGGAAATATGTTTGAAAATGTGTAGAAGCTAATCTTTCAATAAAAGAAAAGAAGAAGGAAAAAAGAAGAAAGTGGGATTTCATACCTTGTCCATGCTCAGAATGAAAAGCCACAAAAAAGAAATCATAAATATTACGGAGCAAATTTTTCAGAAGATTTTGCAACACATTTGAAGGAATAAAGACTTCTTCATTGCCAGTCGGCAATGAACACTTGCTTTGTGTCTTGTATACTACATTTCTTAATGTACATCCCACAACATTATATTACAGGCTTGCCTTTAAATGCTAAGTTCTGACAATTTTTTTGATACAAATGTTTGATTTTTGTTCAGTTTATTTCTTGTCTTCTGGTTACTAAAAATTTCATTCACATATTGTACTATTTCATATTAGAAGGACGTTAATAGTTTTTTTCACTTTACTGATATCTTGCTCATTTGACACGTTAAAAATATTGCTTCACTTGGAGGACCCTAATTTTGGAAGTAACCACCTGGGTCAATTGTTTATATTTGTAATATAAAACACCACAAAATTTGACCACAATTCTTGTCTGTACTTTGCAATTAAGGATTCAGAATGGACTAAAATTCCTGAATTTATTTTCACAGTTTCATGTTATTTTTCTCTAGTATTTAGTTGCGTATGAATATTTGCATTAACATGATCATCTGTAACTTCACGGGATAAAATATTTTGGAAATCATTTTCCTACTCAATATGGAATGCTTTTGGATAAATAAATGTTTTTAGCGAATTAATACTGAAAACTAAATATTATTAAGCCTTACAAAGTGGAAACAAGTTTGAAAGTATTTTTCTGCTCTTTTGCGATAGTAAATGAACCTTCGTTTTATTACAATCGTTTTGATAAATCTATCCTTCTTCAATAATCACGATAAATTTCTATTTGTCTCCGACTAAGTGATTTCAGAAAGAAGTCTACACCGTGTTCGTCTTTCTGCAACGTTCCATGGCATAATCCTGTAAACATTATGTTTTTTGTGTTTTTCAAATTTAAGTCATGTATATTACTTGGTTTACAGTTGATAAAAAGATTTTCAATGACTTGCTCTTTGGTTTCGTTGATTTTTTTAAGACCAGAGACCTTACATTTGAAATAGTGATAGAAGCACCTGTTTCTTCGGATAGGTGATTGGTGTTCTTTTTACTGTTAAGAGAAATACTAGTCAATTTTTCCCTCTTATGTTAATGATATTATTTAGTTTACATTTAGTACGTACTGTGCCTTCTATGGATATTGGTTTTATTCCATTAAAAAACACTCTGAAAATGATGGAACTCAAGAATTCCATGATTTTCAAAGCATTTGTTAATTACGGAAAAAGAATATTTCGTTTCACAAAGAGCGAAAAAATAACCTTCTATCTACAGTTTGTTAACTTATGCCATTTTCTTCACAAACGTTAGTTAAATTCAGAAGGTTTTTTCTTTCGTGTTCGTCTAACTCGCTATTGAAATTTGCAATACATTGAACTTCCTTCATTTTCAGTAATTTCTGGTTAAAAACGTTCTAAAAATGTCTGAACTTCCTCTCTATGTGTTTTTTTTTAACCAGAGTGGCAGCAACATAAGAAAAATGGAATAAAGTTAACGTGGTTACGTTTCATATTGCTTAAAAATATAAAATGTAAAGCCGTTGAGCTAGAGGAAGACATGAGTGATTCACAACATACTCCTGTTTGAACAACTGTGGTGCTGTGTTGTGAGCTTCTCTCACTGAATATGGTTAGGTAGTGCCGGAAATTTAGTTCGGATTACGACCATTCAATGAATCATAACTATAACGCTGCCTAACATAATTTCATTCTTTTAAATCGGAACAATCATAGTTTGCGAGATATTTATTTGTTGATAAAGTGTATGTAGTGCTTCAATGTAAATTAAATTATTGTTTTTCCAAAGAACTGTTTCGCTTTTCCGGTCATCAACATCGTAAGCGTGTTATGCAGCAAATCATAGCTTAGTACCTTTTATTCATAATTTATTGATGTGTAAATTCGTTTTCCCGAGTCATTTTCGCAAACACTTCCAGAAAATTTTAACATTACAAGCGTTAGTGTTATAGAAACTCATAGAAACGGTATATTACATACAGTTGGGAAAATATTTCACTCTAAACTCAGTGTAAAATTTTTAAAGTGGAATACAATCAGAAGCTAATAGTTTTAAAACCCTCTTGCATATTTTTCCGTTGGGCCCAAGGTATTATGTATTGAGCAACATCAGGCCTTGAAAGTACATTTAACTCTTTATGTAGTTGTGAAGTAATGTAAGAAATACTTCACACGGTCATTGTTAAAGTGCAGATGAAACTTGCAAAGTTTAGTGAATACTAATATCTTACATTGAAATCCAACAGAATGTTTTAATGTTTTTGACAGAATTTTAATTATAATAAATGTGAATAATTTGTTTGAAACCAGATTTTCATCTAGCTATCTTCAAGAATTGAACTTGGAGATCCGTTCACTCATGTTTCGATATCACAGGTGCCCACTACGTGGATACAATGTGATTAAAGAACCATTAAGCTCTTCCAATTGTTGCCTCGCAGCCATTGAAGACTGAAATGTAATCACAGCTTAGAATTTGAAATGAAACATAAACGATTTTTTTTTCAATTCCTAATACGTCTTGAAGTTAAAAATGTTATATGCACTGCTTCTTTTCTTGAATCAGTACAAATAACATTTTTAACTGAACACATTTTCTAATACAAGCGAACACTGTAGGCTAATCAATCAAATAAAGCAATCGTTCAAAAGAACAAGTTCCAAAAGAAGGGCATCAATTTTAGTAAATTTTTAAGAACACTCTTCAGGGGTAACCTCGATTTAGCTTTTAGGTTACAAGTAGCTTAAGAACAGACAGCATTTAGAACCAATAACTATTATTTTGTAAAGAAGAAGCTTCAATTAAAAAATAAATAAATGCAAATGCAAACCCTTGCACATTTTTGCTTAGCAGCTAGAAAACGTAAATCACTGACACCTATTTTATTCTACTTAAGATTGGTACAAACGCACTGTGTAGAGTTATCGTAGGATAGTTATATAGCTTTTTGTGCACTGGTAGTGCAATTTTTTTGCACGTCTTTTGAAAAATGTGGGTGCTCATAATAACGTTTTTTCCATTCGTCGTGGACACTGTATTGCTGCAAATACGTGCATTAGTCTGATTTCGAATTCGATCTTAAATGGGGAAACACGTAATGTGAGAACGATGTCATTGCGTTCTTTTTATTTCCCGATGAACAACGTCGCCGCTAGAGTGCTTAAAAGTAGACGCTACTAAATATTCTAAATATGGGACTAAAATATTTAATAATCTAAATATAATTTTCGATGAAGGTAATTTGGGTATCATTTATAACGAAGGTAATTTTGGGTACAGCGTTGCTTTAAAGTAATTCATAGTTCTTCTACTGTGTTTTTGTGTGACAGGGTAATGGTAAATTCCGACTTCTCCGATATCTCTGTTTGATGGATTACAAAGATTCCTTCTGCGTTGCCTTAAATGTCGCTTAGTGAGTTATAATGTTATGTCTTTACATTAGGTAGAGTAAGTGATTATTTTCTGGACTCTTCTTCAATGTCATGGTATTTTGAATACACGCACATGTTATTATTTTGCTTATCCATTGTTAACTACGCGTTTGTGCATTTATGTACCCAGCTTTCTATCGTTCTAGACATGTCTATTTGTTCCACGGTGCCTGCCAGCGCTTTCGTGACTAACTAATGTATAAGACAGTTTAGGTACATACCTCTTATATTTTGTAAATAGCGACCTGAAACGGACTAAAAGTACTATCGTAATACTTTTAAAAAGCGAAGTGATAAAAAAAGGAAGGATAGAACATCTCAAGGCGCAACATCTGACACAGTTGAAGTGCTGTCTGGTGAAAGTCTTGTATGCTTTAGAAGTAAATGCACTGCAACAGTTTCTCGAATCCATTCCAAATCGAATACGTGCTGTAATTATGGTTAAAGGAAGTCCAACCCGTTACTGAAATACAGTTTCTAATCTGGATTCCGGTTGGTGTATATGTCACACGAAATTTTTCATTTTGTAAAACATTCATCAATGATTATCTTGAAGCCGCAAATATTCTTTTCAGTAAATTTCTTTTGTTTATTGATTAAAAAAAATTACTGTAGACAGCGTAAAAGTTTATTTGTGCACAACATTTTTTAATAATATGGAAATTAGAGAAACAAAATTTGTCAATTATAAACGAATAAAAAGATGGTGGTATGTGAATCCCCAAACATCTCATATCTATAAGTTTAAAAGAATTTCAAAGCAGTTCCTTCTCATAAACAAGAGTTAAGAGTCCGTGTTTCCCGAGAAGAAAAATAATGCTTCAGGTAATTGCATTAAATTTAAACCTTTTTTTCCCTTTCCTAAAACTAATCTTTGGTGCAACATGGTTTGCTCATTTTATTTGGAGTCGCATTATATTGCTTGTGATTCTCATAGATATGGTATTTTTGATTTTTCGCACTTATTTCCTTCAGGTTTTCTCAATATTTAGAAATTTCAAATAACAACATTTTAAACGCATACGTATGAATTTTTGGTATTTACAAATAATAATCCATTTTTGAATTAATTTAGTTAGCACTCAAATAAATTGGAAAATTGTACTCAATACTATTTAGTACCGTTCGTTAAGAGTTGATTCTTGTGATACCTTTGTCATTTAAACGCCTTTAGAAGGTTGCGCTCTTATTGATCAACAATGTTCCCGATGACGCCAAATTCAAATTTACCGCTTAGTGTCCGACTTGTACGCTAAGGATATCGAGTTAATCATAACGCCTCATTTAAGGTTGAATGGTTACATTACCACATTAAGAGATGTGTTGCTCTTGTTTGGTCCCCTTCCCTCAATATAAATCATTGATTGAACGGGGCTGTAATTTTTTTCTCAGAAATGTTGATATTGGTGTCCTTGTGTAATTTACGGGTATTAACCTATTGAAGATATGAATTTCCCTATCTTTAGTGTTAGATGAGAAAAGTAACACGAACTCTTCTTCTGCTTCCTACGAGATCGATTAAAAGCAAAATACGGGCGAACAGAAAAAGCTTCACTTTCATCCATAGTGTTAAAAATTATTTGTTAAAAAAATCTGGCTAACCAAACAAACAAAAAATTGATATCACAGAGATTGAACTCACAGGAAAGCGAATCATATGAATTCTGATAAAAAAAACACCTCATCAACCGAATTAAAAGTCTGAAACGGACGATTTCAATTTTGGAAGAAGATAATAGAAAACCAATATTCCATAATAATTCAATCCTCTGTGTTGTGCAGTTGGAGTGTTTTATAGCAGGAGTTCCTGAGTTCTTTCGGTCTGGTTTTAGTGTTCATTTCTGCCGTAACATTTAGGACTTAGAAGGAGACATGTTGTTAGTCAACAGCGTTTTTCTTTGGATTAAGTAGATTTACGTTCAAGTGTAATTTTCTGTTATTTCTTTTATTTATTTTTATGACTGGATTGGATGAAAACATTGACCAGATGCATTCAGAAACGTGCAGATCATGGAAGTTGTCTCACACAATGAAATGCATGTTTTGTTGCACGTGCCGTCTGTGGGCGTGTGTTATCTTCCTGGGAAAACTCCAAAATGGACTGACCTTACAAATGGCACAACAGCGGACTGAATGATGTTGTTGATGTAGGAGGTGCTGTTTAACATACCCGGTACAAACACTAGTTGTGTACGGGAGTGATAGCTGATCGCTCCCCACACCAGGAGACCAGGTGTAGGCCCTGTGTGTCGCTAGCGGATGCAAGAAGGGTGGAGACGCAACCCTGTGCGTCTGCAAACACGCATACCGTCATCGGAGGCACCCAAGCAGAATCTGCTTTCATCGCTGAACACGACAGATCGTCATTGCGATTTCCAGTGCAGACGTTGGCAACACCACTGCAGCCGTTCCGGACGGTGGGCTGGAGTCAGTGGTACACATGCCAGATGCACACGTGCACGTAGTCCTGCATCCAGTAGACCGTTGCGGATTGTTCGCACAGTCAACTCAGATGCAACAGCAGCTCGAAATTGCGTCGCAGTACAAGTTCTGCTTGAAAACCTCACTCTTTTTATGCGTCGTTCGGTCCGCTCATCAGTCCGTCTGTGACTCCCGGTTCTACGTCTTCTCGTGGTGGAATGTTCCTGGGAACATCTACGCCACCATCGTACCACCACCACCGATACTTCCCTTCCAATTTGCCCCGCAATACGACGATACCACCACCCGGCCACGCGGAGTCCGACTAGACGTCCTCGCTGAAAGTCCGATAACTGCTGAAAACGTACAGTTCTTCGATGTCCAGGAATGGCAGCTTCTTCAGGGTCTTCGCACGTGTCCGCACGCCGGCGACTGATTACATTCACTTCGCCGTACTCCTTAAAAACCACCGACGATAATTTGCATATTATGCCGTGCTGTGGCGTAAGCGCTCACCGGTTGGTCCCGAAATTAACATCACACCTACGTAAACTCGACCTAATTAATATATGTAAATTTCATGATCGTTCGGCAATTCCTCCTTGGTATTTTTTTTTTCACTTTCCGGCAGTGCATATTTCAAAATCTATTAAAGTTGAGCGCTGAAATCATTTAAATCGAATTTCAAGGACAATGTTTTCAGAGTTACACTTTAAAAACCTTGCAAAAAACATCAACAGAATTATTGACGAAAATTATAGAAAAATGTTGTTTGTGAATTAAGAAAAAGCTCCGTTTAAGAAACATTAGCTCCCTTCATACAGTTAACGGTTTTGGATTGGCATCCTTAAACATCTCGAGTTTAAAACTGGTACTCTTGCCCTTACTGTTCTAAAAACCCAATTAGTTACGCCGTAGTTGGGACGATATATTCTCTCTTGTAACCTAGGTTAGAGCAAAAGCAAGAAACAAAATGAAACTAAATTATCTTGATGAAATTGAGAGAAACAGAGGATAACTATTGATTTCAAACAAATGTCGTAAGGACTTCACTCCATATCCTAAAATGCCAGAAGACTTAACATCTGACGAGTTTTATACTGTATGTTCTATTTATTCCTGTGAGGATGACAGTAATAAACCGAACTAACAGCATTTTGTCCGATGTGAATAGGAAGATTAGTTTTATCTAGTATTGTTTAACTTTAAATGAGAGTTTTTTTGGTAACCCTGATATTCTTCTGCACCTTTGATTTCGTCATCGTCGAAGAAACGCTAATCAGCAAGGAACTTTTTCAAATGTAAGAATAAAGGTTAGTCACTTGATGATTAGTCTGGCAATTACGGGAGGTCGTCCGCTTCCTTCCCGCAAACAAATGCAGTGATGAGTGCTTATGTCTGTGCAGTAATGTGAGTCCTAGCCTTATCATGAGGCAAGACAACATCGCTCTCTGTATAGTGCGACGCAGTTGCTACAGGGTCTCACGGCAGGATGATGAGTTTACTGCTCCGCTTTTAGGCAAGAATTCGATAAACAATACCCGTTGCCTGTCTCAAAGCACTGTGAACGTGATTTTCCGGCTTAAAGTTGCCTGATAGTATATGTCCCTTTCCTGGGATGTGCTGTGCGGCCATACCTTATGTAACTCCTTCTATTCCGGAGTCACTTAGTACACCGATGTCTACTCACTTTTCAAATATGGGTCAAGAACCCACTGCTTTGCTCACTGCATTGCGTGACAGATATCAACGCCCTTCCAGCCACTTCAGCTTGAGGTCACCAGAGGGTGTCTTCGTAAACCAGCTTAAGCACAATTCAAGTAAACCCAAAGGAACCGTCACAGATTCACGGCGAAAGTTCTTTGCAATTTGCTGGAAACGCAATGAAAACGCCGAAATTGTAAAACATCTATTCTAACGAACTTTTTCATCCACAGCACGGAAGACGTTATCGTTGAACACTGATGGCCGGCGACTCCGCTCCTCATCCAGCACGTAATCACGCCCTTCATTGACTTTTCTGTCCCATTTTCCCAGGATTCCATTAGGCATGGCAGTTTGACCGTAGACCTCGTATATCTGACGAAGGTCAGGATAAACATCAGACAATTTCCCAAGTCATGAATTCAAAAGTTTATTTAATAACTTTACCTCACAGTCGGTGGATCGCTCAGTCTTCCTAATCATGTTAAACGCGATCTGATGTTATCGTTATGGCGTCTGTAACTTGTCCGGAGATGGGGAAGTTCACAGCTCATGCGTGATATAATGATTACAGCGCTGTACAACGTTGCAATCGTGATAATACCCAAATGGTACTCTCTTTGCGAATATGCCTCGTAATATTGTCGGCCTCTTTGTTACATCCACAGCTGTATCACCTTCTCATAAAAGTCGCTATGTACACTGGCGTGCAAAAATTAAGAACGAGACGGTTTTTCGAACGTAACGTCGTGCAGAAGTGCTCCACATCGACTCAAATCATACCATAAGATCTTCAAGATGTAAGAATATGAGAAAAGTGAGAAACACCGTCCAAACAAGGAATCCAAAGAATACAAAGGCACTTAATTGAAAAGGTAGCTTCGAGCACAACTGGACAGAAGACAGAAACGCCCATGTGACAGGCGGCTGAGAAGAAAAATCCAGTCTTTAGTAAGGGATATGATCACCCTTGACTGCGTCGTAGGATTTACAACGTCTGTGCATGCTGAGGACGAGGTTTTCAAGGAGCTGTTGAGGCATCGCGGCCCATTCCTCTTGTAGCTACAATCGCAGCCGCGGAATCGTTGCTGGTGGCTGGTGACGTGCTGCCAAGCGTCTCCCGAGTAGGTCCCACACGTGTTTGATTGCATTTAGGTCCGGGGGCTTTGCTGGCCAATCCTTGCGTTGAATATCTTCACTCTCCAACAGCTCTGTGACAGCCACTGTACGATGAGGTGTAGCGTTGTAGTCCATGAAGAGGAACTCCAGACCCACAGCACCTCTAAACAGACGCACGTGAGGCAGGAGAACCTCGGTACAATAGCGGACACCAGTGACTGAACCTCCTTGAAGATGTGGAGGTCAGTACCAAGCATGATACCACCCCAAACGAGAAATCCGTCATCCACAAACCGGTCCTTTTCGATGATGTTGGAGGTGTGATTGCGTGTTCCCTGCTCTCTCCAGATGTGTATATGTCCAGAATCGCTCGTCAGACTAAATCGGCTCTCATTCGTAAAGGAAACTCGATCCCATTGCAGATGTGTCCAGTTCAAGTGTTCCTGGCACCACAGGAACCACCGTCTCCGATGAGCAGGCGTTAATGGCACACACCGTACTGGTCGTCGCGCAAACAGACCACCTTTGTGCAGCCTCCTGGCCACGTAAAACGCGATAACGGACGTCCAGTTGTCTGTTGCATGTGCCTTGCGATTTCTCCCGCTGTCTGCGGTCTGTATCTCCTCGCCATTAGGACAATATACCGGTCGTCCAACCCCGTGGTTGATCGTGAACGACCACTGCTAAACTCTCGGACAGCTGTCTTCTGTCGTTTGAAATGCTCTCCAAGGTCTTAAACGATGCTGTGAGTGATTATGAACTCCTCGGCCACAGTAATCACTCTACGACCTTCTTCCAACTTCCCAATGATGCGACCTCGGGTAAAGTCATCCAGATGTCGTCCTCTGGATTGCCAGTTAGCCATATCACACGTTAGAAGATGTACACCGTGGAATATCGTTCAACCCGATGTACACCGTGGAATAGCTTTCACTTAATTGCTGAGCGTACACCGCCCGTGTGCTTTATACCCTTCCGACATTCCCCCCCCCCTACGTAATGCTGCATATATGCGCATGCCCTACCGTACCGGACCCTAGTCTATCTCCTGAGTGGTCTTTCGGTACGTTCGGCCTGCTCGTCCCGCTGTTATGCTAATTTCTTCTCTTCGTCCTTAATTTTTGCACACCAGTGTAGATGAGGATATAACTTTTCTCAATGTTAACCAAACTGCGGTTTGAATAGCGAAAGCCACGGTTTCAAACTTATACAATCCGTCGCCGAAGTCGGCCAGAGTACGTGGGTGTCTTTCCCGGGGTTTCACCTTCTGTTCCAAATGATCCCACATATTTTCAGTAGGGTTTAATTCTGTGGATTTGGTGTGCCAGTCGAGGTGAGACAGTCTTCCTGATTGTTTGTCGTGCCACTTAAACACAGTTTTAGGCCTGTTCACATGGTGAGTGTCGTCTTGGAAGACAGGAGTGGCAATGTGATGCTGCTCCTGGAGATGTAGGGCAAATGACAACACTTCGCCATTCAGAGTGCGTAAGCACGCACACTGGTTCAAATCCACCGTCACTGCAACGATAGGACTCATTTTGTGTTACGAAAACATTCGCAAAACACCACAGAACCGCCTGCAGCTTAAACAACACCCGCGACACAATCATAATTAAAGGCTTCATTGGGCCTACGATGCAATCGTCGTATCTCATCATTGGTGAACAAATAACAAGTTAGAAAAATCATGCAATGCATTGATTATGATACGCTTTCCAACATACCAGGAATCATTACTCAAGTTATGAGGATAATATCTGTGGAATGAATCTCGGTCCTGTGCCCTGACCTTTGGCCCCATTTCGATGATATTCGGCTCTATATTCAGCAGAGCCGTTAAAGTATACTTTCGGAACAACATCATGAAGTTTTGTCTCAATCGAAGCTTTTTTACGCACGTTATGACGCATAAGGGTACTGGAATGCATCCCGCTTCTATTTCCTGATCTTTGACCCCACGTCACCCATTTTCAATAGGGTTCGTCCCCAGGTGGTACCCTACGAGATACATATGTACTAAACTTTCATTTAAATCGAAGCATATTTACGTAAGTTAAGGCGCATAAGAGCAATGGAATGCATCGCGCTCCTTTATTCTGACCTTTGACCCCACTTCAGGCATTTTCAATAGGATTCGTCCCCAGATACTCCCCTACCTAATACTAAATGTTCATCGAAATCGAACCATATTTACGCACGTTATGACGCATAAGGGCAATGGAATGCATCCCTATTCTACGTCCTGACATTTGACCCCACTTCACCTATTTTCAGTAGGGTTCGTCCCCAGGTGGTTCCCTACGAGATGCACATGAACTAAACTTTCATCAAAATCGAAGCATTTTTACGCACGTTACGACGCATAAGGGAAGTGGAATGAATCCCGCTTCTGTGTCCTGACCTTTGACCCCACTTCACCCATTTTCTATAGGTGTCGTCCTCAGGTGGCTCCCTACGACACACTAAACTTTCATCGAAATCGAAGCATATTTGCGCAAGTTATGACGCATAAGAGCTAAGGAATGCATCGCACTCCCATGTCCTGAACTTTGATCCCTCTTCAAGCATTTTTAATAGGGTTCGTCCTCAGGTAGTCCCCAACCACGTACTAAAAGTTCATCGAAATCGAACTATATTTACGCACGTTATGGCGCATAAGGGGAAGGGAATGCATCCGTTTTCTACGTCCTGACCTTTGACCCCACTTCACCCATTTTCAATAAAGTTCGTCCCCAGGTGGTCCCCTACCACATACTAAGATTTCATCGAATTCCAGCCATTTTTACGCGAGTTATCGTGCGGACGGACAGACGGACAGAGCTGGAGCATATACGCTTCTTCAACCTACTGTTGGAAAGCGTAAAAAACGAGATTCATGAGACCAAATTACTCTTATTCCAATCCTCCACAGGTGCCCTTGAGCATATTGATAAAGTGCGACTTTGTGATTTGCTGTTAAGAGAGGCATCTTCCGTGGTACTCTGCTCCAGATGTCCATCGTATGCAGTTCTCGTCGTAATGTCGTTTCAGAATTTTTTTGGAGTGGACTTTCATTCACTATGTGGAGCAATTGTTGCCTGGTTTGAAAATGATTTGGAGTTACCAGGCGTGAAACACGGCGGCGAAACATATTTGGGAGAATCGTTTTCCGGTCGCAGTTACGTCGCCAATTTTCAGTTGACTGCGAGCTACACCACTATTTGTATAACCGCTTGGCACTTTGCTTCGACACACCAAAGAATTAGGTGACTTCATTCACTTTGTGTCCGTGGGCATGGCAAAACACGATGGATCCGTTTTGCCACTCAGTAAAGCCTGTCTTACCACCCATATTGCAGGCTAAATTCACGAAAAACGCTGCTCTTCATCACTGCGCGTGACAGAAATGATCCAGTAGACCACATGAGTATTTTTTATCTCCCAACAATATGATCACCGCGACCTCTGTGCATCTGGTAACTTCCTACTGTCGTTTATGTTAGAGGTGAATCTTTTTTGACCGGTGTGCTTATTACAGTAGTCCAAGAATAGTGAAACCAAAAAGTTACGTCCACGAGATTATTTAATATTTAAAGAGCGCATATGTGTGTGACTCATGAAGCGCAAAACCAATTTTTCATCCAACCGAAGGTAACCAACATACCATTCTGTGACGGACCCAAGGCTCAGCTTTAGTTTAAACAAAAAGGAACAAAACAATTCAGTCTCAGTTCTCTCACAATTTAAAAATACTCGGTTAAGTATGAACGAATAAAAGAACGTATATTTTTGATAATCTTAAATTCAAATTCTTAAGTTTAATCGCAAAACACGTATAAATAAATTACATACGAAAGAGATAAAATAGCAATATTATGCTACAGTAAAATATGGGTACTAACGGAAAATTATGTAATAAGTGAACAATGTATAACCGTGAAACATAGATCCGAGGCTCATGTGTATGTAGAATAATATGTCCCTCGCATTTACTACATGCCCCATTTCTGTGGATTTCTGGTAAAATGTCAGATATCGTAAGATACTTATTGAATATTTCTCATACTGGTACACCTGAAACATAATCTGAACACGTAGGAATGATTATATCCCATTTGTGCGCTGAAGTTTCATCATACTGACAAAATGTGGTGGACATGAAACGCACTGGGACGCTTCCTATTTTGAGTTTGCGGTTTTTAGGTTCAAATTGAGAATGCCATTAAAAAGTAAGAAAAGTCATGCAGAGAAAATTCCCAAACCAGATAACTTAGAATATACTGCAATGAGTCGAACTCTTAAATAAATTAAACTCATTTT
This sequence comes from Macrothele yani, assembly GCA_039090855.1. Classification (NCBI taxonomy): domain Eukaryota; kingdom Metazoa; phylum Arthropoda; class Arachnida; order Araneae; family Macrothelidae; genus Macrothele; species Macrothele yani. The sequence goes on from CM077034.1 coordinate 136,016,912, forward strand.
TTTTAGGCGTCACAAAATATACTTGTGTTTTTGAGATTATAATCGTGCTTACTATCTCAAATGCATGGTCATTAACAATAAGTCTTAAGCATATTCTATAGAAGCGAAGAGAAGCGCGTCACATCGGCATATTAAGGAAAATTCTGATAGCAATATTTTTTGTTTCCTGAGAGATCTCTGTATTTTGTTATAAAGAGAGAAGGCTATTTGCTCAGTAAAGTAACTCTTAATTTACGGAGGTATGTAGCTAAAGTAGTTCATATGAGCTCCTTTTTTTATATAACTCAGGTGATGTCAAATATATTACTTGCAAATTGAAAAGTATCACATCTCATTACTTACTGTGGGTGGAGGAACAGCAGAATATGAAATCATTTTTAACACCTGGTATGTAATGCATTTGAAACCAGTCTTAACGAATTTCAAGGGGGACACAAAAAAGTTCGTAACAACGTAAGATCACCGGACAAAAAGATTAGTCACCCATAACAGAAATCACAGCAGGGAGTTACCGCTTGCACAGAGGGCGCCATGATAGCATTTGTAGGAGATAAATAGCACTGACGTGGTGCTCTGGATTATTTCTGTTTCGTGCAGTAGGGAAGAACACCGTGTGTCGTGAATTTAGTCTGCGATATGGGTCGTAAGATAGACGTTTCTGGACGGCAAAACGGATCCATCGTGTTTTGCCGTGGCCATACACAAAATGGGTGAAGTCACCCAACTTGTTTGTGTGTCGAAGCCAACTGGCAAACAAGTGTACAAACAGTGGTGTTGTTTGCAGTCAACTGAAAATCGGCGACGTAACTGCGACCGCAAAACGATTCTTACTACTAGGGACCGCCACCGTGTTTCACGCCTGGTAACTGCAAATCATTTTCAAACCAGGCAACAATTGCTCCAAACAGTCAATAAAAGTCCATTCCAACAAATTTCAGAAACGACATTACTGCAAGAACTGCATACGATAGACACTTGAAGCACAGTACCACGGAAGGTGTTTTTTTTAACAGAAAATCGCAAAGTCGCACTTAAGCAATAGTCTCAGAGGCGCCAAAACTTTACTGTGGATAATTGAAAACGTGTAATTTGGTCTAACGAGTCTTTTAATCCTAATTGTGTCGAAGGTGTTGTTCAAGCCGGAGAGGTTCTCTGATGTTTTGGGGATGATTTTCGTACCACGAAATGTATCCTCTCGTTTCAGTGACGAGGAAGTAGAACCAGCATGCATTTCTCCGAAATTTAAATGACGAAGTGTTGCCCTTTGCCCTACATCTCTAAGAGCAGCATCACATTGCAACTAATGTTTCTCAAGACGACAATTGCCATGTGCAACGGTCTCAAACTGTGTTTAGTGGCACGATGAACAATCAGCAACACTGTATATCCTCGACAGGTCTGCCAAATCTCCAGATTTAAACCTTATTTAAAAGCTGTGGGATAATTTGGAACAGAAGGTGAAACGCAGGAATAAACACCCACATGCTCTGGCGGAACTTCTGTACCAATTGACACAAGATTGGCTGCAAATCAGTATATGTATCTTTGCTCAATACTACCCCACCGGCGTCATGCTGTTATCAAGGCAAGAGGCGTCGTCACCCATTATCATGGAAGTTCTGACAGGGGTGACTAATTTTTTGTCCGGTGTGCTTGTCGCTTGTCTTCTCTAAACGCCATTAACAAATTTTCTTTACGACGTTGTTAGGTACTACAGAAAATGTCATTGCGCATAGATGTGCAACACTGTAATTGCGAAATACTACCCATTAGGACAAGCAAATGTAATTTATTTGTAATAGGGAGTTTTTGAAAAAGTAGTAATAAAATGTTCACTGAGTGGCCAATTTATTATGACCACCACCTCAGTATTTCGTTGGGCCACATTTTGCCTTTAATACTGCGTCGATTCTTCGTGGCATGGACTCCACGAGATGTTGATAGGTGATTTGTGGAATCTGAGACCATGCTTGCTTGATGAATAGCACTTTCCAGGAATGTGAGATTGCAGGGTTGCGGATCCAGCTGTCTGATGGCATGTTTAACTTCATCCCACAGATTCTCAATGGGGTTGAGATCAGGAGACTGTGGGGGCCACTTAAGCAAAGTAAACTCACCGGCGTGTTCCTGAAACCAATCCTGTACAATACGAGCAGCTTGGAAGGACGCATTATCTTGTTAAAAGTAGCCATCGCCATTGGGATAAACCATCCACATGACAGGATGCACTTTGTCCGCAACGATGTTTCGATATGATGTGCCAGTCAGACGTTGATCAACACGATTAACGGCACCAAAGCCTGCCAGGAAAACATTCCTCAAACCATAACGTTGCCTCCACCAGCTTGAAGGGTTGTAGCAACTCATTTCAGGTCCATGCGTTAGTGCGGTTTCCGTCAAATTCTCTCTCGGACATCGGCATGGTGGAACTGAAAACGCGGTTCATCAGACCACATAATTTGTTTCCAATTATTTACTGTTCAATCCTTGTGCTCCTGTGCGAACTGCAGACGTTTTATCTTGCAACTGCAGACAGCAAAGGTGTTCGAACACGCCTTCGTCTGCCATATCCCATCCGATGCAGTGTACGGCTAACAGTGTGTGCAGAAATTCATTTGAAAGGATCCTTGATTGAGATGGTCTGTAATTTAAAGAACTCTTGCCCTTCTGTTGTCTGTTACCAGTCTGGACACTCTCCGTTCCGCCCGAGCAGTCACTAGTCGATGACAACCACACGTTGCACGTAGAGACCCAGTTTTTTAGCTGACAGTCCAATCTTTAAACACTTTAACAATAGCTGCTCTGGAAAATTTTATGAATGCGGCGGTTTCGGTGATACTCGCTCCTTCGCTCCGAGCTCCTACAATCATCCCACGTTGAAAGTCCGTCAAATTGCATTTTTTACCCCACTCGTCACCCAAAAATCATTTCTACTACTGTCGCAAGCACTAAGCTTTCTCTCTTTATACTAGCATCGCTCTCTGGCGGCAACACCATTTAGCCATAGCTCATTTGCTTAAAACTGTCAGGTGGTGATAATAAAGTGGCCACTTAGTGCATATTATAATATATTTCGTTGCATTGCAGAATTATTTCTCATGAAATTCAAAGTTCATTTTTCCAATCGGTTTCCGATTTAACTCAGCCTTGAATAAGGATTATTCATTATGTCAGTAACGATACTTATTCTACACTAAGTGAAATCCTTAAAACTCCGAATCAAAACCAGAGTATCAGAAACATGTTCATTAACTTAATATCTTCCCTTTCGTGAAGATACTAATTGCATCCATTTTAAACCAGAGTGCTGAATGTCGGATATATATTTAAGATTCCAAGCACACGTACAATAAAGTAGTCCTCCCTGTGAGAACGTATCTAGTAATCAGTGACGGTGCCTCTTACTTGGATAGCAGCATTAATCCGGAGTGATAGAGGATCCAACAGGCTGTGGATGCATTGCGCACCAATTTGCAGCCACGCGTGCATCAATTGATCCCGAAGTCCCGCTAGACTATGTGGGTGTATCTCCCGGCGTTTCACCTTCTGTTCCAAATGATCCCACAGATTTTCAATAGTGTTTAATTCTGGGAATCAGGCGTGCTAGTAGAGGTGAGACAGTCCTCCTCATTGTTCGTCGTGCACCTCAGAAACAATTGTTCACATGAGGAGTGTCGTCTTGGAAGACAGGAGTGGCAAGGTGATGCTGCTCCTCTTGATGTAGGGCAAATGACAACACATCGCCATTCAGAGTGCGGAGGCTCGCATACTGGTTCAAATACATTGTCACTGCAACGAGAGGACTCATTTCGTGGTACGAAAAACATTCGCAAAACATCACAGAACCGCCTGCAGCTTAAACAAGACGCTCGACACAATCGGAATTAAAGGCTTCACAGGGCCTGTTGTGCACGCGTCGTATCTCATCATTGGTGAACAAATAAAAACGAGATTCATCAGACCAAATTACTCGTTTCCAATCCTCCACAGGTGCCTTTGAGCCTATTGATAAAGTGCGACTTTGTTATTTGCTGTTAAGAGAAGCATCTTCCGTGGTACTCTGCTCCAGATGTCCATTGTATGCAGTTCTCGTCGTAATGTCGTTTCAGATTTTTTGTGGAGTGGACTTTCAGTGACTATGTGTAGCAATTTTTGCCTGGTTTGAAGACAATTTGGCGTTACCAGGCGTAAAATACTGCGGCGAAACATATTTAGGATAATCGTTTTCCGGTCAGAGTTACGTCGCCGATTTTCAGTTGATTGCGAGCTACCCCACTATTGGTGTACCGCTTAGCAGTTCGCTTCGACACACCAACGAATTGAGTGACTTAATTAACTTTGTGTCTGTGGGCATGGCAAACCACGATGGATCCGTTTTGCCACTCAGTAAAGTCTGTCTTACGACCCATGTTGCAGGCAAAATTCACGACACACGTTCCTCTTCATCACTGCACGTGACAGAAATGATCCAGTAGACTACATCAGTACTTTTTATATCCAAACAATATGATCACGGCGCCCTCTGTGCAACCGGTAACTTCCTACTGTCATTTGTTTTAGAAGTGAATAATTTTTTGTCCGCTGTGCTTATGGCAGTAGTCCAAGAGTAGTGGAACCACAAAGTCACGTCCCGGAGATTTATTTATATTTAAATTTCGCATATGTGTGTGAGTCATGAAGCGCTAAACCAATTTTTCATCCAACCGAAGGTAACCAACATACCATTCTGTGACGGACAAATGGCTCAACTTTAGTTTAAACAAAACGTAACAAAACAATTCAGTCTCACTTCTCTAAGAATTTTAAAATACTCGGTTAATTATGAACGAATAAAAGAACGTGTATTTTTTATAATCTGAAATTCAAACTTTTAAATTTAATCGCAAAAAGCGTATACATATATTACATATGACCGAGTTAAAATAGCAATATAAGCTACAGTAAAATATGGGTACTAACGGAAAAATATGTAATAAATGAAAAACGTATAACCGAGAAACATAAAACCGAGGCTCCAGTGTATATGTATTTACTACATGCCCCATTAACATGTCCCTCGCATTTACTACATACCCCATTTCTGTGGAAAATTTCTGGTAAAATGTCAGATATCGGGAGAGATACTTATTGAACATTTCTTGTACTGGTACACCTGAAACATAATCTGAATACACAGGAATGGCAAAATCCCAATTCATGCGCTGAGGTTTCATCATACTCACAAAATGTGGTGGACATGAAACGCACTGTGGCGTTTCCTATTTTGAATTAGCGGTTTTTGGGTTCAAATTGAGAATGCCCTTAAAAAGTAAAAAAAGTCATGCAGAGAAAATCCCAAAACCAGGTAACCTAGAATATACTGCAATGGGTCGAACTCTCAAATAACTCAAACTCTTTTTTTTTTCAGGAGTCACAAAATATTCTTGTGTTTTTGAAATCATAATCGTGTTCACTAGCCCAAGTGCGTTATCATTAACAATAAGTCTCATGCATATTCTATAGAAGCAAAGAGAAGAGTCACACATCGGCATATTAAAGGAAATTATTATAGCAATATTTCTTGTTGCTTACATTCTATTATGCTTACATTCTATTTATTTAAGTATTATACCCGCGGTGTATATGGAAAAGCACCATTTTCACTGTCTCCAACAGAATCCTTCTCCTACGCAGCAATGACAATTGGTTGTTGTTTATGGTGTCGAATAGTACAAAACTTCTCCTTTTAGGCTCGTACTAGTTATTCACCCTGAGAACTACTCGCGATGTGCATTCCGCAGATTTCATATTTTTTGCAGTATTGTGTTTCTCAGCTCGATTTAATTCGCTTTCCCAGGGAACTGCATCGTTGAGCAGCAAACCCATTTCTCTGATAACCACTTTGGCTTTTTATTCCAAAGAAATTTAAAACATTTCCTGATGGCAGTCAACGGTACAATACAACACGCAAGACATATCCGCACTCTGCAGTACAATATGTTCTGTTCTTTTACAAAGCTATGTGACGGGAAAAAGCCAGCGGTATTAGTGCATCTCTATCTTTTTAACCAATAATTCAGAAAAATATCGACCTACTGTTCTAAGCCAGTGGACACTGAATGCTCATTAACGAAGCACTAAATTGTAATTCAATAAAGCTTTCTTTTAAATAACATGGAGCAAGTTTTTAAATATACAAAATATTTTAGATGTATTACTTATTTCATAACTCGATAAAAGGACGGTCCTCGGATAATGTCAATATCGCAGATGCATATATCTATCGTTCCTGAGAAAGGAAATTGCATTTTGAGCAGAGTTAAAGCAAAATTCTTTAAACTGGTGAAGGTATTAGCGGCAGTCACTCTAGGAAGTCATAATATCCAATTGCCCAAACATTGCGTGAGAGCAATATATTTCATATATTTGAAAAACAAATTTTCCCCGAGAAAAACATACATGCCAATTCCATTCCATGAAACCCCAGAAAAAAAAACTATTTAAAATAAAGGTAATATCGCCTTCCAATTACTGGAAAAATAGTTGATGTTTGAACAAAACAATCAATGATTTGGTGGATAATTAAATTTTTTCATTATAAAAATCCTTTAGTTTTACTCCTGAGTCTGAGAATTCTTTAAAAATAAAAACGGAACGCAGTGAGCACACCAAAAATGCAAACCTAAGAAATTTGAAATTACTCTTAGCCAGACTTCTCAAAAATATCATGCATTTAAATTTAAACATAAGGTCGACCATGTGTATGAATCACAGTTATTGAGTTATTTGTTATTCTGTAAGTTTTTGCAATTCATCGTTTCCCTATTTGGCGAAATCCGAACATCTCATTTTTCGGAATGCTGATGATGTTGAAAAGTATTTGACGAGTCATTGCCGATGATGTTAAAAAGTATTTGACGAGTCATTGCCGATGATGTTGAAACGTATTTGATGAGAAATGCCACTAAGCCTACCATTATTTGTACTTGCAACGCAATGCAAAATGATCAGATGCTCGGAAATCAGTTACCTGTAGAACATGACAGGTCAGTACGTCTCAGTGTGTTGAATCACCCGCACTTCAGTGTTCAATCACCGATACTTCAATGCTGAATCACCCGCACTTCAGTGTCAACCAATTCTTTCCGCCCAACACAAATGTTTTTTCTTGTACACCGAAAACTTATTAGGGTTTTTAGTTCTTATTTGCTCCTCCGACAACATGCTCTAATAAATTCCGTTTCGTTATTGAGAGTTTGCACAAAAGTGGTTCTTTTAAATTTAAAGAAATGGTCTCAATACATGTAACACAGAAAGTGAAGAAGAATAGGTTACGGACATGCTTTGATTGATTAATAATGAAATACTTTAGTACACAAGGTTTGTGGAGTTGCTTTTTATATATCTGTTATTTAAAGCCGGGAAGATAAATTTTTACGCAAAATAAATTTTCGAAATCAATGCCAAATGGCCGCCCAGGTGGCGCAGTGGTCTAAGGCGTTGGCCTCTGATCATTCGTCCGTAAGGGGTCCGGGTTCGAATCCCGGTCAGGCATGGATGTTGTGTTTGTCTTACGGCACTGGCTCTCTCCCTTCCCTGGAACCAGTGACCCTAAATTAGGGACGGGCGACTGCTTACAGCCCATTGAGTTGCTCACGGTGGTCGTTAAACCTCCAATCAAAAAAAAATGCCAAATGGTCTTTCGGAAATACACTGGCGAAAAGGGAAAAAAGAACAAAAAGGAGATGTCTGATACCAACGAAATTTATACAGCATAATAACGGAATACAGAGGATAACGGGATAAAAACATTATGGCAAAATACAGCTGTATTTGCTAGTAAACTGAAAAATAACATTTCCATGTAACAAGGTTAGTACGACTTTGAACCGCCATGAACTGCGTCACACTGTGCAATTCTGGCATGGAGTCTGTCGTACAGATGTTGGAAGTAAGTTTGGGGTATCGAGTTCCAAGCATCCTCAAACTGGACGCCTCAATCGGGGATGGTCGTGGCTGGCCGTGGAGAACGGATAAGTCGTTGTCCAATAAAAACCCACATGTGCTCACTGGGGGACAAATCCGGTGAACGTGCAGGCCATGGAAGTTGTCTCACACCCTGAAGTGCATGTTTTGTTGCACCTGCCGTGTGTGGGCGTGTGTTGTCATGCTGGAAAACACCACAATGGACCGACCTTACAAATGGCACAACAACGGGCTAAATGATGTTGTTGATGTAGGAGGTGCTGTTTAACGTACCCGGTACAAGCACTAGTTGCGTACGGGAGTGACAGCTAATCGATCCCCACACCAGGAGACTAGGTGTAAGCCCTGTGTGTCAGTGGTGGATGCAAGAAGGTTGGAGACGCTCCCCTGTGCGTCTGTGAACACGCATACGGTCATCGGTGGCTCTCAAGCAGAATCTGCTTTCATCGCTTAACGCGACAGATCGTCATTGTGGTCTGCAATACAGACGTTGGCGACACTACTGCAGCCGTTCCTGACGGTGGGCTGGAATCAGAAGAGCACATGCCAGCGGCACACGTGCACGTAGTCCTGCATCCAGTAGACGGTTGCGGATTGTTCGCTCAGTCACCTCAGGTGCAACGGCAGCTCGGATTTGCGTCGCAGTGGATGTTCTGCTTGACAACGCCGCTCTCCTTATACGTTGATCGGTCCGTTCATCAGTCCGTCTGTGACTCCCGGTTCCACGTCTTCTCGTGTGGGAATATTCCTTGGACCATCTACGCCACAATCGTACCACCACTGATACTTCCCGTCATATTCGCTTCTCAATACGATGATACGACCACCCGGCCTCGCGGAGTCCGATTAGGCGACCTCGCTCAAAGTCCGATAACTGCTGAAATCCTACACGTCTTCTATGTCCACGTATTGCAGCTTCTTTAGGGTCTTCGCACGTGTCCGTACGCCAAAGACTGATTACATTCACTTCGCTGTACTCCTTAAATACCACCGACGATAATTTGTATACTATGCCGTGCTGTGGCGCAAGCGCTCACCGGTTGGTCCCAAAATCAACATCACACCTACGTAAAGTCGACCCCATTAACATATGTAAATTTCATGATCGTCCGCCAATTCATTCTTGGTGTTCTTTATTCACTTTTCGCCAGAGTGTATTATACTTCTGGATGTGTCTTTGTGAAACAGAAATTCTTATCAAAAGGAAACTTCGAACTACCTTTTTTGAAATGGAATGGTGCACGTGTTTGAGGTAAATGGTAAATATCCTTAATGTACCTGCGATGTGGGGTAAACAACTTGCCTATCAAAATAATGATATTTTTCAGAGATAAACATGAAGAGGATTCAGTTTATTTTCATTAAAAATGAATTTAGGGAGGAACGCCACTGCACTGAAGTATTAACTAATTATACATGTAACAGATGTTTAGTTTGCCTTTGAAAGGGCTTTTACATTCAAATTTGTAAACGAAGAGATTGCCGTAGGTTAAAATGACGATAAACTCAATGAGGAAGACAGCAAAAGGTAAAAATGTAGGTAAGAAGCATACGAAGTTTTGTAAAGTTTAAATGACATTAAGATTTTTGCAATAAAATGGAATTCCTCCGCGCGCAATAGCCAGAGGTGGCAGTATCTAATGGGAACAATTACTAAAAACAAGCCAAAAGCATCACTGAATACGAATTTCTTTTAAGACGCGTGCGATACATACATCGACGAGCTACAACATTCTGACCAGCGGGTTCTTAATGCAAATCTGAGAAACTACAGTTGAACGACGGAACTTGTGAGGGTAAAGAAACGATATAAATAATTCTAAGCTACGCGAGTTAGCGTAGTTGTATATGTTATCATAGGAATGGCAGTGGACTGATTCGAGTTTGGCAGAGCACAAACTGTAGTTACCAGATGGTTGGGTCAGAGCATTTTCCAGTCGGCAAAACTTGTTGAGTTCTTGAGATCAGCTGTGGTTAGTATTTTCAAAATCTGGTACGAGGAGATAAAAAACTAACTGAGCGCGGCGGCAATGTAATCGTTGACAACGACTCATCGATGCTGGAGTGAGCGAAGACTATCCCTGATGGTTCGATACAACAGAAAGGATAATATTTGGCAAATCGTCGCTTTTGAATCCTGTCGACAACACTAAACTGACACAGAACAAAACACATCGAAAGCTGCTGAATATGGAGCTGCCTAGCTGCATGCAAAAACAAGTGACCATTTTATCTTCGGTTCACCATCAAAAAGGCCTAATATGTGCGCGCAAAAATCTAAACTGCACCTTGAATTTTTGGAAGAAGTTCGTGTTGTCCGAAGAATATGACTCCCTGTTCCACCTTGTGAGCGCCGGTTACGTGTGTATTTTTTACCTGTTTACGTATTTTTTCCTATTTCAAATATATGATAACAGTACGCAGAAGGTGACGTACTTTTCAATGATATTATCAGGTGTTTTTTTTTTTTTTTTTTTTTGGTTGGAGGTTTAACGACCACCGTGAGCAACTCAAAGGGCTATAAGCAGTCGCCCGTCCCTAATTTAGGGTCACTGGTTCCAGGGAAGGGAGAGAGCCAGTGCCGTAAGACAAACACAACATCCATGCCTCACCGGGATTCGAACCCGGACCCCGTTCGGACGAATGATCAGAGGCCATCGCTTAGACCACTGCGCCACCGGGACGGCATTATCAGGTGTATCTACTGTATATAGTTTCACTACCCACAGAGACAACATACATTTTGATATTCTTAATTCCTTCATTTGAATGTTTCCTCAACGGATTACATTTGTCTCTTGTTATTTTAATGTTCTATGCTTCCAAGATTTTTAGTATAAATACATGCCGATAAGTATACTAGTGCTACAGCACCAACTCAGATACGAAGGCAAAGGATTGTTAAAAGGGTTAATGGCGGAAAATCTGACTTTGAAAGCACAATCGTGCACATAATTTACTAAACGCTTAAGCTACTTTAATTAATATTGTAGCACTTCCAATTTGATATTAAAAATACATCGAATGAGATCACTGGTAACAAATATACTGAATACATTTTTTTATACGTCCCCTTCGATGAGTGTGGTTGAAAATCGTTGTAACTGTTCTAGAGTAGCGTCATTATTACTGTTCCTATGGTTTGGCATTGTGCACTTCATGTCACGGTATGCCTTTCAGATTATAAAAATCTATTCTTTTTGGGTATTTTTCAGCGAAAAAAAACTTAAACAATTCTGCTGCTGTTTTTCCCGAGATCTGATACATTCATCTGCTTTAGTTCCCGTCATTCAATTTGTTAAATGAGGATTGCAGTGCCACCATTCAGTGGATGGTTGAACAGATGTTTGTTTGGTCGGAGTACGTGAAATTATTAACAACTCTTTTTCAAATTCTTAACGAATGTGTGAAGCGCCTCCAAGTGTTACCCAGATGTGTGAGTTTTACGTATTTTCAAACGGACCATAATTTGAGTTAGCACAGGACATTTCAGATATGTCTGCTTTAATTTCATAATATTGATTAATTTATTAATTCTTTGCTACACTGTAAGCAGATTGTAATTAATTTTGCCTTGTTGATGAGCCAAATTGTTTCCCGAACTGGATGATTACTACAAACTGTCGATTTGTTTAACAGCTTACACATCGACGGAGGTGGGGGAGAGTTTTGCAGCTGCTCCTGTTCGTAATCATGGGCCATTTTCTGCATTTATCGGGAGAACTGTTTTTCCGCTTATTACTCTCCCCCGGACGATGTCCAAGGTTCTTCAAATACATCCCTTATGCGATGTTCATCCGTTTTGTCTACGTTATATCTCGGTGTCCTTCATTCACAAATTTTTTTCGAAATGACTGCTTTTGTGATGCAAGTAATTTCCTTTGTTTTTTGACCTATGTCCTTCTGAACGAATTGCGTACACGTAATTTTTCTTTGATTAGCGTTTCAGGATCACCGTGGGCAACTCAATGGGCCATAAGCGGTCGCCAGTCCCTAATTTAGGGCCACTGGTCCCATCCAGGGAAGGGAGAGAAACAAAAACAACATGCAAGCTCCATCGGTATTCAAATACGGGCCCACTAGGACGAAGGGTTATCAGCCAGCGCTTGGATCACAGCGCTCCCTGGGGTGGCGGTGTATACGTAATTAGCATTTTATGAATTTTGTCAAAATCCGGATGTTGTCTATATTTGCAAAAGCTACCTCAGACGGATAACCAGTGCGCTCAATAAGAGAGCTAATTCATAACGCTAGCCACTCATCGACACACACGTTGAGACAGGTGTAGGTGCTATGCTCGGGGGGGGGGGGGTGATATTTAGAAAAAGCTCACCATTCCTTGGTAGGGTTTTCTGACATTGTGGAGGCCGCCATGTACTTGTTCACCGTTGGTTTCAATATTTCTTTAATACTGACAGCAATTCTAAACCGCAATCCGATGTTTCAAGAAGATAATGTGCTGTGTCATAGTGACCGTGTCGTCCAAATCTAGTTTCAGTAACATTTGAATGAGTTCTCCCTCTGTCGATACTATGGCTAGTCATGAAAAAGAACTGAAAATATTTGAGACCACGTTGATCGGCAGCTCGGGCGTAGCAACTTTCTCTTAGAGATATTTATGAACCATCGGCTGTCATTGCATTGATAGTAAACGTCACAACGGTAAACTCCTTTCCGGGCACAGGTAGATTACGACGTCACATCACCCCTGCACACCTTTCCGGGGACAGGTATAGTACGGCATCACATCACCCTGAACACATTGTGAACACACAGTGAACAAATTTCCGAGGACAGGTGTGTGAACGACATCACATCACCCCTGTTGTGTACTTCTCATGGAAGATTCAGAAAACACAAAGATAGTGGTTATAATATTTCGCTCTTGCTTATATTTGAATGTTTTTAAAGGTCTGTTTTCCATGACACTTAGAATATGTCATCGCACATATTATCAAATAAATAATTAAATATATGTTAGAATTTTCCTTTCATATAGTGAAAACCTTTTCACAGTAATTTATACGAATAACCTAATAGTTATTTTGAGAAAAGCGTGCTTGCAAGTTCGGGCTTCTTTTCAACTGAAGTAATAATCTTTCGCCTTTTACTAGAGATTACCGTGGAGGGAAGTAATGTAGTAATGAAAGTTTAACAAATTTTTGGAGACCTATCTTCGGATTAGTTGCAAAAGAATAATTTACTCTATCTCCTGCTTGCACTGCATTGCGCCCGGTAGGCAAAAGGAAGCCCATTGTTTTACCAGCAGGGCCTAAGTTATTCATAGCCACATATTGGTAATGAGCATGGTAGTTTTCAATAACTTAAATATATATATAAAGGGGTGTGCATATGTCTTGAAACACCTGCTCCGACATGGTTGCTAACAGCTTTGAATAGCAATAAAACATATCAAAAAGAGATACTAACTCACATTATACTCCAAATAAAAAGAAAATTGATGTTGGCTTCAAATCAAATGTATGGTACCACACAAGCACACCACTTCGGGTTGAAATAAAGACCGAATGAAGAACTCAGTTCTATAAATCAATAAGAGTCCGAAATTTATCAGCAATCGCAGCTGAGTGGTTCTGAACTGTTATTGGTTAATTTCTAATCCTATGCGTAGCTTTATAAAGGCACAAACCTCATTCACAAACCTTTTATGATGGCGCAAAAGACATTGTGTGTTGCTGAGAGTTACGCTATCATGTATTGCATCGGGAAGGTCTTTCTGCACCAAATTACTTTAAAAACTAGATGTAAGCATTCTCCAGTGTTCAGGATAATTAAGCGTCATACAGAAACAGGATCCATCATTCATCATAAACGCAGTGGACAGACACAGTACTCATCAAATAGAGACAGTTAAGTGCTTAAGAGACTGATTCACGCAAATCGAATGCTGACCTCGGAGCTGACAAGAGAATGGTCCGGGATGGGTTCTTTTTGTGTTTTTATTCGAGGTTTCACAATCACTGTGAGCAACTCTGTGGGCTATACGAATTCACCCGTCCTTAATTTAAGGTTATTTTTTCCAGGGAAGGTAGAGAGTCAGCGCCGTAATACAAGCACAATATCCATGTTTCACCGGGATTTGAACTCGGACACATCAAGGACGAATGGTCAGAAGCCATCGCTTAGACCACTGCGCCACCAGGGAGGAGGTCCGAAAGTACTTCAGTTCCTGTTCTGCTTTGACAGTTCACGTCGACTGTCTTTGGAACTGTGAGACGTAAAGCAAGGAAGAAAACGCTGCTGTCAGAACACCAGCGAAAATCTCGACCACTCTCGTCTAAGCAACACTGACATTGGTCGACGGTTGACTGGGAAAAAGTGTTAGTTATTGATGAATCCACATTTTCTATTGCTGCAAGTAATGACACCTCATATGGAAGGAAGTAGGTATCTTGTCGATAAATTCAAGCCACAGTCACCAAGCGACCCTTTAAGTACCCAACATCTGTAACTATTTGGTCTTGCGTGGCTTCATCTGGCAATGAGAGTCTATGCATAGTTGTGTTATAATTAACAGAATCCGTGCTAATGTTATAAACTCGTTTATATCATACATTTCGCAATTTCAAAACGTAGATTTTTTTCTAAAAATAAAACAAGTTCTATACTTACGTTTATAAACAGAATATTAACACTACGTTGGAAACTCACAATGATCGCATGGAGAAACGTGCCCCTTGTATATACAGATGTACAAGAAAACACGGCGTTGTGTGTCACCTTTATAAGCCTTGACTGGAATGGTGGAGGAAATGAAAGTGGCCGCTAGTGAAATTAATATTATGAACATGCAATAATTCCTTATTTATCCTACCTTCGGCGCAATTATAAGAAAAAAACATTCTAAAAAGGAACTGATATTCTTACTAGCATTTATACATTTTAATAATGAGGAATCAGTGAAATGTACAGGAACACAAATTACTTTATGTGTTGGTGCAGCAGTTATTAAACTTATTATCATTAATTTACTTATTATCATTTAAGAAGTACTTTACTTGACTTTAAGCAGCCCTATCACAACAACAAACTTCTTAATACACTAATTCACAAAAGAGGTGTTATTTGTGACACTTTGAATTTATCCATAGACCTTATTGTTCTCTACTACACTATCATTCATCCCTATATAAAAACCTGTATTACTTTTAGTGTCTCCCTAATTTTCTCTTCTCTAGAACACCTTTATTTTATACACAACCCTAAATGACACACCTAACCAACTGCGGTTAGGTGTGTCATTTAAGATTGCAAACGTTTGAGCAGGACAAAAAGTTCCACTCCGCATGTTCCATTCAGGGCAACAAGATTATCAAGTAGTCTTATGCATTACCACACGGAAAGAAAAATAACTTATTTTGATTTCTCCGGACCATCGATCCATGGGGCTCTTTGATGTGTCCGCGTTAGCGTGGAGTCTGTGAATACTATTTTACCATCAGTAGGGAACCTTCATTTAGGATCGGCTTTCGTCCGCCTGTTTTTTAAGACTTGACGACTCAGTGTCCTCTACGCCACACTGTGGGCTGCGTCCTCGACTCTTCTGTTCCTGTATTCCTCAACTTAGCAGGATAGCCTAAGTATTTTATTTTCTTCTGGATCAGCGGCCGGAGGCTAAATCAATACTAATCCCTGGGTCTGCTCCACGTTTTCTGGAAACATGTGCAATCTCCTATTCCACGAATGTGGGGAGGTATGTCCCTGGAAAGGGTGAAGTGTTCAAAGGCGTAAGGCTACAGCAACGCGAGACGGCTTCTAGTTCCCAGAGAATAGCATCTCTTTGGCCCTCCGTGGGATGAACTGCTTAATGGCGAAGATGTGTGAGCGTTATTATGTCCTCATCTTGGACCTAGTCTTCTAATGCCTTTCATTTTTCTAAAAGCCTATTAGATGTGGTTTCTTATTAACAGGCAAGTTTTATGCCTGACCTTGAATATGTGTGAATGAGCTTTGGGAACAACACATGCCGTTTGGGCGAAGGAATTTCCCTTTGTTACCGGGTTCCCAAAAATAGACAACGTGCACGATACCTCGACGAAGGTATTTTGCTTTGTTACAAGGTACAAAAACACCACGTTCATGTTTTGCAAAATTTATCTCTATACGTTTTGCATACAACAGTTGGCGGAATGATGAATGCAAGCAAATTCATTGGTGTCCTAACCGATTCAATGATTCCTAGTGCTGCTGACTTTGTCCATGCTGATTTCGTGTTCCACGACAACAATGGCTCTTGCAATCCTGCAAAGACTGTGTAGACCTTGAACACAACCAGTGATGTTCGTCGTCTTGATTGGACTGCGCAATATCCTGACTTAAACTCAATCGATAACATGTGGAGGAAACTGAGTGAGAAAATATCGAAGAAGCAGCAAAGAAATAAGCAAGAGATAATTGAAAGAATAAATCACAGATGACAAAATGTAATTTCAGTTGACTTATTGAAAATATTTTTCTTTACGACGCACAATTGGTGTGCCCTAGTGCTCCAGAACAAGGGATATCCCATCAAATACTGACATGACTTGTGTTTCATTAAGTATATGCAAACGTCCACTGTATACTTTTTCAACTGCCGTTTTGTATAAATTCAAAAGCATAGTACACAACTGATATGTTACCCTTTTACTTAAGAAACATTAAACGTATATATGACACATCTTGCATTTTTGTCTCATATTTTTTATAACGCTATAAACTGCTTAAATGCTAGGTCAGATTTGAAATCTACATGCATGTATCTTCCATTAGGTATATAATATGGGATAGTACCTCTTTTCTTGTATGTTTTACTGCTGTTCAAAGATGCAGACAATCGTGTCCAGACAGGTGTAGCCAGACTTATGCACATCGCTGTATATAACTGACGCAACTCGAAACAGTGGTGCTTCATTCTGGTTAGAATTGAAGATTAATAGAAAGGAACTGCACTTCAAACAGTAAAACTATGTTTGTAATGTGTTTTATTGGCGTAATAATCGAAAGAAGTTTTTGTAAGCTTTCGCACATTAGGCAATGCCTTTTCATGGAAGGTAGACAGAAAGCTGCAGTTTATTTATGTATTTAATGTGAGAGAACACTGTCGAAAAGCATGCAACATATTAGGGAAAATAATCAATATTTACCTTATAATAGCATTTTGCTGAAAACAGTAAAAGTTTTAACAGCGATAGCTGTTAATAAAATATTTGTGTATCCCTGATTTCCCGTCAAGGTTCACAACATGGTTGTGCAGAATGGGAGTTATTTGTCTTGATGAATGCAACAAATTCTTGAACGACTAGGGATACTTTGTATGATATCTGGCGTGCACTTTTTCTGCGGATAAGCTTTCGTACGCTTTAACAGCTGTTTTAAAACCTGTTGGAATAATTTCATGCATCTTGAATGGCGTAACGGTTTTTTTCAGTTGCAGTTTTCTTTAGCAAAATTTTTTAAACCTCTTAGTACATAATTGTTTTTTTATAAAACTTAAGTGACACTTTTTGTAATTCAAATGCAGAAAAAGACAAACAGCTGTAGTAAGAAGAACAGCCAAATTTCTCAAGATTAGCTTTTCAGGCAATACTGAAAAAGTTAACTATGATACGTTAAATCACACGGGGAATTTGCATTTCTTGACAATTTAAGGCAACACGAACCCGGGCCCCTTTCGGACAAATGATCAGAAGCCGCCGTTTAGACAACTGTTCTACAGGGGCGACGAGACCACTGTTCCAACTGTAGTAGAACGCAAGGAAACAGTCGTGGCCAGAAGTCTTGCACAAGTAGACCACAAGTAAATTTTTGATGTTCGAATTTAACTTATGCAGCGTAATGGTAAAGCCAGGAATACAAATGATACATCATTTTAACGGACATTTTATGCTGAATTCAAATAATGCTACAGAATGTTGTTACCAGTAACTGAAGTGAAGTTACAAACATAAATGTGCAAGTGAAGAAACACAAATCCAGTTCTGAAAAAGCGTTCGCGCCCCTCTAATCCACTATAGCGTTCTCCAACGTCCGCTAGTGAGATATGTAAGGAGGCAGAATCGTCTGCCGACTTATAACGCCACTGCTTGCAGTCCGTTGACAGAGGTTTATGCAGAATTCCTTATGATATTTGAATTTCGGAATGTGAGAGACACGAAAATTGTCCATCCCTCTTCAAACGAAAGAAAAATTATTACTTTGTATGAACTTGGATTCAGTTGTCAAAAATCGCTCTTAAATGTGGCCGTGATTATTCCACTGTCTTGTGCACCATGAAAAGTGTTGCAGAAACTGGATGTATGGGAAACAGAAAAAGAACATGTCGACCAAGGCTGTGTACTGAACGTGATGATCGCAATTTGATCCGTCGCTCCTTGAAATCAAGGTCTAAAACAGCCAATGATTTAAGAAATGAGTGGGAGAATGAAGTAGGCATTATTGCATCTGCACGTACAGTTCATCTTATGCTACAAGAAAATAGACGGACAGCACGGAAATCTGCACGAAAACCTTTCCTTACTGATAAACAAGGCCTCAAAAGAACTGCTTGGACCAAGCCACACAAGAATTGGACTGTTGCTGAATGGAAATATTTTTTTCAGTGATGAAACAACTGCTACTATATCGGCTAATAATGAAAATAAATATCAACGTAGTCGGGCTGGTTAAGAATATAAGGCATGCTGCACCCAGCCAACAAGCAAGTACAAACATTCGGTGATGTTATGGTCTTGTATTTCAGCTAATAATGTTGGTCATCTGCACATTGTTAATGACATATTGAATGGATCGAAATACTATGTGAATATTTTGAAGCTCAAACTGCTACCATCTGCAGAAGACTTGGGTTTGCGGAATTTTGTTTTTCAGGACGATAACGCGCCATGTCATCAGTCAAATTTGGTTGACGAGTGGTTTAATCGAAAAGTAAGAAGAAAACTTCAGTGGCGCGCACAGTCATCTTATCTTAATTCCATGGATAATCTGCGGGTGAGATTGAATCAAAAGATCCGTCAACAAGGACTCACACCTAAAACAGCATTAATTGAGTGTGTAAGGCCCGTATGGCTCCGTGGTATCACAAATCGATAATTAGAGAAGCTCATTAGTTTTATGCCAAGAAGGTGCACTTTGTTACTTAGAAACCGTGGTTATTCCATTAAATATTAAATCGTATTTTGCTTGTTAGTAAAAAAATTCAAGTGTCCTGCTGGAAGTTTCAATAATGTAGTGTACAGTAATTTAAAGTTAAATGCATTGTACCCTAATTTCTCAAATGCCACTACTTTTTGGTTTTTATGACTAGACGCTGTTCTTTTGTATGTAACTTCACTTCTATAACTGGTAATCAAATTCTGTAAAAATATTTGAATTCAGCATTAAAGCGCCTTTAAAATGATGTATAGTACGTATTTCTAACTTTACCATTACGCTGTATAAGTTGACTTTAAACATCAAAAATGTTTTCCGGTCTAGTGGTGCAGGACGTTTGGCCACTATTGTATGTGGTCTGCTGACCAAACCAAATCTGAAGATAATTCAAGCATGCAAACAGACATTAGCTTGCACGTGTAATCTGCTATAAGTGGTAACTTATCGGTTACATTGGAAGTCGAGGCTGCTCGAAAGATAACTCCTTTTTTTGCATTCATATGTGGCGCTTTACATTTTCTTATCTTTTATTATTTTTTATGGTTTAAATTAAACGTGTCTGTCTTATACCAACCTTCAGTTAAATGTGTTATTTTCGAGAATCGCGATAATTTGCTCTTTTTTTTTTGTCAAATATTTGTTAGTTAAATTTTTTTGTTAATTAGGACTGTATAATGGATCTTCTACTAGTAAACAATTATTCCCACATTTTTAAATAATGTCATCATTTTAACCTCATTTGAAAGTATTTCATGTAAATTTTTTCGCGTGTTTGGTTGTTATTTTTCGTAAATATTTATTTTATTGGAGTTTTAACGACCACCGTGGGCAGCTCAATGAGTTAGAATCAATCGCTCGTCCCTAATTTAGGGCCACTGATTCCAGAGAAGACAAACACAATATCCATACCTCAACGAGATTCGAACCCGGACCCACTCAGTCGAATGGTTATAAGCTTAGACCACTTCATCACATAGGTGGCGTAAATAGTTTTGTTTCAAATAAATGATTCTGAACGCTATAACCTACAGATATTTATTCAGTATATCGTTATACACATAAATGCAGACATGTGACCACATGTGTTTTGAGGAGAGTCAAATAGACATTTTTTGAATAAAAACGTAATTTCTCTATAACAAGGAATTTTATCCATTATCAAGATTTCAAAAATACAAAAATTTATAATTCTGCTTAAATCTCCTCGATTGAACACAGATTTTTTTTGTAAAAGCCTCTTAAGAACGTGATTTGTCAAATGCTGCATCATTGCAAGTGTTTCCGACGCATCAATTGGTCCATTTTTCTGAAACAGCAATTATTTGAACTTCACAAAGTATTTCCTTTTCTCAGTGTAAATCCAGCGTTCGTGTTCCCGAGTGATGCATTTCAAATGTTTTCTGATTTAAAATATTTCGGAGAGTTGCATACTTTCATGGAGAGTTTGTGAAAAAATATCTTCGTCGTTGTGTGTTAATAGCTATTAAATTATTGGAATCGTTATTTAACTGTATTAAAAAAATTATCTGAAGTATCCATACCCATAACATTTTGTTGCCGCACTGCGGAAATTTTCTTCAAAAATTAATAGTTGCAAGTTCTAAGCATGAAAATACTTTTTAAACCTTTGTATGTCGCCTAAACTTATACAACAAAATTACTTATTTTTGGAAAGCTGATTTTCTCTGAGTCTTTTATGGAGTGCGTGAGAGTATCTGTCTGGTAATAAACAGATTCTCGTGTCCTAATCCAGAAGCAGAGTCTTCCCCATAAAATTAGCCTATACGATTTGTAAACACAGGTTCTTTAAATCTTAGCCAAAATGGACGAAATATTGTTTTCAGGTCAGTATCTTCCATATCAAAATTCAAGATCAACTTTTAAAACTGAAGTTTTAGGTATAAACAAATCTCGGCAGAGTTTTGCATTTTTCAAGAGAAACAGTGTTGAATACAAATTTACACAGAAAGTCGCTAAAATTTTGGGGATTCAATCTGTATATTTTTAACTTTTATTGCAGTGAACGAACGTTTTTGTTTAAAATACTGAAAAGGTTTTCTTCTGATCATATTCATGTCTGAAGATTCGCAAATAGTTTTTTTTTAATCATTTTCATCATCATCTGTAAAAAATATTTAGAGCAAATTCTTGCATGTTTCATATTCACATCTTTTCATTTACATTTGAGTATCAATATTTTTTTCAATGGCTGATCTTTTGGAAATGCGTGATAAATAATCGCAGTTCCTTTTGTTTTCTTTTTCTGCGATGGTTACAGAGCAATGGGACAATTCTGTATCATTGTTACGAAATAATAGCCCAGAATGGAGTCGTAAAATTGGATAACTAACACACATCAATATTCTTTTTGTTTTCACAATAGTTGTCTTATAATGCTTACCTTTGTTTACTATAATAGTTACCTTTATCCTATCAAAACAGAAAAATGATTCTGGATCACAAAGATATGATCAATGACCACTAAATAAAAGCACGACTAATAGTAGAGGCTAGTAAACAAAACAACGGAGTAAATGTTCTGCCTCCAAAGCTACGTCAGGCGCGAGTCGCCCAAAAATGTTTTCGTTACTGTGCATCATGCTTGGGACTTAAAATCTAATACGTCAGTTTCGATGATTTCTACATTTCCTGAAATCACAGTTCATGCTTTCTTTCTTGTGAAAAACCTAGTCAAAGGTTTACGGATTGAAGATAGTTCAAAGTAAAAGTAAAATCTACTGACGTATTTAGTTAAAATTAATTATTTCTTCAACAATTTACTGCAAACTTATAGTTTTTGAAATGTTTTACTAGATATACCATTTGTGGTTACTATCTTGCTTACATATTTTTCGATTTTTTCTAATGTCTCCACAAGTCATTTACTGCAGATTGTCCTACTCCGTAATTGTGTGACGAATAAGTTGCAGTTTGCCCTTCCTTCAAACCTTTTACTATCGCCAATTTTTCCTTTTTTGTCATGAACAGCTCGTTTTCTTCGCACTTATTCTGTTCGCTTAAAAATACAAAATCAAGTGAACCTCATAGCAGTGATGTGATCTATGCTGATGTGGTGAACGCCCAATCATGAACCTCGTTACCTGGGTTATGTCATCTGAGTCGGAGAACGGGGGAGAAAATCAACTCAGTAATAAACACTCTCTTTGAGGAAGGTAGAACAGGGGAACACAAGAAGAAACGGGATTGACGCTCCCATGATTACAAAGAAATGGTGCGACAGTTGGCGATTAACCAAGTGGCTGATAAACGGGTGTTCACTCTATTCCGTTTCCTTCGACACTTCATATAGTTGTCCCACTGCTACATAATTTAATCTAGATATACACCGAGGTAAGTGGTAATAGCTTTCATACCATTAGCGACACATGTGATAAGCCCTGTAGGAATGAAATAAATTCACTGAGTGGTAAAATGATGTTGTTCACTGGATAAATGCCACAGATATGGGGTAATTTTGTCGCTTTTGAGCAGAAGGTCAATATTTATGCAACCCTCTTATATTCCAACCCAAACGAGTAAGCAATGGGAGCCAATGAACCTCCAATTTGATTCCCTGGTTTCCGAGTGGTACGAAGTAGGGTGTTCTTCCCTTCCTCCAAGATGTGTGCGGTTTCTAACCCCGGGAGAAACACGGATGGAGTGTTTGCTGTCTTTACCTAGAACGAGAGATTCAAAACAGGAAAAGGCGACTGCTTTGCATTCCTCGGATTTGCTCACTGTGGTGGTTAAATCAGCTATCCCCTAAAAGAGTACCGTGAAGCTCCCACATACAATTGCAAATTTATAGCAAATCTGCTTCAAGTAGTTCAAGTGAATTAAATGCAGTAATCTACTTCTTCGGACCAAGTGACTTAAACTTTATCATATGGATCTAGTGCGAAACAACCAAATAGAGAGCATCGCTAGTTTAGAGCTGTGGTAAAACATTCATGGCAAGTTTCGTAGGAAATAAAATGAATGAGAACAAGACTCATTGAATAACGTACACACAATAACGGATAAAAATGATGGTCTGAAGGTTTTGAAAACGTTTGATTCTCTTAGTGTATGTGTTGTTGTGGCGGACGGAGAGCTGACGTTTCCTCTATCAAACTTCCATGTTTCAGGTATTCTGAAAACTCGTTCCACGAATGCACTAGGTGAAAAGCGAGTGTGGCAGTTTGATGAGAGGTGAATGCATCAGGTGAAAAGCGAGACAAAATTACAGTATGATATTCCATTGTACTAGAAAACGGATATATTTGCCTTTCCACCTTAAAAGGTCCTCCGTACACTGGTATTTATTTAAACCAAGGGAAGCAGATTCGTTAAACGAGAAACAAAAGACTGCCGACTAAATATATGCATCTACTTTATCATATTTACGAATTATGTTATTATAAAGACAGTGCCTCAAAAGCTTCACCATTACTAACTTCATTTCCTACGAATATGCATACTCCGATGAGACATTACATTATGACAACCTACCTAAAAATTGTAAGACCCCATTTAGCACGAAAAACAGCGGCCACTCTGCGAATCATCGATTCAGTGAGGTGGTAGTAGGTATGCTGGTATATCCCATACAGGGATATCAACAAAAGGTCCTCTAGTTCCCGTACATTTTGGAGCGGTGGTGATTTTGCGCGAACTCGTTTTTCGAAATCGAACAACTAATGTTTAATTGGGTACATGTCAGGTGAAATTGGAGAACAGAGCATTAACAGAAAGTCACCAGCATGTTGACTCATGTTCCTCGAACCACTCCTTGACGATTCTGGCTGTGTGGCATGGCGTATTATCCTGTTGGAAATAGTCCAATCTCAATGATTTTCGGGTCATTTCCTACGCTGTTCGCGAGGACGAGCATTGATCATAGGTACTCAGCTTTTTCTTCGCCTAAGGGGGCCCATGCGCAAAACACTGCGATGAAATGTGTGCTGTGATACATTGACCTGATCATCACTGTTGTAACTGCGGGTTATTTGTCGCACTGTGGCCGGCCAATATTATTATATTTTACCCTATTTGCAGAGTAGGATAAACGATATTATAACTGCTGGCATTTACCTTCTACGTTTTACCTTTAAATCACACGTGGAAATTTTCATTTCATATTAAAAATTTAGCAAAGTCCGTGATAGATTCTTTCACACACACATTGCACTACGGACGAGAAGTGTATTTAAAAGTACATGCATTGCTCCTAGCGACTTTATGATTCTAGCTGACTCCAAGTAACATTGTTTAAGTCAGGGTTTGAAAAATAAATTGTTATAGAGCTAACAGCGAGAAGACATGGGATAACCGTATTTCCTTAACCTCATTCAGTTTTGTACATTATAAACACACCGCAACATATCTTTGAAAACCTGAAGAAAATAGAAAAGGTTTCATGACAGGATCAAGCCCAAACACTTTGTTTGCTGGAACATAAGAAATAAGTATTCTAGAGATGCTTAAATGCTTTAACAAATTCATTTTCACTTTATATTAAGAGAAGATTTTCCTCAAAAAACTGTTGTTAAAAAATTCCGTTTGTCAGCTGCTCAGCGGGAAATAATTTCAAGTACATGACACAATTTCTCCTAAAGTGCCATATTTAGGAATGATCAATTTGGTAAGCTATGATACATTATTGCAGGATAAAGATATATAATTATATACTACGCAACATTCTCTTAATATCACATCGTGCGAGCGTTGCCTGTCGCATGAGTCTTTCGCAGAAGGAGTGCCATGGGAAGATGTTAGGAAATACCGGATCCCTCCATAAAATAAGGCAACAAAGTAAAGTAGTCATCCGTTAAAACTATACTACTTAGATAAATATTCTTCGATCACGACTAACTGTCGTTTTTTACGGTTTGGTAACAAATCCAAACGAAGATTTCTGGTAAATATCCAAATTTAATTTATCTTTCCAACAAAACTATGCATCTATTAAGTGAAAAAATTACTATTTTCTAAATTGCATGATCTCCCCTTATTATTTTTTATCCGGACATGCAACTTTGGTTTATAATTCCAATAACGATCTCCGTGTTCTGTGGGTTTAA
Source organism: Macrothele yani (assembly GCA_039090855.1). Classification (NCBI taxonomy): domain Eukaryota; kingdom Metazoa; phylum Arthropoda; class Arachnida; order Araneae; family Macrothelidae; genus Macrothele; species Macrothele yani. The sequence goes on from CM077034.1 coordinate 136,042,090, forward strand.
CTAAAAAATATTTATTTGGTTTATGGGGATTGCATAAACGTAATGCTAGTAGAACTTTTATTTAAGTAGCAATTCGGATACTCTTGCGAAAATGGGAAATAAACGAAATTCATATCTCTTATTTTTTCCAACATATATTTCTTACGATGTTAGGAAATACCGGATCCCTCCATAAAATAAGGCAACAAAGTAAAGTAGTCATCCGTTAAATGAGAGAACTAATTGAAAGAGCGAGGGAATATGAACTTCCATTGTGCATGGCTTTTATCGATTATGAAAAAGCCTTTGATTCGGTGAAACCATCAGCAGTTACCACGGCTCTGAAATCCTGCGGTATTGAAGATGCATACATTAATATTATTAATAACATCTATGAAAATGCAAGTGCAAAGATTCGGCTGTTTGAAAATACAACACACATAAAAATTGGAAAGGGAGTGAGACAAGGTGACACCATATCTCCGAAGCTCTTTAATGCCACATTGGAAAATGTCTTTGAATCACTGAACTGGGAAAACAAAGGGATAAAGATTAATGGAGATTATCTAACCCACCTTCGTTTTGCTGATGACGTAGTCATTTTTGCAACTACCCCATCAGAGCTGCAGAGTATGATCCAGGAACTTGCTGACAAGAGATAAGAAGTGGGACTAAAAATGAACTTTCAGAAGACAAAAGTGATGTTCAATGCTTTTACAAGAAATGAAGATTTATCGATTGATGGAGAAAAACTGGAGATAACAGATACCTATGTTTATCTTGGACAGCAGATATCAAGTGAGGGTCACATTGATGAAGAAATTAATCGGCGTACAAAACTTGCCTGGAGAGCTTTTGGAAGAAACAGCATAATTTTCAAGAGCAATATGCCATTATGTCTTAAAAGAAAAGTGTTTGATCAATGCATCCTTCCAGTGCTTACGTATGGTGCAGAGACGTGGACCTTAACTAAAAGAGACATACAAAGGCTGCAGACAACTCAAAGCAGCATGGAGAGGTGCATGCTTGGTATAACCAGGAGAGATAAGAAGAGGAACTCGTGGATCCGAAAAATGACGACAGTGGAAGACATCATGATCAGAGTTAAATCCCTGAAATGGCAATGGGCTGGACATACTGCCAGAAGGACAGACCATAGATGGACAGCCGAAATTTTAGATTGGATTCCAAGGGACAGGAAAAGACCCAGAAAAAGACCACATGGGAGATGGGTGGATGAAATTCGTAAATATGCGGGAGTGACATGGAGGAGACTGGCACAAGACAGACCGTTGTGGAGGAAACTTGGGGAGACCTTCGTCCAGCAGTGGATTGATAATGGTTGACAATGATGATGATGATGATGATATTTCTTACACAGTGAAATAAATGAAAACTTTCATTAAAGAGCAGCAGCCTATACCAAAAATGTCAAAACCTTGGATACATGTTATAGAAATGTACACTTCAAGTGTAACATAAATTTACACTGATTTTCAAAAATTCGACAAATTTCGGCTCTTACGTGGAAAGCCATATTGTCCCCTTAGGAAATGACGTTACTTTCTAATCGACGATAGATTTGATACGATACTGTCTTGTTTCATTGTATTTTCAAATGGAATAATAGATCCGCGTTTACAGAACAATCATTCATACATTTAATTGAATTATATGTTAAATCTTACCGATGCAAAAACTTGAATTGCTCTTAATGCTGAAGATTATCATTTATACATTAAACGATATCGCATTCTTCTAATTTACACGTTATGTTATGGTATTATGATGCTGTGAATCAGAAATACAGAATAGACGAATTCCGTAAACAAAACTTTATTTTCATCCTTCCCCTTTTTTGAGAATTTCTTTTAAATTCCCATCATACCTTTCCTCTCGAATTTTTGTTATCCTTGTTTCCTCTCAACTAATTGCTTTAAACTTCAATTTGCGGAATACGCGAGCTGCTCCTGAGATATTATTTGTCGGATCAGTCAGTTTATCTCTACAGTAGAATCATGTTTTTGCTTGTGGTTATCATATTGGACTCTTGTCTTGAGACCTTCTTTGGAATTCACTTTCTTGCCTTGGAACCATGGATTCATTATTTCGAGAAGTCATGTCCTGACAAGGCAAATGTAGAATTGGAGGAAGCTCATAAAAATCAAAAGATGATTTTCTCATCAAAAGTCGGTAATACTAAATATTAAAACTTTAGTTTCGACTACTAGGACGACAGTTTTTTAGCGACGACCTGAACGTCAGCCGAATAACCATCTCCCGACGTCGCATTGCTGGTGCATTAAATGGAAGACGCCCCGCCAAGAAACCACTAATCGGAGTCAAGAATCGACGAACCAGAGTCGCGGTTACACGTTTTTGCTTAAATTAATTTACAACATTTCCGTGTTAATTATTTATTTCTTGTTACTTCCCTTCGTATTTCAGTGATAGTGGTTGATCAGCTGTTTACTCCGGCCGCAGGGTTCGCACCACCTTTGGGTGAGTTACCGTTTTTTTGTTTTCTTCAGTTTTTTACAGAATCCGGATGTTTCTCATTCTAAGTGATCTGGATTTAGGGTGTCACGTCAATTCGTCGCGTGCACCAATTCGTTGACTACGTCAATTCGTCGACTGCGACGATACGTCGTGCATCAATTCGTCGATTACGACAATTCGTCGCCTGCGTCAATTCTTCGACGACGACGATTTGTCGAGCGTCAATTCGTCGCGGACAAATTCGTCGACTACCTCAATTCGTCGACCGTTAATTCGTCGCGTTTACAGATTTTGGTTACATGCAAAACGAATGCAGGAAAACGTACGATTTCGAACTTCTTCCTCCCTGATCAAATTTATAAAGTTTGAACACTAAGACAGGATAGGAATATTACGCTTTTTCTTTGGCACTAAAAATATTAGACGGTAGACGGTTTTTGGAACGGGGCAAGGATCGGTTGGTCAGAGCCCCCGTATACAAAATGTTCGTAAAATATACAGTTTTCAATTCAGAGCCACCAAATCTGGTATACTATCTCGTGGTATTCTAACTTAGACTGTAGACGGTTTTTGGAAGCGGTTAGAGCCCGGGGATCATAGCCTCCCCCTCCTACAAAATTGCCGTAAAATCTGGTTTTCAATTTAGAACCACTAAATTTGGTGTCATGAAACTCTAACTTAGAGGAAGACCGTTTTTGGAACGGATGGGGGCCCAGCAGGTCAGCCCCCCCACCCCTACAAAAGTTTCGTAAAATCTACCGTTTTCAATTTAGAACCACCGAATTTGGTATACTATCTCATGGTATTCTAACTTCGACTGTAGACTCTTTTGGGAAAGGTGTCGGAGCCCGGGGTTCAGAGCACCCCACCCCCTTACAAAATTTTGTAAAATCTAGTTTTCAATTTAGAACCAACAAATTTGGTATATTATATCATGGTACTCTAACTTAGACGGTAGACGGTTTTCGGAACGGGTCGGAGCCCGGAAGGTTACAGCCCCTCCCCCCCCCCCCTACAAAATTTTCGCAAAATCTAAAATTTTTAATATAGAACCACCAAATTTGGTATACTATCTCATGGTACTTATACTTAGACGGTAGACGGTTTTTGGAACGGGTCGGACACGGGGTCAGGGCCCCCCCCCCAAAAAAAAAAAATTTCGTAAAAACTACATTTCAAAATTGTCTTTATTCTTCAAATAAAAATAGCATTTCTATGTGCATGATAGTAGAGTTCTGCCAATAAATACAGTGGTATATACATCAATTGGAAAGTTCCAGTGAAACGTAAAACAAAATATTGTTAAAATTATTAAATTATTTCGCCACGAAGGGCGAAGGAGAGGCAGACAATAAAGCACGGGCGATGCAAATGAAAATGTATTCTACAGTACTGTAGACAAGAAAAGACATGATTCTGTACTATTCACAAATTCCAATTAAGCATTACTACAATACTCAAGATTAAATATGCACAAGGTACTAATTCACAGAAAAGACCATGGGTGAGAAGGAACTAACAGGTGCAACAGTATTTAAAAATATGACAGAAATGGTAGAAACAATTAAGCACAAATACTTATTATATGTACAGAATTATGCATTGACAAGAGAGAAATGCGCTAAACGGACCCAGGAGGGCAACTTTACAAAAAAAAAAACAGAAATCGAACAGTAATGTAATGCATAAGTGTCATATCATATGTACAGAACAATACAGTGACAAAAAAAGAAAGCCGCTGAACATACCCATAAGGGCAGCTTATGGGTATGTTAAACAGAAATGTAACAGTGATGTTACACTCAAAATTTACATCATATGTACAGAAGTATCCAGTGACAAGGCGGGAAATCGCTAAAAGTGCTCAGAAGAGCATCTTCTTACATTAAATTATACACACAGGGACAATAAAATTTCAAAATATATTCAACATAATGTAGGAGACATTGCGTGTGAAGTAAACTGTGCAGAAGAAATAATTATATACAACATAAAATACAACATAATCGAAGAGAACATGGGAAACATCGTGAGCTATCTCCAATAGCACATAAAACAGAATAATCACAAATAGCGAATCATGTGGGTGAAAAAGGAGACTCCACCTGCAGTATTCAATTTCGAACCACCAAATTTCGTATACTATCTCACGAAACTCTAACTTAGACTGTAGACAGTTTTTGGAAGCGGTTGGAGCCAGGGGGGTCAGAGCCAGCCACCACCACCCTCCATACGAAATTTTCCTAAAATCTATAGTTAACAATTTAGAACCACCAAATTTGGTATAATGAAACTCTAACTTAGACGGGAGACGGTATTTGGAACGGGTCGTGGCGCGGTGGGTCAGAGTCCCCCCCCCCCCGTACAAAATTTTCGTAAAATATACCGTTTTCAATTTAGAACCACCAAATTTGGTATACTATCTCAAGGTACTCTAACTTTGACGGTAGACGGTTTTCGGCACGGGTCAAGGCCCGGGGGTAGGACCCCCCATACAAAATTTTCTTAAAATCTATATTTTTCAATTCAGAACCACCAAATTTGGTGTCATGAAATTCTAACTTAGCGGGAGACGGTTTTTGGAACGGGTCGGGGCCCGGGGGTTAGAGCCCTCCCCCCATACAAAATTTTCGTAGAATCTAGTTTTTAGTTTAGAACCACCAAATTTGATATACTATCTCATGGTACTCTAAATTAGACGGTAGATAGTTTTTGAAACGGGTCGGGTACGGGGTCAGAGCCCCCCTACATAATTTTTTTTCGTAAAAACTACAGTTTTCAATTTAGAACCACCAAATTTGGTATACTATCTCACGAAAGTCTAACTTAGACTGTAGTCGGTTTTTGGAACCGGTTGGAGCCAGGGGTGGTCCCCTTCCATACAAAAATTTTCATAAAATCTACAGTTTTCAATTTAGAAGCACCAAATTTAGTATACTATCTCAAGATACTCTAACTTAGACGGTAAACGGTTTAAGGAATAGGTCAAGGTGCGGAGGATAAGAGCCACCCACATACAAAATTTTCGTAAAATCTATAGTTTTCAATTTAGAACCCCCAAATTTTGTATCATGAAACTCTAACTTAGACGGGAGACAGTTTTGGGAACGGGTTGCGGCGCGGGGGGGGGCGGGGGGAGTGGTCAGAGCCCTCCCCCTGTACAAAATGTTCGTAAAATATACCGTGTTCAATTTAAAACTACCAAATTTGGTATACTATCTCATGGCATTTTAACTTCGACTGTAGATGGTTTTTTGGAAAGGGTCGAAGCCCGGTGTTCAGAACCCTCCCCCATAAAAAATTTCGTGAAATCTATAGTTTTCAATTTAGAACCACCAAATTTGGTATACTATGTCATGGTACTCTAACTTAGACGGTAGGCGGTTTTCAGAACGGGTCGGGGCAAAGGGGGTTTCAACATCTCCCCCACCCAATTTTCGTAAAATCTATAGTTTTCAATTTAGAACCACCAAATTTGGTATCATGAAACTCTAACTTAGACGGGAGACGGTATTTGGAAATGGTCGTGGCGCGGTGGGTCAGAGCCCCTCCCCCCGTACAAAATTTTCGTAAAATATACCGTTTTCAATATAGAACCACCAAATTTGGTATACTATCTCATGGTACTCTAATTTAGACGGTAGACGGATTTTGGTACAGGTCAAGGCCCGGGGGTAGGAGCCCCCCCATACAAAATTTTCTTAAAATCTATATTTTTTAATTCAGAACCACCAAATTTGGTGTCATGAAATTCCAACTTAGCGGGATACGGTTTTTGGAACGGGTCGGGGGGTTAGAGCCCCCCGCCGTACAAAATTTTCGTAGTATCTAGTTTTCAATTTAGAACCACCAAATTTGGTGTACTATCTCATGGTACTCTATCTTAGACGGTAGAAAGTTTTTGAAACGGGTCGGGCACGGGGTCAGAGCCCCCCCCCGCCCATAAAATTTTTTCGTAAAAACTACAGTTTTCAATTTAGAACCACCAAATTTGGTATTTCAACATGGGGGAGATGTTGAAACCCCCTTTGCCCCGACCCGTTCTGAAAACCGCCTACCGTCTAAGTTAGAGTACCATGACATAGTATACCAAATTTGGTGGTTCTAAATTGAAAACTATAGATTTCACGAAATTTTTTATGGTGGGGAGGGTTCTGAACACCGGGCTTCGACCCTTTCCAAAAAACCATCTACAGTCGAAGTTAAAATGCCATGAGATAGTATACCAAATTTGGTAGTTTTAAATTGAACACGGTATATTTTAGGAACATTTTGTACAGGGGGAGGGCTCTGACCACTCCCCCCGCGCCGCAACCCGTTCCGAAAACTGTCTCCCGTTTAAGTTAGAGTTTCATGTCTAAGTTAGACTGTCTCCCGTCTAAGTTAGAGTCCCCCACCCAATTTTCGTAAAATCTATAGTTTTCAATTTAGAACCACCAAATTTGGTATCATGAAACTCTAACTTAGACGGGAGACGGTATTTGGAAATGGTCGTGGCGCGGTGGGTCAGAGCCCCTCCCGCCGTACACAATTTTCGTAAAATATACCGTTTTCAATATAGAACCACCAAATTTGGTATACTATCTCATGGTACTCTAACTTAGACGGTAGACGGTTTTTGGTACAGGTCAAGGCCCGGGGGTAGGAGCCCCCCATACAAAATTTTCTTAAAATCTATATTTTTCAATTCAGAACCACCAAATTTGGTGTCATGAAATTCCAACTTAGCGAGATACGGTTTTTGGAACGGGTCGGGGGTTAGAGCCCCCCGCCGTACAAAATTTTCGTAGTATCTAGTTTTCAATTTAGAACCACCAAATTTGGTGTACTATCTCATGGTACTCTATCTTAGACGGTAGATAGTTTTTGAAACGGGTCGGGCACGGGGTCAGAGCCCCCCCCCCGCCCATAAATTTTTTCGTAAAAACTACAGTTTTCAATTTAGAACCACCAAATTTGGTATTTCAAAATGGGGGAGATGTTGAAACCCCCTTTGCCCCGACCCGTTCTGAAAACCGCCTACCGTCTAAGTTAGAGTACCATGACATAGTATACCAAATTTGGTGGTTCTAAATTGAAAACCATAGATTTCACGAAATTTTTTATGGGGGAGGGTTCTGAACATCGGGCTTCGACCCTTTCCGAAAAACCATCTACAGTCGAAGTTAAAATGCCATGAGATAGTATACCAAATTTGGTAGTTTTAAATTGAACACGGTATATTTTAGGAACATTTTGTACAGGGGGAGGGCTCTGACCACTCCCCCCCCCCCCCGCGCCGCAACCCGTTCCCAAAACTGTCTCCCGCCTAAGTTAGAGTTTCATGTCTAAGTTAGACTGTCTCCCGTCTAAGTTAGAGTCCCCCACCCAATTTTCGTAAAATCTATAGTTTTCAATTTAGAACCACCAAATTTGGTATCATGAAACTCTAACTTAGACGGGAGACGGTATTTGGAAATGGTCGTGGCGCGGTGGGTCAGAGCCCCTCCCCCGTACAAAATTTTCGTAAAATATACCGTTTTCAATATAGAACCACCAAATTTGGTATACTATCTCATGGTACTCTAACTTAGACGGCAGACGGTTTTTGGTACAGGTCAAGGCCCGGGGGTAGGAGCCCCCCCATACAAAATTTTCTTAAAATCTATATTTTTCAATTCAGAACCACCAAATTTGGTGTCATGAAATTCCAACTTAGCGGGATACGGTTTTTGGAACGGGTCGGGGGTTAGAGCCCCCCGCCGTACAAAATTTTCGTAGTATCTAGTTTTCAATTTAGAACCACCAAATTTGGTGTACTATCTCATGGTACTCTATCTTAGACGGTAGATAGTTTTTGAAACGGGTCGGGCACGGGGTCAGAACTCCCCCCCCCCCCGCCCATAAATTTTTTTCGTAAAAACTACAGTTTTCAATTTAGAACCACCAAATTTGGTATACTATCTCACGAAAGTCTAACTTAGACTGTAGACGGTTTTTGGAAGCGGTTGGAGCCAGGGGGATCAGAGCCACCCACTTCCATACAGAAATTTTTGTAATATCTACAGTTTTCAATTTAGAACCACCAAATTTGGTATACTATCTCATGGTACTCTAACTTAAACGGTAAACGGTTTTTTGGAACAGGTCAAGGCCTTGATGGTAAGAGCACCCACATAAAAAATTCTTCTTGACTAGGGGTCAGAAGTCAGCCCCTACATCACTCCGCCGCCGTGGCTGCGCACGTTGAAATGTATTTTTCATACGGCCCCAAACGCTCTTATGGACATACTAGATTGAACTGGACCCAAATAAATCATTTATATAATTTGTACTAGCAGGGATACCAGTATTTCCCAGGTACATATTACTATTTGTGGAATCACCAAGTTTAGCGGGTGAAAGTTAATGAATGAAAAAGGTATTCCTGCAATTTTCCAGTAAACTTATTTTAAATTTTTTGATTTACTTAACTTAATTTTGCGAAACAAAAAATAAAGAAAAAGGAATGGGAATACTTACCTTCTAGGAGACATCTATAGAACTGCCGTATATCTGGCGTGTGCTTCTGTGAATCACGGAACAAAGAAATGCAATGTACCTATGTGATGTCAATTGCGTACGACTTCACATTGGCATTGATCATCTTTTTCTTACCGTTTTGAATTTTGAATATCTGGAACTCTCTGTTTACATTTCATTATATTTCTTTCTGATAAGCCGCTCGTTGGTAGGGAAAGCTAAACTATATTGATTTGTGTTTTTAATACACCATTAAACGCATATTTTTGCACTTTATTTTTATCTACAGTCTCTAACTTAGACCGTAGGTTTCTAGTTGGTTGGTTGATGGTTTATGGTGCAAGGCCCTTAAACGGCCACAGAGCGCCTTAGAACGTAGATAATTTTCATAAAAAGTTTCGTTTGATTCTTCCTTGATCCAGGGCCCGAACCCTTCCAAAAACCGTCTACCGTCTAAGTTAGATAACCATGAGATAGCATACCAAATTTGGTTGTTCTAAATTCAACAAAATATATTTTACGAAAATTTTGTACGGGGGGAGAGGCTCTTATTTGCCGGATTCCAACCTCTTCCAAAAACCGTCTAGCGTCTAAGTTAGAGTACAATGAGATAGTATACCAGATTTGGTGGTTCTGAATTGAAAACTTTAGTTTTTAAGAAAGTTTTGTGTGGGAGGGGGAAGGACTCTGACCCCCCGGCCTCGACCCGTTACAAAAACCGTCGACCGTCTAAGTTAGAGTACCATGAGATAGTATACCAAATTTGGTGGTTCTAAATTGAAAATTAGATATTGCGATTTTTTTATGAAAGGGTCCTTTATCGTCCGGGCCGCAACCCTTTCCAAAAATCTTCCAGCGTCTAAGTTAGAGTACCATGAGATAGTATAGTAGATCTGGTGGTTCTGAATTGAAAACTGTAGTTTTTCAGAAAATTTTGCATGTGGGGCTCTGACCCTCTGGGCCTTGACCCGTTTCAAAAGCGGTCTGTGGTCAAAGTTAGAATACCATGACATAGTATACCAAATTTGGTAGTTCTACATTGAAAACTGTAGATTTTACAAAATTTTATAGGGGGGGGGTCTCTCAGCCTCGGGCTCCAACCCCTTCCAAAAACCGTCTAGCGTCTAAGTTGGAGTTTCATGATAGCATATTTGATGGCTTTGAATTGAAAACAGCAGATTTTACGAAACAAAATTATGGGGGTCGGCGCTCTGACCCCCTGGCCTTGACCCGATCCAAAAATGGTCTGCCGTCTAAGTTAGAGTACCATGAGATGGTATACTAAATTTGGAGGTTCTAAATTGAAAACTGCAGATTTTACGATTTTTTTTATGAGGGGGGCTCTGATCCCCCGGGCCTTGACCCGTTTAAAAAACGGTCTGTCGTCTAAGTTAGAGTACCATGAGATAGTATACCAGATTTGGTGGTTCTAAACTGAAAACTACAGATATTACGAAATTTTTATGAGGGGGGGGGCTTTCATTCCCGGTCTATAACCACTTTAAAAAAAGCATCTAGCGTCTAAGTTAGAGATTCATGATACCAAACACAATGGTTTTCAATTGAAAACTGTAGATTTTACAAAAAAAATTAGGTGGGGTAGGGGGCTCTGACCCCCGGGACTTGACCCGCTCCAAAAACGGTCTACCGTCTAAGTTAGACTACCATGAGATATTGTACCACATTTAGTGGTTCTAAATTGAATACTGTAGATTTTACGTCATTTTTATGAGGAGGGGCTCTTACCCCCGGGCTCCAACCCCTTCCAAAAACCGTCTAGCGTCTAAGTTAGAGTTTCATGATACTAGATTTGGTTGTAATAAATTGAAAACTGTAGTTTTTAAGAAAATGTTTCACGTGTGTGTGTGTGGGGGGGCTCTGACCCCCGGGCCGCGACCCGTTCCAAAAACCGTCGACCGTCTAAGTTAGAGTACCATGAGCCAGTATACCAAATTTGGTGGTTCTAAATTGAAAACTAGATGTTGCGATTTTTTAATGAAGGGGTTCGTTATCCCCCGGGCTGCAACCCCTTCCAAAAATCTTCAAGCGTCTAAGTTAAAGTACCATGAGATAGTATACCAGATCTGGTGGTTCTGAATTGAAAACTGTAGTTTTTCAGAAAATTTTGCATGTGGGGGCTCTGACCCCCGGGCCTTGACTCGTTCCAAAAGTGGTCTACCGTCAAAGTTAGAATACTATGACATAGTATACCAAATTTGGTAGTTCTGCATTGTAAACTGTAGATTTTACGAAAAATTTTATGAGGGGGGTCTCTTACCCCCGGGCTTCAACCGCTTCCAAAAACCGTCTAGCGTCTAAGTTAGAGTTTCATTATACCGTATTTGATGGCTTTGAATTGAAAACTGCAGATTTTACGAAAAAAAATTATGGGGCCAGGCGCTCTGACCCCCGGGCTTTGACCCGATCCAAAAATAGTCTACCGTCTAAGTTAGAGTACCATAGATAGTATACCAAATTTGGTGGTACTAAATTGAAAACTGTAGATTTTACGAAATTTTTATGAAAGGGGGGCTTTCACCCCCGGGATATAGCCCCTTTAAAAAAGCATCTAGCGTCTAAGTTAGAGATTCATGATTCCAAACGTAATGGTTTTCAATTGAAAATGTAGATTTTACAAAAAAAATTATGTGGGGGTGGGGTGCTCTGAGCCCCGGGAGTTGACCCGTTCCAAAAACGGTCTACCGTCTAAGTTAGAGTACCATGAGATAGTATACGAAATTTGGTGGTTCTAAATTGAATACTGTAGATTTTACGGCACTTTTATAACGGAGGGGCTCTTACCCCCGGGCTCCAACCCCTTACAAAAACCGTCCAGCGTCTAAGTTAGAGTACAATGAGATAGTATACCAGATTTGGTGGTTCTGAATTGAAAACTGTAGTTTTTAAGAAAGTTTTGTGTGGGAGAGGGGAGGGGGCTCTGACCCCGGGCCTTGACCCGTTCCAAAAACGGTCTAGCGTCTAAGTTAGAGTACCATGAGATAGTATACCAAATGTGGTGGTCCTAAATTGAAAACAGTAGATTTTGCAAATTTTTTTATGAGTGGGTCCCTTACTCCCCGGGCTACAATCCCTTCAAAAGTTGTCTAGCGTCTAATTTAGAGTACCATGAGATAGTATACCAGATTAGGTGGTTCTGAATTGAAAACTGTAGTTTTTAAGAAAATTTTGTACGTGCGGGCTCTAACCCCCGGGGCCTTGACCCCTTCCAAAAACGGTCTACTGTCTAAGTTAGAGTACCATGAGATAGTATACGACATTTGGTGGTTCTAAAATGAAATCTGTAGATTTTACGAAATTTTTAATGCGTGTGGCTCTGTCCGCCCGGGCTCCAACCTATTCCAAAAACCGTTTAGCGTCTAAGCTAGAGTTTCATGATACCAAATTTTGATGGTTCTGAAATGAAAACTAGATTTCACGAAAATTTTGTATGTATGTGGGGGTGGGGGTGGGGCGCTCATCCCCTCCTGGCCTTAACCCGTTCTTAAAACCGACAACCGTCTAATTTAGGGTACCATGAGATAGGATACCTGATTTGGTGGTTCTGAATTGAAAACTGTAGATTTAACAAAAAAATTGTATAGGGGGGGGCTGACCAACCGGGCCCTGACCCTTTCCAAAAACCGTCTACCGTCTAGTATTTTTAGTGCGAAAGAAAAAGCGTAATATTTCTATCCTGTCTGAGTGTCCAAACTTTATAAATTTGATCAGGGAGGAAGACGTTCGAAATCGTACGTTTTTCTGCATTCGTTTTGTATGTAACCGAAATCTGTAAACGCGACGAATTGACGTAGTCGACAAATTGACGCAGGCGAAGAGTTGACGCGCGACAAATTGACGCAGGCGAAGAATTGACGCGCGACGAATTGTCGTAGTCGACGAATTGACGCGCGACGAGTTGACGCGCGACGAATCGTCGCAGTCGACGAATTGACGTATAACCTGGATTTAGTGACTTCGGGAGCAGGATCAGTCAGCTTTTGGTTTTTTCCTGGTCGTTCACTCATAGCAGAAGAACCACTCCGCCGATTTGTTGCTCTCCTGATGAAGGCAACCTGTTTTTTCAGTTTCATATTATTTTTATTTTTTCATGTTCCTGTCTTCACAAAATATTTTTTGCTCGATATTCCTTTGCTGTTGTTTCATAACTCTATAATTCGCTAATTCCTTCAGTCTGCTGCATATTCCGCAACCGAAATATTAGCCTCGCAATTTTATATTTTCGTTTCATTGTATTTCAGTAATAATTCTTGGGATTTCAGTTACAGTCTTAAAATTGTCTTGTGTAATTAATATATATATATAGTTAATTTTTTCAAATAATTTCTAAAAAATGTTACTGTGTAGAATATAAATTGGATACACCCCGAAGGTGAAAGCACGATGACTAAAGATTAAACACCATCACATATATAAGATGATATTATACTTATGGAGAATCGAAATCCACCCTGTCACTTTCCTAGAATATAAAATTTATTTTTTAACACCGTTCTAAGCCAGTTCTTTCTTTTCGTGCAATGCGATATCTTGCCTACCCACTATATTTTTTCAAGTAATTGAAAACTTTGTTTCAACATATATTTTTGCACATTTGAAATCTTCCTTTCACATGATTTGAACTGACGCAAATATTTGGAATCCTACAAAAACTATCTTATTGCGAAACACGCAAATGTGATTTCAGTTTGTTGGGTTTTCCGGACTATTGTAGTCCTGCAAGTGATACTACTATGTATCTAAAGTCGTCACTACATCTTTCATCCAGATACAGTGGTGTAAGAAGACTTCAAGCACTCAGAGTGTCACGAAAGAATGATGGTTAAGAGGAGTGAAGTAGGGGCTTTCAATAACACACAAGCCTTTGTTATGATTGTAAATTGCACGACTGATTTATGCTTTCATTTGCTATTTCATATGATATCATTGTGATGAAGAGCATACAATTCAACTTTCCTCTCTCATCTGAGATCGTTATACGTCTATGATAATACTTAACTAAAAGTTTACATGAGGGAAAGACAACCCTTTTCACGTGAATTTGGCACTTCATCTAATTACTAAAGAAAATTGAAATGCACAACTTCTTTTCACATCGATATTTTAAATAATACATATAAAAGAGTTACATTCACCATCTATCACAAACGAGATGGAAACAAGGTGGAGAGCGTAAAATGTTACCGTACAAATAAGGAATTTATGTCACTCTAAAAAAATTTGCTATCTTTTCAGATTTGCACAATTTTAATATGCTGAATAACACCACTTTTAGGTTATGACTGTTTACGTGTAAAAGTGAATCCCTGCATTTACTCTGGCTAACAGCAGTCGTCATGTGATCAGTAGGTAAAGATGCGTGTCCGCGAATGAAAATCCAGAAAGACCCATGCTGTATGAGTCTCGCCTTAGTTATTTCATTAATATACCGATTTTACTTTTTTCAAAGTCATGTGGGTACGGACCCCAGTTTGTATGTAGCTTATAGCGACTGAAATCTGTCTTCGTACTTTAGTTGGGAGATATTAGGGGTATTTCGCAATTTTCCAGCAGGATTTATCTGTTTCCATGTAGCTTGACTGTAGACAAGAGATACAGACACGTACATAATATTTAATGGATAACATTTTCCAATAATTAATGAAGTTCTTTATCCTGAAGTAGAATATGAGAAAATGCACTGTGGATCCTCAATAATTTAACGTATTCTTGCTCTGGAAAATCTAAGAACTGTGTTTACAGACTGGGTGTCTATAATATTGTGTGGGATCTGCGACAGCTAAATTAATTGGTTTAAAATTAATGGTATTGAGAGTGATGTTGCGTTTAACTTCCCCTTCTGGTTATCCACCACTTCCTGATGATGTTCAGCTGGATTGAGATCAGGCGAGTTGGGGGCATTTCGAAGTGTCGTATATCAGCAACGGATTCGATTGACCATTACTGCACGTTGAGGGCGCAATAATATTGGGACCAGCTTCGTATAATCTTGGAAGTACTCATCCTCCTAGTTTTGGAGGTACAGCATTGAGGAATGTACGTGCATTGTATACGTTGATCTTCCCGCAGTAGGGCAACCAGTCCATGGAAGTTGAATATGCGTCTTGTCATACAATAGCTCAAACCAGTTTGGATTTTCGATGCCATGCATACAGAATCTAAACATCGTGTCATTGACACCAGATGCAGTCTTGGCCATCGGAATAATGGAGGGTATATCTTTTTAATTGGACCAGCACAGCTACTTCCAATGTTCTGTCGTCCAAAGTGCATGCACTGCATAGATGAGAAATTGTTCTAGCCTACGGAGTGTTGTTACTGGTACATACGGCGTTTTCTCCTCTAGCCCATTCGTGCAACCCTGCGTCGCACAGTTGCGCTGCATGCTATTTCGCATCGTAAAATATTATACTGAGCGATCAAGTGGGAAAGTGCTGCTCCGATTGCCGTCTATATGGATGACGCTCCCGTCGTTCACCTCTCGAATCTATCTTGACCGTATTATAGAGTTGTGTCGCCGGTTCTTTGTACCGAAATTTGTTCACCGTTCATGTAACCTTTTACCCGCGGAGGCCCTCGAGCAACACATAGCGGTGTCATAATCCGAAATGTATGTACCAACCTCGGAACGTATTATACTGTGCCATCAAGTGAGAAACTGTCCTGCTCCCATTGCCTTCTAAATGGATTATGCTCTCATCGTTCACATCTGGAATTTATCTTACACCGCATTTTAGATTTGTGTCGCCGGTTCTTTGTGTCGACATTTGTTCACCGTCCATGATACCTTTTACCCGCTGGGGCCCTCGAGCAACACATGACGGTGTCATAATCCGAAATGTTTGTACCAACACATCGAGTGCACGATTTGTCCTTTCATGAACTCCACCGGCTGTAATTTTAACAAAGATGGCCATAACTTAGCTCTTAACTTACCCATGAAGCTCTTACATACACACATTTAGTTTTAGGCAACGCAGTTCTCCTTGTAATGTCTGTATCCGGTATGACACACGTTTTTCACGGATGGATGTTATGCCGTATATATTAAAAAAATGTCTTTCAAATAAAATGTAGAATTACTACATGTTTATTTCGTATATACCTTTCGGTACAGTGTAGCAATTATTAATATTAAAAAAAATACTTGACCTTATTGATGCCCGTGCGAAGGTAATTTTTTCGCTGGTTGATTTTTGGGATGAGGATGTCGTCTCTAGACAAAGCTGAATGTTACAGTCAAAGATGGCAGTTACCTGAAAGTTCAGACCTCCTGACGTCCTGCCAACTTTCGGAATTAATTTTGCTACATATCTTTTTGTTCGCGTTACAGTGTTTATTGTGTGTATTTTAAAATGTTCAATATCTTCTACCACACTAGGTTCATTACAACTATGCGATTGTACACTAAATAATACGCCTGTTGTTTGTGTACGAATCTCAGTGATATTCAAAGGTACTAATTGATGGGTGTGTTTAACAAACATCTAATATTCTTATATAGAAATACATAACAGTATTGTGTTGCTGTCATTAAATAGTCACGCATGTGAACATCCCTTTGAAAACTTGATAATCATACTATCCAGCTGTTGAAACTAGAGAACTATGTAAGTGAAGTTGGTTATTCTTACATCCCCTTCTCACAATAATGCAGTTTCACAAAACTGATATTCTATTCGCCTCGTTTATAAATCTTGTTTTCCAAATATTTGAAATCCTGTTGGACTCCAGATGCAGTTACTTGCTACATAACCCAGAATAGTATATCATGAATTAATTAATTGTCACTGTGTGTCTTATCTTTTTACAGTTACTAGCATTCATTAATAAAATAGTAAATGGATTTGCAGCAAAGAGATATTAATATACAAATTGCATTGTTTTAATAAGACCATTTTAATCAGTCATTAAGTTTAATACGGTTACACTGGATACACACGTTAATGGAGTTTTATGAAATTGGGCTTTTCAGTACATTTTACATAATCCGACTGATTTTGAAGACAGAAATTTTTCATATATGAGGTCTCTCTTGCGATCCGTTATCCCTATAAAGGTAAAATCATAATGTTAGGTATCATAATATGTAGTTATACGTAATACTCTATAAAACTATAAATTATCCCTTTCAGTGATACCTAACTTCTGCAATCACCACATAGGAAAATATCATCTTTACAAGGTAAAACATGTTTGATTCGGGTGCTGCAACTGCAGTACCTCCACCGGTTACTACCTAAACTCGGTTTGATTGACAGCAGTTCTACACATATTTTAATCTCTGTTTGCCTTTGACTGATAAGGTGGTGTTCTTTCTGGTGTTGCTAAACTTCTCAGCAGTTTGAGGCGTTCCGCAGACTGGTGAGGGGCTAACCACAACTTCGTGTAGATAGTGTACTGTGCATTTCCGCCTAGGGATTATAATTAGATCTACTTAAAGGTATATATCATTATCTAATTGATACATAATGTATCGTCATCGTCTACTTCACAAGCGCCATTTCCTACTCCTTCAGATACAATACAGTGCATTATCTGCGTTGTAAGAAGTACGTGTCAGCAATGCAATGGTATGCCCATTTATAATATTGTTTATATTATACAATTTTTCGGTTGCTGCGTGTTAATTAAGGAAAACCGTGAAAAGAGCGATGACTTTGTCTATCTACATCGTCTTCTCGATATTTTACTATTTGGAAGATTTTCCCGATATTATGCATATTTTAATGTGCCATCCCTAGTGAATTATATTGGGATAGGATCGGGTAAGTAAATGTTTCCATTGGCGGAATATATGTTTCCGCGTTGAGTTAACCTAATAGGACTCTAAGAGATGGGTAGTTCTAGGGCTATTAAGAACTATTTGAATTTAAAAAAAGAGAAAGAAATAGTATTGCCTTGTGTAAAGAAATAAATGAAAGTCATAGGCTTTTATTGGTTAGACTTTATCTAACATAGAGAAGGAAAACAGTGTGTTATAATAATTCATTTTATTGCACTTTAATATTTTGCTTTTGAGTGTATTGGTTCTATGTGGAAAAGGAAAATGATATAACGTATGAAAATTGAGTTACAATACGGTAGGGGAAACTCTAAGTGTATATTGAAAGTCTACATATTTACGAATATATTTCGCCGATTTGAACTTGAAAACGAACATTGCTGTTCTGGATATCACAATAATCTTCTTTATATTATCAGCGCAATGATTCTTTACCATAAACCAACAGTTCATAACACGATATATGACAATTACATTGAAAGATTTTACGGAGGCAATTTTGCAAAACTGTATAAATACTTCGACTTTTATATGTATTTCAGGATGAATATAATTATTTTGACATATAATACAAACAATTTTTCTTGTGAAATAATTTGGAAAGGTTTCGCGTGATAAAATTATTTTTCGAAATGAATATGGTGTTCTATGATAATCTTGAGCCCCTTATCTTAAATAAATAGTAACAAAATTAAAAAGTATTTTATGTATAAAATTAATGCAGTTACCAGATATTTCACAGAAAAAAGAAGCTTTCGTGTTATGTCTTCTCTAATGAGTGTTTTCTTTAAGGAATCTCATTTAAGAGTGGGAGAGATTAATTGATCTGGTAATTTTTCGTAACAGGAAATTCTTACACTGACATCCTTCACGCATCTTTTGGAGGCGAGAATTCGTTGACAAAATCAGGCATGACAGATATTAATCATTTGACCACTCGCATTAAAAAACACGAGGCTTCAGAGAAGCACATTAAAAATGTTTTAAAATTGTAACTTTTTGGTGCTGTCAATATAGCTGAACAGTTAGACACAGCATATAGACGAACCGTTTTAGAGGACAATGAGATGGTTAGGCATAACAGATATGTTTTAAATATTTTAATAAATTGTGTTAGGTTTTGCGGGGTTTTCGAGTTAGCATTGAGAGGTCATGATGAAACTAAAACATCAGCTAACCCTCGAATATTTAAAGGTTTGGTTAATTTTTGTTCGGAACAAGATGCTGCATTAAAAACTCATTTAGAAAGGCAACTGTCTTTAAAGGAACATCGAAAACAATTCAAGATGAAATTTTGCAAATAATATTAGAAATGTGTCATGATTAAATAAGAAAAGAAATTAAAGAAGCACAGTTTTAAGCCATCATTGCGGATGAAATAATTGGCATTTCAAATATATTTCAAATGGCCATTGTTTACCGGTACGTGGTAAAAGGAAAACCAGTTGAAAGCTTTTGGGATTTTATTTCTCCTTCACAACATGACGCACAAACCTTGGCTTCTTGTTTACTAGGAGAGCTGAAGAAACATAAAATTATAGAAAATCCCGAAAAATTAATTGCACAAACGTACGACGGAGCATCTGTTATGACCGGTTCTTCCCACGGCGTGCAAGCAGTTCTGAAGGAATCTTATCCAGCTGCTGAATGCTCATCAAATAAATTTAATTATGATGAAAGCTGCTTCTCTAAATAGAAATGTACGAATTTTTTTCTCTAGTTTGCAAGGCGTCTGTACGTTTTTTTTCAAATAGCCCACAACGAACTGCAGTACTTAATCAGGTTGTGAAAAAACGTTTACCCCGAGCTTTCGCTACAAGATGGAATTTTCTCTCACGCAGTGTCAAAACGGATTTTGATAAAAAGAGAGATATTATAGAATCGCTGAAGATCATTCTTAAGTCTAATGACATTATTAATGAAAGTACTATTTGCCAGGCTAATGGTCATTTAAAGGTCCCTACAAGTTACAGCTTGAGGCTTTCATTTTTCGTTAAAATCATGCCTCCTGTAGAAAGTTTGTTCGGTCAACTTCAAAAAAGTGGCCTTGATCCCTCTACAGCAAAGAAAGATATTAGTGTGTTTGAGACAAATGCAGTGATAATTAGGGAACAAATTGATGTTGATGAGAGTGCAACGACACAGGGTACATCTCCTTCTTTTAAAAAACGGAAAACTGACCACTTCGAGTGGATGAGAGAAGAAAAAGAAGTCTGTAATGTCATTATATCTCAAGGCTAAGGAGAGGTTTACTTTCACAGGGCATCTAGTTACAGCTTTGTTTTTTTTACCACAAATGTTCCCTCATTAGGCCACTAAATTCCCAGCGGAGACATTAAAAACACTGTGTGCTGTGTATCCATTTATAGATAAAATGAAACTCCCCATAAACTTTTGTCCATCTACTGTGCAGAAGAGTTCAGAATACTCTCAGGGGGTGTTAGCTTATGCGAGTTTCTCATGAAGAACAATTTAGGAAAATCATTTAGTGAATGTTACACGTTACTGAAACTTATCCTAACAATTCCTATGACATCATTTGAAGCAGAACGGTGTTTTTCCACTTTAAAACGAATAAAAAAATGTTTGAGGAACACAATGACACAGGAAAGGTTGTTAGCCTTGGCCATGCTTTCTATTGAAAAGGATCTTATCACAGATATTCCCGACTTCAACCAGAGAGATATTGACAAATTCGCTACGCAGAAAGAAAGAATGATGGACTTTCTCTTCAAATAACTTATGATAACTGATTTCATGTTCTTATCCATTAATTGTATTACATAATTTGAAATTTTGGAATATGGTAATTATGTAGAAAGTATCTTGTTGCTACATTACGTTGCTTTTAATAATGTTAAGCTCCTCCTGCGCAGCATCCTCCCCGTTCAATTACAACATCACCACCACCAAAAAAAAAAAAAAAACAGTGCTCGCGAGTAGTGTTTCTAAGGAAAACGATAAATGTGTAACAGCCTATTTTTGAAACCACGAGCCGCCACTGATATGATCGTTCTGTTAGAGTGAATCAGCACTGTTTGTAACAGCGAAGCACAAAAAGGTAAAACTAAAGAAAACTTCTTTATGGTAACATAATATAGACATTTATTTCAGGGGCGTTGGTTGTATATTTCCTTTGTTAAATGTTACGTTTAATAGTATTTATTCACTACTAATTTATAAACAAAAGAATAGGGCAACCCCGGTGGCGCAGTGGTCTAAGCAACGGCTTCTGTTCATTCGTCCGAAATGGGTCCGGGTTGGAATCCCGTGTGGTGTGGATGCAGTGTTTGTCTTACGGCTCTGTCTGTCCCCATTTACTGGAGGCAGTGACGCTAAATTAGGGACGGGCGACTGCTTATAACCCAATGAGTTGATCACGGTGGTTGTTATAACCAATCAATAAAAAAGAATAAGAAAAGACTTAAATGGTGGCCAATTGGTAAATGATATAAGATCTATCGAATGCGCATGGTGGTCGGTGACAGAGAAATACAACTACACAACTTTTCTTTGAAAATATCTCTGGAACAATTGCTGCACAGGATTGCTCCCAGGAATCATTTTTGCATCATTCAAGAAACCTGTACCACTGTCAGCCATTCGAAATTATGTGTCAGGTATCCGTCTTCTACAGAGAACTTCACCCACGGATGCTGGACTACGTCGACACCCATGAAAAAAAAAATCTCTGTTCACACACACTCCTAACTGCGACCACCTCAGACTCTTGGCCATTTAAATTATAAGTAATGTCTTTTTTCAGCTTGGGGAGCAAATAAATGTTAATAACGCCATCGTCTGGAGGATTGTACAGATGCTGAAGCAACTAAAATTCTCTTTTTGTATTTAATATAGCGAACTTCACTAGCTGGTGTTTTTGACTACGTTCACTGATTTGCAGCATGATGACTGGAAATCTTCGCTGATTTCCAGGCGTCTTTCTTCTGATGGATAAATGAAGTGCGATTTTGAATTCGTTGTACTATGTACCAGTTATATTTTCGCTCTTGCCTTTCCCAAGTAGTAAAGCATGATGATACACAGTCGAGTCACAGTATTGTGACCAATCAGCACTTTTGACGTCAACAGCGCTTAGCCAATGAAGGAAGGCACCTGTCGGGAGCTGGTTTAGAGGGTACATAAGGTGTGCTGAAAACAATCTGAAAACATATCCCTCGTTGCTATCATGGAATAAAGGAGCGATTTATGAGATTTGCAAAACCGAATGATTATCTGCTTTCGGACCAAGGGTGACAGTATTTCCGAAACAGCGAAATTTGTGAACATTTCGCGTGCTGCTCTGGTTAAAGTGATTAATTCAAACACTCGACGTAGATCAGGAACACCAAACAAAAATCATAGATCTTTCCCCGTTACGTCAAAGACTAAAGTGTATCATGATTGTAGAAATGGCACCACTGCGAACAGGCGCCATGTAAACTGCAGAGCAATACGTGTCATTGATATGAGAGGTGAACTTCGGGTTCGAAGGTGCTTGAGGGCCGATCGTCACGCTACAGTGGAGCAACTCACTGGCCGATTTAACCAGGGGGACAAGGGAAGTGTGTCTAAAACCAATTCAGGTCCCTGAATGATGCTAATGAAGGTGCATCCGCAGAAAAGGCTTACATTTGCACGGCTCTGAACTGGACCTCCGCTGCTTGGCAATGGATTGCCTTCTCCGATGAGTCTTGTTTCCTGCTTAATCGAACGGATGGACGTTGGCGTATAAGGCGAGAAACATCGGAGAACAAACACTATTCAGCCATTGGTTTAAGAACACAAGCTAGTGGGGTCAGCGTTGTGGTGTGATCAGCGTTAGCTAGTGGGGTCAGCACACAGCGGTAACTTCCGACATTAGCTGGTGGTCACAATAATGTGGCTCGGTCGCATGTGTTCTTCATCACCTCGCTGGCTGATGAAGCAACACGATAGTACTTAGGAGGTAGAGCGGATGAGTGGCCACCCCTTAGACTTTACTTATTATCCTCTTAGTCATGTAACGTTCACAGGTTCTTTCTGTTGCCACAATTGGTGTTCATAAACTTTTCAATCCTGAAATACTCAAATTAATGAGGAATACACGATTGCAGTGTATTTTTTGCTGAAGTGTCAAGTTTATACGAACACATCTCGTATTGTTCTACTTGTCCTTTACACAGTAATACATGATTTAATGGACAGTGCGGATTTTAATTCATGCAGATGTAGGTGTACTTTTATGCGTCATCCCGAAATTAATTTCTCAGAGGTAGATGTAGGTTCATGCAAAACGATCTGTATCATCCCAATGCAATGACGCTCTCTGGTCCACTGAAAAGTGTGAAATAAGAGCAAGACCCTTTAGCGCGCTATGTTCACACGCTATCAAGACAAGCTTCTTATGGGGAAATGCTTTTCAAGGTAAGAAACTCTTTTATTGCCAAATTTTTTTTTTTTTTTGGACACGCACAGTGGTTCACTTCATGAAATCCCCTGGAAAAGAGAACGAGTGGTGTTGCAGTTTTAAAAATAACTACACAGAGAGGTTGAACAACGCGTACTACTTACACAAAAAGTTTCGTGGTATCGTTTATTTAGAATTTATTCAGAAGATAAATTACTTAAACGTAGGAATTAAACGTTTTCTCTCACGTTTGAACATGGACTACTTCGAGTCAGTCAGAAACTAAACAACTGTATTTTCTGAAATAAGGCAGTTGCCCTTAATGTAGGACAACACAATTAATTTTATAATTAACTTAGAAACTCTCATGGGATGAACGAAACTTTTTATAAGATATTGTGTTAGAGCAAAAACTAATCGAAAGAAAAGGTGTGATAAAAATTTACAATATATTGCGGTGCCATTTCTCAGCCATTCAAAAGATGCAAATCCTCGTTTTGTAAATATTGAAAGAATGATTGTTGATCAACTGTCTTTTGCTGGATATTTGAGAAGCTTCGCTTAAACGCATGGTATTTGCATAAAATCTTAAGTGTGGGAGTTTGCGGAAATACATCCATACTTTACTATAATAGCGAAGATCAGGAAATATCATGACCAAGATGCTGTCATGTTAACTTTTTCCGATAAAAAAAAAAAAAGATTAGGTTTCTTTTGTCGGTGCCGATAATTCTCTTCCGTGCTGTGAGCCAGTGTTTTCGAGAATTTATTGTGAAACTTTCGTAAACAAATGCTCACTTACTTCAACTGTATATTTCTCTGCATCTAATATCATTGTTTAAAATCCTATATATATTACAACCAGATAAATCACTTCCTTTCATCCGCATCCAACAGTAGTACCGGAGGAGAGGATAAAAATCGTTTGCCTCTTTTTAAACTAAACGTTTCGTCTACTCTGTCCAGGATCGAACAAACCATGGTGGAGCGTCAAATTCGCCTTCTGGACCTTATGCCTAATTTATAAAAGCATTAACTATTTACTCTTGAACAAAAAAATATTGACTCATCTGCAGGATATTGAACGCCGATACTAGTAGGTATATTGCTTTGGCGGAAAAATTACAAAGATCATAGTTTGCTTATCCCTTATACCTTATATCCGTGCCCGCATTCTTTTCTGCGTAACGATATGCGCAGCACCAGCACTACTGCACCCATTTTGGATATCTGAAGACAAATTGAGAACTATAGTTGAACTCACCTGCAACAGTGACTGCTTTCTGAACAACAAATGTATCCACTAGAATCTTTATTTTTGCAGATGTGGCAAGTTAGCTTTTCCGACGCTTGCTCAAAAGCTTCGGTGTAAGCATCATGGGAAAATTCTAACACCATGAAACAAACGAACAGCAGCATAAAGCCACAAACCTGAAATTTCAGAAATAAGTACAAGAGGACAGTTGGGAAAATATCAATGATATTTAATTTTACATAACGTATAGTGTGCATTTCAGAATGTACACGTATCTGAAAAAAATAAAATATTCACACTCTTTAGTTTACTGAGCAGGTCTCCCTAAAACAAAGAGTACGGGAAATTTAAGTTGTAGCGACATATATTCGTGGAATTAAATTTGTAGCTACACAGAGATGTGGAATTAAAGTTGTAGCGATATACATTTGTGGAATTATAGTTTTAGCAAGAATGGAAGTTGCAAT
This sequence comes from Macrothele yani, assembly GCA_039090855.1. Classification (NCBI taxonomy): domain Eukaryota; kingdom Metazoa; phylum Arthropoda; class Arachnida; order Araneae; family Macrothelidae; genus Macrothele; species Macrothele yani. The sequence goes on from CM077034.1 coordinate 136,066,983, forward strand.
GCAATACTCTGAACGCGTCGTCTCGATATCGTAATCTCCAGATGAAATGTTTCTTAAACCGGCGTTTTTAGCGCTATGAGAATTTTTCTCACGCTTCGCATATAAAGAGCGCCATTAATAATAACACTGCTCTCTTCAAAATGCATACAATTTCATTTAATCTGTTCTCATCTCTTTATTTCTCTTTCACGCTTTAAGAGGTCACTCCTACTCCCGTAGCCTCCTCCTGAAGGACCACGGACGAAGAACCCGTTTCTTCTGTAGGTGACAATGCATTAAGGACTTGGCTTCCCGCCAGGAAACAAAGCATTGAGACTCAATCGTACAAGTATAAATATTTAAATTCACTGCTGGCCACCCAAAATGCAACACTAAGAAGGAAGCATCCGATTGGCCTGAAATTCGCAGTATGCGTCGCCCGCGAGAGGACATGCAAACGATTAGCATTGCAGGGCATATACAAATCATGTGAGCCCGGCACGCCACCGAGAAGCACTATAAGAAGGGTGCACAGAAGGCGGGGTGTAAGTAGTGGAAGTGTGTTGTGCTGCCGGACCTGTGCGTGGGAAGCTTCCTGATGCCTCGTCGTAGAATACGGCAGTCATTCCAGTACGTTTCAGAGTTCGACAGAGGACGAATAGTGGCTTATCGGGACAGCGGTTTACCGTACCGAGACATCAGCACCCGTATAGGATGACATCCTGCCACAGTGACACGAGTATGGATTCGGTGGATGCAGGAGGAACGGATGGACCGACCAGAGCGATTGTACACCACCGAACGACAGGACAGGCATGTCGTGCGGGGGCCATTGACGGTTCCCACCGCCACATTACAAACGTTAGCGCAGGAATTAGGGTGTGTTGCGCAAGAACTTGTGTCAGCACGTACTTTCGACGTCGTCTGCAAGAGCAGGGACTTGTCACACGGCGCCCATTGCTCCGATTTCCATTGAGGTTACATCAACGGCGAGTGCGGCGGAAGTGGGCCGTTGGACGCCGCACCTGGACTACGGAATGGCACGACATTGTCTTCTCCGACGAATCCGGCTTCTGATATGGCCGGATCAGCGTGTGGCTGCACCGCGGCAAGGTACTGTATGACGCCTGCATTATGCAACGCCATACCGGTCCATCGCCTGATGTTATGGTTTGGGGCGCAATCGAATATGACACCCGCACCCTTCTGGTACGCATCACCGGTACACTCAACAGCCATCGCTACATCTCCGACGTTTTGGAGCCTGTAGTCTTCCCTTACCTGCAGAACCTGCCAACGGCCACGTTTCAACAGGACAATGCGCGCCCGTACGTGGCACGCATCGTGCAACTATTCTTCATGGCCCACCAGGTGTCACTCCTGCCGTGGCCCGTCTGTTCTCCAGACATGTCACCCATCGAACACGTCTGGTCGCCGATCGACAACTAAGTGGCCCGGCAAGCACCACCCGCGGCTACGTCTAATGAACTGTGTCAGCAAGTGAAAGCAGACTGGAATGACATACCCAAAGCCCACATCCAAAGCCTCTTTCGTTCGATACCGCTGCGTGTAGCGGTCGTTATTGCCAGCCATGGAGACCACACGAACTATCGGTGTCTGCTTGTTCCGCAAGTTGCACGGGCCTGTGAACTGAATCGTTTCATGTTTGTATCTGTTGTTATCTGTCCAGTAAATCTGGCTTTGCTATCTCGTGTCCTTCTTGGTGTTGCATTTTGGGTGGCCAGTAGTGTATTTAATGGTTGTTATCAATGATATTGGATAGAATTTTAATGCACTTTTCAGCCCTATGATAGTAACATTTATAGCTGCTATGCCAACAAAAGAAAGGGAATTATTAGGAAATGCAATGTAATATGAGAAAAGTAAGAATTAATGAAATGTCAAATCAATTTAATCAGATTTTAAATGTTTCTGGAAATGAGAAATTCAGCGGAAACAAAAGAATGAGCGCCATGCTGCAACTCGTTCGGGTAAATTTCTCTCTCCCTAATTTTCGGCGCTGCGAGGTTTTTACTAATGGGCTTTGTTTGGTTTCCGTGGAGTTCCTAAAAATATTTCATTTTCGTATTTTTCGGAAGTTATTTATTTCTGGGGGCAACAGTGGTAGCTTAAATGTCTTCTGTTTGCTGTGTATTTTGCGTTTTTTACTTTTCTACTACGACCAACCGATACTTTCACATTCCTTTGGAACACTCTTCGTGAAACACACTGTATATAAGTTTGAAATGAAATATCAAGCAAGTGCTTCGTTGAGGAAGAAATTACTAGGCGCATGAACATTTGATGGAGTGCATTTGGAAGAAACGGTTACATTTTTAAGAACAATCTTACATTATATCGTAAAGGGAAAAATGTATAAATCAGTGCTTCATTCCAGATTTTTCTTATGGATAAGAAAGAGGGTCCTTAGTTTAAATAGAAACACACATACACGCATGGGCTTCGATCAATTGAAAGAAGCATGAGGATGATGTCAACAAGAACAATGCAAAGAGGAACTCAGGTACTAGGATAACGACAAGTGCTGATGAAATCGTAACCAAAGTGAAGACCCTAAAGAGGCAATATGCAGCACATTGGTATTACAATAATTGATCACCGTCGGACAAATGTAATTCTAGATTGTATGCCAACGAATAGGAAATGACTCAGAACACCAAATGGTAGATAAGAAGATATGGAAAAAACTTGTCGAGACTTTCATTCAAGATTGAATTGGGTATGTTAAAAGACAAGGGGGATAAAAAAAGTGATTGAGATGCAGCACATCATTTTGCTGATGACATAGTCATGATTTCACGTACGAAAGCAGAGTTTCACTGTAGGATCTAGGAACTTGGTCGAATAAGTGCAAAATAAAGATTAAAAATGAACTTATAAAAACAAAGTTGACATACAATTCTTTTTGAAAGCCGTCAGAATTTGGAGTGGTAAGTGCAAATCTAGAAGTCTTTATTACCGTATATGTCTTTATTTATCGTCGTTAATAGATACCAAGTGTGATTGATGTCTTATTATTGTCGTTAACTGATAATAAATGTGATGTCTTTATTTATCGTCGTTAATAGATACCTAGCAACAGGAGGCGTACAAAACTTTGCAGGAGCTCATTTGAAAGAAACAGTGCACTATTTTAGAGTAATAATAGATTTTTTAAATATTCATACTTCGAATTCTTATTTATAAAAGAGAGTCATGGAATTTAAAGATAAAAATAATTTCAAATGTTACGGACAACTCACAAATGAATTATAGAGTGCCAGTTTTGTATAAATAAGATAGATGGAAAAGGAAAATATGGATCAGAAACGCTCCAAGTGTACATGACATCATGGTCAAAGGAAAGAACCACTGATGGCAATGGTTGGGCATATTGTTGAAAAGACTCGACAAACGTTGGAACATTGAAATATTAGATTGGATACCAAGAGACAGGGAAAGGCCTAAAAACGCAATACGTTGTTATACAGGGGAATGAAGTCCGAAAATAAGCAAGACAGACCTGGATGAAGTCCTGTTAAAACAAGGACTTATATTAAGACATGGGGAGAATTTGGTTATATCTTTTTGAAAATAATTGTGGCTTTTATCGATGATATAGTTAGATATAGTGGAATTATAACCCGAAGAGCCTAAGCATTTTGACCGCTTCTAAATGTGATGTTGTTCCTCAACGTTACGGAAAACCAACTGTTAACGACAAGAGACGAACGATACAAGAGTTCTAAAGATGTCTTGCTGTACATGGTTTCCAGCATATTTTCAGATTTCTAAGATATCTTGCTGTACACGTTACCAGCAAACCCAACTGTTAACGACAAGGGATGAACCCTACAAGTATTCTAAAGATGTCTTGCTGTACCTGGTTACCAGCGCATATTTTCAGTTTTCTAAGATGTCTTGCTGTACACGTTACCAGCATATATTTTAAATCTTGTAAGATACGTGTTTGAGATAGCCGCAGGTCCCTTTGCTGTCCCAGCAAAAAGCCACCTATGCTCGATTGGTTTGATTATGGGATATTTGGAGGCAAAGACAAAACCTCGAAGTCTTCCTCACGTTCCGTGAACCATTCTCAAAAAATCCGTGTATTGTGCTGTGGCCCATTATCCTGCAACAAAATTTCGTTGCCATGGAAACATGTACTTAGTTCCCATGATATCTAGGAATGTGGTAGATGTCATAGTTTCCTGCACATAAATCACTGCACCGAGGGCTTCCCAGTTGAACATTGCCCAAAACATTACACTTCCTACTCCGGCTTGATTTAATCATATTGAAACAAAGCCGGCTGTTTCCTCCCACGGAAACCGCAATGCATTCTAGTGCTGAAAGTCCATAGGAAAAGTATGCACGCGTATCCGGTCGTCACACGATGCAACAGGAAACTGGATACACCGGATCAAATGACCAGGAGCTTCCGGCGGCGAAATGAGATTATCATGGCACGACGGGCAGCATGAGGCCATGCAGCCTCATTTTAGAAGAATTCCGTGTACTTTGTATCGTGACACATTGCTCTGGTTATCAGCTTTAAAATTTTCGAGTTGCGCCGCAGTGTCCCTTATATTCTCTCGTATAATACGGGATAGCCTTCGCTCACTTCTAGCATCGATGACATGTGATTGGCTCACACCATGCCAGCACTTTATAATTTTTCCCTACTCGGACCACGTTTTGAAGGTACTAACAACGGTTAACCGTGCGGAACTCGCAAGACTTGTCAACTCCTAAATGATGTGATCCAGTCGTCTGGCTCTCCGAATTTGGCATTGGTCAAACTCGCGGAAGTCCGCTGCCTTTTCTGTCTGATAACTAAAAATAAAGCTGATTAACAGAGTTTAGGTGTTATTTATAGTTTCATGACATTCACATGCGCCGTCGTTTACCTGCTGTTGGCTCAATTTGCATAAAGATGAGCCAGTCGTAATATTTCGGATCTTCGGAGTACACATCACAAAACAGAGAAAGTGCGTTTCAAATTCAGTTAACACTACGTTATATCTAATATAAAACTGAATACAGAGAAACATAAGTATGGTACCCTTTTTTTATTCTGAGTTTAACGACCACCGTTAGCAACTCAATGGACTATAAGCAGTCGCCCGTCCCTAAGGTAGTGCCACTGGTTAAAGGGAAGAAAGAGAGACAAAACAAAATATCCATGCCTCACCGGGATTCGAACCCGGACCCACTTCAGATGAATGGTCACAATCCAGAGCGTATGCACTGCGTCACACGGGCGGCACACTGCTTTTCAGTGTGCGAAGAAAACCAGCGAAAGAAAGTAAAAAGAATTGGAAGACTTTTCCTGCTTTTCTTATTTCTCTGTTGAGGTATTTTGCGGTCTTCTTATTAAAAATAGTTAAACTGTACTAAAACGTCGTGCACACTCCACACATAAATTGCACTAAAATACAAGAACAAAACACATCAGCGAATAAGGTTGGTTGTTCAATGCTACATGCTGATGTGCGCACTAATTGATTAAAAAATAAAGTGTATGTAGAAATAACAGAGAGTACTTGCCGTCTTGTTCAACGTGAAAAATGAATTAATGAAATAAAATATAGAACCCGAAGAAAAGCATTGTTTTACCTGCGACCGTAAGAACATCTTGGAAGTGTAACGTACGGCCTTTTAAGCACAGTGCTTTTTAAAGCACTGAATGAAAGATTTCTGGCCAGGCCAACTTACGTTTGACATAACGGAGAACGTTACTTCTGGTGACAGCATCCGCTACTAAACAAATTTGATAACCGCATTGATTGAACAGCTGTGAAGTGGCATGGGTGCTCATGTCGATATCAGATTCATTTCATAATTCACAACAAGAACTGCCGCGTTATGTTCGAACAACTTAATGATAGGAGAAGGTTACCTTCAATAAACAGATGTTTGATGGAAATCACTGTTAGACAAGACCACCTGTATCAATTCTTTTTCCTTCACTCGCAATCATCTTTACAAAGCAGAGAGAAAATCAGTTAACTCTCCTCATACTGTTATACTTCCCGTCTCGGAGACAACGTCACACAATCGAAATAGCTCTTTGTATGATCTCAATAAGTCTGTTAGACTCCTGTTCAAAATATATTAACCTGTTTCTGGGAAACACTTAGAAATTAATTCAGTCGTTTAAACTGTTACCGTAGCGAGACATCAAATACATATTTAGATCTTTAACAGCATAATATTGTGGATGTAAAATTTGTTCTCCTTTCACAATTTGATCACGTTTAGCCGCGGTTATCAGAAGTTAAGAGCATGCGCTAACAACTGGAATGATGACCTGATTTTTCTTAAGAAAAAACAATTATATCACCGCAATTTTAGCAGAGCTATTTCGAAAATATCCAAAACAATATCAGCGTAATTTCTACTAGAACTGTTAAGTAATGCAGAGTTAACCATTTTAAAAATCATAGTAACTTGTAAAATTCAGCGTAGCTATAATTTATACGTAGCACGTCTGAAGGTAAAGATATAGGAAAAATAGCAAAAACAAGCTTATTCTGTAATACATTCGTTTGAGCCAGTACTTCATACTAAAGATCTGACAACTCAGACCACACTACTCCGAATCGGCATGCGCATTTTCGCGAATATTTCAATCATTTGCATGTCCCTAGCTAGTGCACACATTCTGTTAGTTTCAAGCTGATACTGGCGCTCTTTCATGGCGCTGCAATTTCCAGGAACAGTCCTGCACCAGCAACTACTTGATATTTGGAAGATAGATTTTGGAAAATAAAATAACAAATCTTATGTTGTTTCTTTTGAAAGAAGATGTTAACATGCAGCTAAGAAATCTCAGTAAAAACATTCGATTCATTTTATAGCAATACCTCCCTTGCAATTAAAAATAAATTGGCATTCTCTTGTTAACGCTGTAGGCTTCGATATTATATGACATAACATGCTAGCCTACAGCAGTCGCAAGGCTAACTACGTCTGGTACGCAATAACATTCATATAATGTAAATCATTCTTTCTGTCCTTGTCTTTTTTGTTACTTGTTTTTTTTATTGAAGGTCTTAAGGACCACCGTGAGCAACTCAGTTGGCTATAAGTAGTCGCACGTCCCAAATTTAGGCCCACTGTTTCTACGTAAGGGAGAGAGCCAGTTCTGTAAGAACAGCGTTCAGGCTTCACCGGGATTCAAATTCGGACCATTCCTGAACGAATGGTAATAAGCCATTTCTTATGACACTCGTTCATAAGCCATCACCGGAAAGGCAACCCGTTTTTTCTTTTGGAGGACAACACAAGGTACTGAACAATTATATTACTCAATGAAGCAAACGGAATTGCAATTTCCGAAAAAAGCGTCTGTGACAGAGGAGCTATGTCACTTTGTAAAACCGATGGAATGTTGTCATAGTCACATGGACTGTTGCGTTTTGCGTGACTAAATACTGATGTAGAACAAAAAAGTTGATGTGCGGGTCGTTAGTGAAATATGTGTTTCTTCTACGTTTTGGTTGGTTTCTCGTACCACTTCTTAAGGAAAACGTAGCGGATTTTAACTTTTTTTTGCAAAAACAGGGATTTCTTGTAATCCATGTGTCTTGTAAATTTATTTTCTTGTGTTTTCTTGTTTTCTTGTAATAACAGTCATTTTGTTGATAATACATTTCTACAGAATGTAAATTAGGAACGATGTATCAAGACAAAACACATCTTCACAAACCTTTCAACAGCAATTCATGCCAAAACCTGTAATAAAGTCACAAGAAAAAGCATACATTGCTCTATTAAAAGATACCAAATTATAAACTCATCTTTTAGATACATATTCCAAACAGACACAAATCAGGTGGTACCATGCTTTTGTAACCTGCTGTATATATAGAATTTCAAATTAATTAATTTTTGTAAATTATAAGTAAAAAAAAACGAATTTCAAAGATACATTTGGGCCAATTCATATTTATTTCTGAGATTGAAGAATACTGATATCCAGTGAGAAGTAGACTCTTATATAATATGAAATTAAACTAACAAATTCAAAATAAAATAAGCTTTTGAGATGAAATATAAATGAGGGGATTGAATTAAGACATTAATTAGTTTTAAGTTTTTTTTTAATTTTGAAATGACTTATGATTTATCAGTTAAATAATGATACACTGCTCTCTCTTGTATAGATTCGAAAGATATTAAGAAGGAACCTTCAAGTGCCTGTATTATTAAACAAGGATCCGTAGATGACCGCATTCTACACCGGTGTCTAAAAATAAGATTTGGCAGGCACTATCCAGGCTGAAATACCCACAAGAGAAGACAGGTACGTTTTTCAGTAGAGAGACGCAATCATAAGGTTAATAGGCATTTCGTAACATCAGGAAAATTTCTACCCATTTGCGTATAGAAATTCACGTCGGCGAGTTTCTAAAAGCGGAACTAACGACCATACCTACTCATCGCAATTTAGGTTCATGAATTCTGGAGTTGAAGAATTCTATTCCTTAATGATGGAGGGGCATACCTCGAGAAGGGTTTTAGGAGGGGCTCAAGAAGAGCTACGAATCGTCCCGGTGCAATTCAGGTGTCCTCTATTGAGTCCAGGCAAGGAGACGTAGCTCAGCATTACACAAGCCGAATATACTAGCTCAAAGCATCGGCAAGCTGAACCCATGAGGGCGAGCTTCAATACCCATAAATAGGAACTGTTAAACAACACAGAAAAATGTGTGACAGATAAATCCAACATGTGGTTCCTAAAGGGCCCATCATTTGCATTGCATCCTGCGAACATGTGGAAATATGTGTTCTTCCGGTTATCAAAATGACATCCACATGAGCAGAACACGGCGTCTGAAGAAGTCACCTTCGCGGATTATGTTGGATTATTAGTGGTTCCCTCTTCCTTCAGATGAAATGACGACTAGAATCAGTTGATAGACTTTTTCGAGCCTCCTCTGTGAGATAAACACGGGTCCATTAGTCTAGACTCTAGGAAAGATGTGTGCACCGGTGAAACGCTGTCAGCGGGACCGAAATCATGGGGCACCTAACATAAAGTCATACTGTTCTAGGCCTTCAATATGTCGTTTGTCTAGATACTCGAGTACCAGTGGCAACGGACAGGTCAGAAGGAAATTGCCCGGTTATTTAAGACGTACGGTGTGGTGCGGTAAAAGGTAAATAACGGTTCTCACGAGGTGTTGTATGCCTTGGAAGACTTTGACAGTCCTTCATGACATTCACCGGAGTTGTTGAATTGTTGACATTAGTGTGATACCTCTTTGGTATTATAACGTGACCTGCGTTTCAGCCTGGTTTTCATCTAATCTTGCTATCGCTTGCCCACACACAGCATTCAATGCACTTGTACGACATATAAGGAAAGCCGTTGTAGTCACCAGAAACATTCTCACACTAGCTGCAAACGAAACATGCTATTGCCGTTATCTGCTGGATTTCAGTATGTAAACCAAATTACATACTGTACAGCATCTTTTTCACTGATGTGCAGATTTCACTGCCAGCATTGGTTTCTCGTGTCTATTTGCCAATATCCTGTGATCATCGTAACATTTCATTGAACGCAATGGATTGGTTGCCTGCTATTGCCGGTACACAAGTGTGGATAACGAAAGATACATCGAATTAATGCAATTCTGAACGTCTATGGTAGCGTTAAATGTTATCATATAGTAGTCCTAATAAATCGTTACTTCAGTGTAGGGAAGTGTCGCGTTATCCATAAATGTTTAAATTTAAATATTTCCTCAAGCTTCAATTTTTTTCCGAAATTGGTGAATATTCTCATCGTGTGGAATATACGCACTCAATGTTTAATAACTCTAAAACATAATGCGTTTTTGAGATAAAACATAACTGTGATTGTTTGGATGGTGACAAAAATTTGGAGTTTTTTATTTTTAAATTTTTTTAAAAAATGTCTCACATACGTATCGAAAGAAAAGCAATAGATTAGCATAAAATCATGTAATAGGCTTGGAGATTTCAAAGATTGAAGTTGTAATAAGGTCTTTTAATTATGACGATACCCGAAATTGTACAATAAGAAAGTCAGGCAGAAACTTTGGGACCTAGTATGAAATACAGGTACGTGAAGTTATACTGTATCACATATCAGAACTGGTAAATACGATGTATATAAATTTACGAGCCATAGCCTACTAAGATGTTTTTTTTATGCATTAATTTTCTTAGGTTTCACTATGTAGATATCGTCACAGAAGCTTCTGCTGTGCTGTTAAGATCGAGTGTTTTCCCGTCAACTTAACCCTGCTGTTCTGTTCATGCCTATTTGACCCGATATCTTTTTCATTTGTTCATACAAATAATGCATGGAGTCATTTCCATGGCAGTTGATGACTTTGTATTTGAATAGTATGTAATTGCTCTCCTAAAGGAATTTTAATTTACTTCTATGTCCTTAAGATATTTTTCAAGTTGCTATTAATGTATCGTTCGGATGAATGCGACACGATTCGAAATATGTAAGTAAAATTACTTCTAAAAATTAAAAATACGCATAGCTCTTCAGATTTCATTCAACAATAAGTCAAAAGGAATGATATTTTAAAAAAAGTTGCCATAGTGCCAAAACATTGCAGGATATTCAACAACAAGGATATTAGATGTGACAAATGTGTTCCAGACCATTCTGATCTGCAATTCAAAATTAAACCATAAAAATGACAAATATTGAAGGGGAAAGAGTTTATGGAACCCAATGGATAACGTCGACAGTGTCACATTTCAAGTACACTGCGGATTAGTACTCTTCGGATTATTATTATTAGTAGCTGGAGTTTACAAATCATACGGGAAATGAAATAAAAGATTGTGGGAAAAAGAAACGTAACATGTTTCGGGCAACAATGACACTCAAAGCTTTTTGCACAGTATGTCGAGTTATTCATTTAGACACAAAATCAGGTCGTCAGTAAATATAGTGCATCGATTATCTTATTGTTGCACGTGAAATCTGGAAACACTTACTTGGTAGAAATTCTGCCCAAATTATATTATCCAAATGAAAATGTTACTATATATGAACGATTAGTATTATTTCGCGGTCGATGCCATTTCCATCAGTATATTGCCAGTAAACTGGCTAATTATGGAATCAAAATATGGACTTCATGTGACAGTAAAACGTTTCATGTTCTGAAGACAAATTTATACTTGAAAAGAACCAGGATCACGGCGAGAGAAAACCAAGCACATGCGAGTAGTGTACGGGGTATAATCTTGCATGTGATAAATGTTTAACTTCGTACAATTTCGCAGAACTTCTTCCATAACTGAAAATGACTATGCCTGACACCATAAGGGAAACAAAACTTCCTAAACAAATGACAAAGACGTACATAGATCATGCATTTATTTTACAAGGGATACAATTTACCTACATCCCATAAAAGAACATGGGCGGTACTCTTATGAGCACCTGGCATCATGAAAAAGCTGTTAGTAGCAGACCCGACAAAAAAATCATTAAAGATGGTAGATTACAATGCAAGTAAAAAGGTTGTGGATACTCTTGATCAACTTTTGAATACGTACAACTGCAGAGGAAAACCAAACCGCTGGCTGATGATAATTTTCTTTAGCATTCTTGACTACTCTGCTTGAAACGCGTTTGTCCTATGGACTTAATAATTACCAAAGGAAGTAAGAGCAAACTGGCCAAAATAAGGTTATTGTAGGAAGAGTTGGGAAACTACTTATTGCTCCACACATAGAATCGAAGCAAAAACTTCAAAGAATTGAGAAGTCGCTTAACGTATTGGAAAGAATACCGAGTACATAAATGTCAAAGCGCAACTCCATGATCTGTTATGGATTCTTAAGTGAGAATCAGATGTACAAGGTGCATATTCTGTTCTTCAGGTGATAGCAATTAAAGAAACATATTGTGCTCTAAATTGTAAAATACGCATTTGTAATTGACATTTTTGTTATTATTATGGCTAGGTTTTAATGATTTTGCATTTTTTGTTGGCAATACTAAACCGTTTTTCAAATGCGTTCAAGTATGTTTCACACTTTTGTATGAAAAAAATTGACTTAAGTACCTTTGTTAAGGACATTTTTTGCATTTTTTCGTCATTCTGACGTGATATGGCATTTTTTCAGGTTTTTCGGTCATTTTAAGTGATTTTTCAGTCATTATTTTGCATATTTCTGCATTATTTTTCAATGGCATGTTTCGGTAATGTTCCCTGAAACCACGTGTTTGCCCCTGAGAACCAAGAGGAAGACTGAGAAAATTAGAGAGGGAGGTGGGGTTTCTCGTGTTTGGGAGGGGAGTTTCTCGTGTTTGGAAAGTGGAGTTGCTCGTGTTTCGTCTATACACGAGTCGTAGCAAACGGCGTCGTCACGACGACGGTAAAAGAAGTTCACCCTCTCATCTGTCCATTCGGTCAAGCCGGTGGTGAGCTATTCTCCCGTTTGGAGTACGGCCATTGCCATTATGTCGGAAGACGAGGTTCGGTGCGGGTGAAGGTGTGTAAGCTAAACTAGACTTCATGCTGTCAGTTTGAGAAGAGAGAGTCAAACCGGTGATAGAGGTTTCACTGTATAACCATGCCCTTTTCGCTCCCTCTCCCCTGTAGTGTAGCGTGGCTGTAAATGAACTCGTCCAAACCAGTCGGCGCGAGTTCTACAGATAACAGCGTCTCATTTTATCTCGACATTTTTCGAAAGCTGCAAGTGTTGTTTATTAGCTCTGAATAACTTTTGCGTAGTAATTATGAATTTCAACATCCAACATTTCCAAAGTGAAAGAAAGTGTCTCACAGAAATTAAAACACTTCACTGCTGAATATGGCAAAAACGTATTTTCTACCGATGATTGCAAACTCTGCTACGTGAAAGTTGCCGCGGAAAAGAAATTAACTGTTCAGCAGCATGTCAACAGCGGAAAACGCACACAAAGTCTTCAGCAACTCCAGGACGATAAGCGTTTCCAGCAAATGCTGCTTGACCAAACCAGCACGTCTTTGAAGCATTCTGCATTTTATGTGCGAAGCCTTCATTTGTGCCGATATACCCTTGAACGAAGTTAACAATCCGAAATTGCGTTGCTTTTTGGAAACTCACACTGCGAAGTCTTTGCCAGACTCCTTAACATTAAGAAACATTATGTCAGCCGCTGCTGTGAAAACACCATGCAGGAGATAAGTAAAACAATAGCTAACCAGAAAATCTGGGTGTCAATTAATGAACAACTGATTCTCTTGGACGATATGTAGCTAACGTAGTCGTAGGTACTATGGAAGAAGATGTCCCTGTTGAACATTTTCTCATCAATTTTGAACATATAGAAAAAGTGAATTTTTCTTCAAAAAGCAAACTCTTTGATAGGTCCTTGAGTGATAAATAAACAGTTTACGTGGACCAGTAACATCAACGAAAAACGTGAAAAGAGCGATGACTTCTACTTGAGGACCTTGAGTTTAATATGCCAAATGTTATCGAACACGACATCAACACTCTTCGTGAGGGATGCTACAACTTACAGGACTGCTAACGCTCTGAATGCCCTGTACTAAAAAATCGTGCACCTGACATAAAAAAAGCTACGTTCGTAGCCAATATTTTGCTGGTTGGAATCATGGAATCGAAATAGCATGCTATTTTTATACGATAGGGTCAGTGCGCACGCTAACCCTAACACCACACTTTACGAACAACACCACACTTTACGAACGTGGCAGGTTTCAGACTCTCAGTGTGCAATGAGAGGCCGTTACTTGGAGGATCAGCCTTCTTGATCGAAGAATCCTCGACGCCAAGCCAATTTAACAAACCAACCTTTAATTCCTAGTTATCATCATATTTCTAACAAAAAAGCAGTTACAACGCATAATTAAGTACATTTCAATTTTAAAAGCCTTTTACCGCTTCGTAGAACTAGAATTTTTCTTTAGATTTGTCATTTTGTGAATTTATTAAAATTTTCTTTTTCCAATGCGAAATAAATTAAGTGCAAGAAAGAAACTCACAACGTATTCGACGTGTAATACAGTTGTCTGAACTCCATTGTTTCAACTTCAAAGATTGGGACCAAATTAAATTTAAATATTTTCCTGAAATCATGGTTTTGAGCCATAGAGAAGACATTTATGTGGCTGAATTAGTGTTAATGACTAATGACTATTTTTTTGTTATTGTTGTCTAAACTGCGGTAATTGGCACACACGTAATTCCAGCTCTTTCGAAGTGGGACGTGTGTCCTTCCCCGGGATTTTCCAACGCGTTTGTTTAAGTTTGAAACTGTTCCTTTTGCGATTTAAACCATGAACCATTATAATGCCTAACAATTTTGAGAAGATTTATATCCTCAACACTGTCGCACAGGTGAGGATATAATACGGGAGCCGTCAAAATAAATACTTGCTGAATAACATCATCCAATTCTCTTAAACGAAAAAAAACTTGTGTAGCAAAACTACCCAATCCGATACAACGAAAGCCCCCAATCAAACAAAAACTTTATTGGCTAATATTATGTCAACCCAACGTTTCAAGGAAAAACGAATTCAAAAAAGCAAACCGAAAGAATTGACGGCTTCAGTGCCTTTGACTTTATTGGTTGACATTATAGTGCCTAACATTAATTGTTTTTAACGAAATCGTTTTACCTTTTGGATGGAGTTTTGCAAGAATTCTCAAATACTTCCAGATTTAATTTTATTAAAGAACTGTTATTTTGTTTTTTATTTTTTCAATAAGTTCTTTAGATTTCCTTAAAAACTATATCCTCTTGAATAATATGTACACTCCTTTGGACCAGTGTATTATGGGCATGTGGTTTTTCAATCCTTTCATCCCCTATTAATACTCCAGGTGCACCGGTTTCCCTATTGCAAAACTAAGAATGGAAGATTCTTCAAGTTCGCACTCGAGTGACTCCCGTCTGTTATCACTGACGACGAATGCAAGTTCTCTCAAGTTTCTTTGTGTTCCTTGCATTAAGACATTCAGGTTGCGTTCTCCAGCGAGCCGCAGTCTTACGGGCTTTTTTATGTTGTATTGTACTATGCCTACAAGTTAACAAATTTTTAATGTCCTTGGTAATAAAGTGGCATTCAGAAATTTGTAAAAGCGATCTGAGAGGCAAATATTTCTACAGCACCCAGAAGAGTTCCAACACCCAGGACGAAACCAAGTATCTTTAGAGCTCCCACAAAAGTGTCTTAAAGAAGACTTAGAAGATCGTCTTCATCATTATCTTCGGAGGAGGAAGAACTGGAGGTTGTTCTCCGAAGACTAAAAAAAGAAGTTTCACAGAAATAAGATTAGATGTTAGTCTTCTTACTTCTTTTTCACAGCATGTACGGACATATTTTTTCTGTCTTTTTTCTTTTGCCTGTGACTTGACAACACACTTGACTTTTCATTGGTGCTTTGCGGTGAGGGGTACCATTGCACAAATTTTGGCATTTTTCTCAGCACTCCTAATTTGGTAGGGAAAAATCGTTAGGTGTGTAAGGTTAGTAGGGATAAAGTGGGGATACGGGAACATTAGAGAGCCGCGAGCCGGTGGGCGTGGCCAGCTCTCGGCTCTCTAATGTTCCCGTATCCCCACTTATCCCTACTCGGTGGATAAATGTTATGTGTTGGCGGATGGCAACGGTGGGTGTGGAGCCACGTGTCCGCCATTTTTGGACTTTGCGTGAGCAACAATGAACGGCTTTTGTTTTTCTCAAATCAGACTATTTCTATATATCAGACCTAATTCTTTTATTTGGTAACCTTTTCATCTAGCATGTTTCTTATATCAGACTTATTTCTATATATCAGAACTAATACTTTTATTTGATAACCTTTTTATCTAGCATGTTTCTTATATCAGACCTATTTCTTATATCAGATCTAATTCCTTTATTTGACATGTTTTTTTTTCAAGCTATACTTTTATGCTTTATTTTTCTACTTCGGGAATTAAAATTTATTTCTTTATCAGACACGTTTCGTATGTCAGACCTATC
Organism: Macrothele yani; assembly: GCA_039090855.1. Taxonomy (NCBI): domain Eukaryota; kingdom Metazoa; phylum Arthropoda; class Arachnida; order Araneae; family Macrothelidae; genus Macrothele; species Macrothele yani. Next base: position 136,082,963 of record CM077034.1, read on the forward strand.
TTTTTTATTCTCGGTAATTCTTTTACCTACATAAAAAAGAAATACATTTTAATTGATGCTACATTGTACGTAGGGAAACATTTTGTTTAAGGGGTTGACAATGATGATCGTCTGTGTCACACACGTGGGTTTCTATGTTGATGTCATTTTCCCTCGGGGCACATACAAGTAACAAACGATGTTGTACATGTTTGTACATGTCAAGTTTGTTTTTCCTATTTGTTGCTAACGAATAAAGGACAGTAGACCGAGGGTAGTCACATGATTTATTTCTTTTATATGATTGGTTGCTTCTTCTTTCGAACATGACTTGTACTGTGAAACACTTCCATTTCAACATTCGTCTTCGAGTGATTGAGAGGTTTTTGATCAACGCCTGAATTTCTGTTTTACCCAAGATTTTGGAATCATGTCAGCTTCAAACTTTAACGGAAGTTCTTCAATGATGTTGCATATGGGTAATTTACCAAAGAATTGTTTCCATGTTGGGGAAAATATCTTTGCATACATATATTCATGTACTGGCCAAGCCTGCGTGCATATCAGAGAATTTAAATGTTATGACGAGAGATGCTATCCTACCAAATCTGGCATTTGTATGTCTCCACATCAATGGTATGAAATGATGGGTGAGAAAGACACCATATCACGTCATCTAGCCTATGGTGTATCTGGCCCAAATTTTTCGTTCGAAGGGTTTCTGCAGCTGAAAGTTATTGTACGAACTCGTGAAATTGCTATCAGAAAAGAAATTTACAGTGTGAAGACGGAGAGAGTATATAAATCACGTGTTTCTCTCTCTGAAGGACAATGGAATGAACTAATTCGTATGTCCTTTAGTATATCACATCAATTGGTTGTGGAATTTTACCGAAATAATTCTTTTCAGAGCATTTTCCAGAAAGTGATGAAGTCAAATGGTATAACACTGTCTGGCAATGTTTCATCACCTCTGAAAAGTGAAAGGATATTTCAGGAACTCAAAACCATTCTCCAAAATGCAATAGTTGCGTATTTGAAAGAAACAGCAAAATTAAAGTCTTTAGAATTTTTTGAAGTCTTTTTTGACAACGAACATTTCTGCGCAGCCCTTTTGGGAATAGAATTTAGTAAAATAGTAGAAGATTATGTGGAATTTCTAGAAAGAAGAAACTGGATGTCGTCTTTAACCGACGATTTTCTACAAACAGTAAATTTAGAAAACATTTTCAGTACCATCAAGGATGAAATTCGTGAAAGTGACTTTGAATAAGAAATCATATGTAAAGCATCTACACAAAAGAAAACACCCAAAGGCCCTTTTCAGGGCCACCAATTTTTTCAAAAAGGAATGCTATAAAATCGTACATGTGTGTGTGTGTGATTTGATATGGAACAATTTTATGTATTCGGAAGATTTCTATCTTGTTTCATTAGTTTATGAACCCATTGATAAGATCGGAGATAGTGAATTCGGAGACATGTGAACTCAACTACAATTTAGTACACAGACGTTGTTAACTTAAAAGAATTCCAACCAAAAAAACAATCATCGAGAACTCTAATCTATGTTTAACGCAGTAATTGTGAACTCCCACTCATTCTTTCATTAACGTCAAGCATATTTTTAAAAGGTTATTTAATAGGATAAACGCTGTCTGTGGTTGGGATCAACGTTACTCATAAAGTTTTTACAATTTAAACTTTGATACCGTTTTTCCGCAACATCCGAATGATGTATAAACCCCAATGTATATCCAAAGGTGACGAAACATGACATTTTGTTTTCAGTGCTTCGTTAATCTTGATGTTTGGTGACAGTTACTAATTCTTATGTGAATTGCATGAATGTGATATCTTTTTTCTTTTTTTTAATTCCGTTTCCACATCACCCAGGAGGTAGGAATCTCAATGCGTTTTTTTTAAGTGGTTTTCCCACGGAGGCCTAATCCACTGTCCCTCAGTCCTCACCAATCGTTTTCACACAGCGCTTTTACGGAATTCATTAAATCCAGTACCTTGATGTTTCTGACGAAATTTTCATCTATGTTACTGGCCAGGTTTCCACACATGTGAACAAAGGTTTTTGCTAAAGTCTTCGGCTCTAACATAGAAACTGCATCGTAAAAATGCAGTGCAGATTTTACAGAATTTGTGGTAGCAACACATGTATGTCCTAATTGATTATTCGGCTGTTCATCATATGGCAGAGTGCATTCCCAACAGTAGAACAATTGGCCAATGTTAATTGTAATCATGCTATGAATTGCTGAGGAAAGTATGATGTCCAAATCTTCACCATTAGCACATTCTTCCTGAGAAATGCCTTCTGTGGAGAGTTGTAATACAGTGTTTTGGAACACTGGTCCGAATTGTAAAATACAAACACTGTTCCACACATTTCCAATTTCATCATGTAATCGCTTAAACTGGTTTGCATTTAGTCTCACCACTGAAGATGCCAAGTGATAAATATCATCTCTGTCGGTGAACAAACGTTGAAATGTCCACACTTTCCCATCAGGTGATAAAGACACAAACAGTTCGGACCCGAACACATACGCTTTAGTTTTACTGTAAAATTCATTCATAGAATCCATTAATCTTCGAAATGCTAGAGGCGAGAAGGTTTTTCCATATTTAGTGGGATGGAAAGAATTCCTATCCCACAAATAACTTCTCAGATGGATTCTGAGGACCTTCGTGAAATCGCTGACTGTAATGAATTTTGTTCCTCCTAAATGGTAGTGGTGGGAAGGCATGTTGATCAATGAAAATCCGTTACTGTTGTTGCCTTCTGGTTGTAATAAAACAACATCCGGTTTTGACAGCTGACTTCCTGAGGAAGAATCAGGTGGTGAATCCAGGGCAGGCTCGTAATGTGGAGATGCCAAAATAGTTGATGGCAGACTTGAATTTGCAGAATGATTATTTTCTAAATCAGAAATATCTGCTAGCAATCATTGACTTGGTGACGAATCATTCATAGATGCAGGAAAAGAATTTGGCGAACCATTCGATAAACACATCCTTTTGTGAGAACAACTGGGCGAATTAGCACCTCGCTTCATAGTGACTGAAACTTGAATAAGAGATAAACTGCAATACAAGTAGCAATAGGAACACTTCACATGAGATCGTTCGCGAAACAACTATGCGATGTGAGACTGACACCAGCAGTTGCCAGGTTCACAATTCTAAATCTGCAGGTTCCTGAGTGGTTAGCTCTTTCTTCATTGTTTAATGTCTGTGTAACATGTTTTTCGGGACAGAACATGATTCTCACTTCACTAGTCAAGGTCGATGGGGAAATAAAGGGTTCAAGGGATTAACGCAGTAAATTTGTTGTGTTGTTAGTACACGTACAAGACCCAAACCCACTTTTAATAGGGGTGGCTCCAGGGATTAACAAAGGAATAGACATACCACATATCTCAGGGACTGATCTAGAGGATTAAAAAAATCCTTTGTCCCCCTCCCCTCCATGTGTTTGAGGTTTCGAGACGAAACATGCTTGTCACTTCACTAGTCAAGGTCAGTTGGGGAAACGGGTTCAAGGGATTAACTCAGTAAATGTGCTCTCTTGTTAGTAAACGTGCAAGAAGAGTGGACCCCACCTGAAATAGATGATGAACAAAGGAATAGACATACCACATATCTCAAGGACTGATCTAGGGGATTAAAAAATTCCTTTGTCCCCACCCACCCCCTCTCATATGCGTTTGAGGTTTGGAGACGAAACATGCTTGTCACTTCACTAGTCAAGGTCAGTTGGGGAAACGGGTTCAAGGGATTAACTCAGTAAATGTGCTCTCTTGTTAGTAAACGTGCAAGAAGAGCGGACCCCACCTGCAATAGATGATGAACAAAGGAATAGACATACCACATATCTCAAGGACTGATCTAGGGGATTAAAAATTCCTTTGTCCCCACCCACCCACACTCTCATATGCGTTTCAGGTTTGGAGACGAAACATGCTTGTCACTTCACTAGTAAAGGTCAGTTGGGGAAACGGGTTCAAAGGATTAACTCAGTAAATGTGTTGTGGTGTTAGTACACGTGCAAGAAGACTTCACTAATACAAGGACGTGTAGCGTTTGTTTCTCTTGTATGTATTTTAGCACATTCTGTCGTGTCTGTTCAACGAATCCATGGTTTTTTGTGGTTAAATGAACTTTGTGGTGATCAGATCTATGAAGCAGTATAACGTTCGTTCATTCAAAATTTAGGAATAACTATGGATGACAAATGTGAAGAGGTAAGGACTTTTCTAATTATATTTCTTCATGTATAATTTAAATGTTCGAAACAATCCCGATCGGGAAAATTGTTGAAAGATTTAGTTTAGGTTTAGTTTATGGAAGGGATATACTTTCCTAATACATTATTTTCAAGTTCATCTAAGCACTAATAATATTTTTAAACTATAAGAAATTTTCTCAAGAAACACCTGGCGTAGAGGACATATTAATAAATAAAATATATTAACGGAGTCCACATTTTATTTTCCAGAGAGCTTCATAGACATAATGATTGAGTACATAAATTATGACATAGACTAATAAAATAATAACTGACTAATTAGTTTCGTTGAAATACTTTACTTTTCTACTCGAGGGGAATATTTGTTAATCCTCTTTCAGGTAGAGATAAGACTAATTATTTTTAAGGCATATGATTGTATTTTTTTCGACACGTAATTCCTCCAGTAACGGTGTGTAGTATTAGAGCTTTGAAATATATTTGTGTGCACACACACGTAGTTTATCAACACATTTCCTTGGATACAAATTATATTACTTTTATTCATTTAAAAGACGTTATGATGAATTCTTAATTTCTTGCTACATAGTGTGTTCCCGATGATTCCGTTCTAACTGTTAATAATTTGGGGTTAATTTTTAACACATCATAGGTTTCAGTTAGACATGTAGAATTTTTTCTTTTATGCGTAAAGTTTTTGATATTACTAATGAATGGATTACTTGTTCTAAGATTAAAGGAAATATTTATTTGTTAAAACAAAATGTAAGGATGAGAGGGGGTTGTACTTAACAAAATACCTATTTCGATTTTTTTTATTTCACAGATGTTTGACCCGCAATGGGAAGAAGATCCTATTTTGATCGGAAATCTAGATTTCGTGGATCACTTTGGGGAATTTCCAACTTCCCAAGACCGTACTGAGAATTTTGTTCCAGATGCATCGCTTGAAAATTCTAACACTCTCCCACAAGTTGGAAATTCTAATGCTCAACCACAAGTTGAAAATTCTAATGCTCAGCCACAAACTGAAAACACTGTTCCAACATGTCAAGAATGTGGCCAAACATTTTCAAAAACTTTCAACCTAAGGCGACATATGCTAAGCCATCGCGGGGAGAGAACCTTCCATTGTGATTCATGCGATAAATCATTCTACCAAAAAACACATTTACTAGCTCATATCCGTACTCAGCATGCTTCAGAAAATGCACGTCTTGTACATTCTTCACAACAAGCGGGGCCTTCACATGGAAATATTGGACACAAAAGAAAGATTCCACCGAAGTCTGGTCCACTTCCAAAAAGAATTAGGCCACTGCAACAACAATGTGAAATGCGAGTACTACACGAACAGCGGTTTCATCCCACATCTCAAATAGAAGCAGATTTGTTGACCTTCCTCAGCAGCATTAAATCAAATGTTCTTGCAGCCATACATGAACAAATAACATTACGAAGAGCTATAAAATGGTACGTAGTACTGAAAGCACAATATTCACGAGTGAGGGGGGTGACAGAGACACGGAGTATGCTTCCATGTATTTCCGGAGCACGTGTATGGTTGAACTCTCCACAGAAACCATACAGGATAATCTGAATTTAGCCTTTGAAAAAATAAAAACATCTAGTGAAGAATTTGAATCTATGGGAAGTGGTTGGGTGTTGGACAAAATTTTTTATCTTGAATTTAAAAGTGGCCAATATGCACCACTCTCTGGCTCTTCATATTTCCCATTGCCTCCTGCACTTTCTAGGAAAAAAGCCATTATAATATCCAAAGTAATGACCAAAAATGCTTCCTGTGGAGTATTCTCGCCCATATGCATAACGTGCGGCACAATGCACATCGTGTAAGCAATTATATACGATTTCAAAACGAGCTAAATTTAGAAGGGATAAGCTTCCCCACTCCCATCACTCAAATTAGAAAGTTTGAAGAAAAAAATAATATTTCGGTGAATGTGTTCGGATATGAAGGGGATGTGTTTCCATTATACATAACAAAACAAAAATGCGAAACACATGTAAATCTTCTTTTCATCACAGATGGAGAAAAACAGCACTACTGCCTAATTAAAAACATGAGTCGATTGCTGAGTAACTTGACAAAGCATAAAGCAGCTTCATTTTATTGTGACAGATGTCTGCATAGGTTTGTGAGACGGGATTTTTTGGAAGAACACACAGTATATTGTAGTTAACACAATGTTCAAAGGGTTGAACTCCCTAGTGAACAAGATAAATGGCTCCAATTTCAGCGTCATGAATTTCAGCTTGCAGTCCCATATGTCATTTATGCAGATTTTGAGTCGCTGCTAATGAAAGTTTCAGGTTGTGATACAGACCCAGATAAACCATCATCAACCACACCTACAACACTGCCGCCTCGGTGGCGCAGAGGTCTAAGGCGCTGGCCTATGATCATTCGTCCGTAAGGGGTCCGGGTTCGAATCCCGGTCAGGCATGGATGTTGTGTTTGTCTTATGGCACTGGCTCTTTCCCTTCCCTGGAACCAGTGACCCTAAATTAGGGACGGGCGACTGCTTATAGCCCATTGAGTTGCTCACGGTGGTCGTTAAACTTCCAATCAAAAAAAAAAAAAAAACACCTACAACAATTCATGAAGCATGTGGGTTTTGTTATATAATCGTGGGACCGGAGGGGCGAAGCGTCAAACCACCCACACTTTACTGAGGAGAAAACACAGTGCATGAGTTTCTAAAATGTTTGTTAAATGAAGAACAATTTATTCATGAGTGCATGAAAGTAAACAAACCAATTGACATCACTCCGGAAGAAGAAAAACAGTTTCAACAGGCAACTCACTGTTACATTTGTCAAGGAATATTGAAAACGGATCGAGTAAGGGATCATGACCATTTGACATCCAAATATCGAGGTGCATGCCATGCTGCTTGTAATTTAAAGTACAAATTCAGCGGGAAAATCCCCGTTGTATTTCACAATCTTAAAGGGTATGACGGACATCTTATTATGCAAGAAATTGGCAGGATAAAGAACAAAAAATCAGTGTGACTCCCATTAACAGCGAAAAATATATTTCTTTCATGTTAGGAAGTTTATGTTTCATAGACTCCTTTCAATTTTTGGCTACATCCTTAGATAAACTAGTATCTAATTTGTCTAAAGAACAGTTTAGAATTATAAGGGAACATATGAATGAAGAGCATGCTGCACTCTTGTTGAAAAAGGGAATTTACCCCTATGAATATATGGACTGTCACGAGAAATTTGAAGAGAGTAAACTACCTCCAATAGAAGCATTTCACAGTACTTTATCGAATGAAGATTTATCAGCTGAACAATATGCTCAAGCACAAACAATATGGAATACTTTCTCCATAAAAACTCTTGGAGAGTACCATGACTTATACATTAAAAGTGATGTATTATTACTTGCAGATGTTTTCCAAAATTGTCGACAACTTTGTCTTGACCATTATGGACTGGATCCTTGCCATATGTTTACATCACCCTAACTTGCATGGCAGGCTTGTCTGAAAAGGACTGGAGTTAAATTAGAATTGCTCACAGATGTAAATATGTATCTTTTCATATAAAAAGGGATCAGGGGAGGAATATCTGTAATTTGCAACCGATACAGCAAAGCCAACCATCAGGATACTGATTATTTTGATCCAACCATACCTTCAAAGCATATTATATACTTAGACAGCAATAACCTATATGGTTGGTCAATGAATCAAATTTTACCTCAAAGTGAATTTCAATGGATGAATAATTTCGATGCATTTGATGTGATGACTGTTCCTGACGATTCAGAAATTGGATACATAATGGAAGTGGATTTGGATTACCCATCAGAATTGCATGATATGCATAGCGATTATCCGCTTGCACCGGAGAAACTCATTATCACTACAGAAATGCTTTCTCCATATTGTAAACAAATGCAGCAAGATTTCCACATAAAATTGCCTAAGAAAGGGGTAGAAAAACTTGTGCCCAATTTATTCCATAAAAAAACTATGTGCTACATTATAGGAGTTTGAAACTGTATTTGTCGCTAGGTATGAAACTAAAAAAAATACACAAGATACTACAGTTTAGAAAAAGCAAATGGCTATCGAGTTACACTGATTTTAATACAGAACAAAGAAAAATTGCAAGTAGTAACTTTTCCAAAGACTTTTTTAAATTGATGAACAATGCTGTGTATGGCAAGACTATGGAAAATTTACGGAATAGAAGGAATATTGAATTAACCACTAATGAAAAAAGGAAGAGAAAATTGGTAGCATCGCCCGCATTTCATGCTTTTCACCTTTTTGACAATGATTTGGCAAGCATTGAAAGAAAGCAGATAAAGTTGGTGTTAAACCGTCCTATATATGTTGGTTTTGCAATTTTGGACATCAGCAAGTTACTTATGTATAGCTTTCATTACCTTCACATGGTTCCCAAATACGGAGAAAAACTGAAATTATTATTTACAGATACAGACTCTCTGTGTTATGAAGTGCAAACAGAAAGTATTTATTCAGACATGATGGGAGATTCTCATCTATATGATACTTCAGACTACCCTCCAGAGCATCCCTTATATTCTACTGAAAATAAGAAGGTGTTGGGAAAGATGAAAGATGAACTATGTGGAAAGCCTGCTCTGGAATTTGTGGGATTACGCAGCAAAATGTATAGTTTACTGACATCGAGTGGAATTAAAAAGACTGCAAAGGGGGTACCGAGACCAATTGTGCAAAACACAATTAAACATGAACATTACAAAAGTTGTTTATTAGACAAAGTTATAACTCGTGTCACCTACTCAAAGATTCAGTCTGAAAAACGTAACTTACAAACTATTCATTGTAAGAAACTAGCACTGTCATCATTCGATGATAAAAGATATATTTTAAACAATGGCTTGGATGCATTGGCATATGGTCATTACAAAATCGACGAAGAGAACTGGAAAAAAAGAAATGTAAATGTACATTGTATCACTCATTAAATTGTATGTTTTATGTAAATTTCTGTTTTGTGAAAAAAATAAAAATAAAAAAAACCCCATCCAGGAATCAATGAGTCGAAATGGTGAAAGATACTGCAAAGGATACCCTTGTTGGGTAGACTCTCCACTAATTAGTGGCTTCATGCTGATGATCCGAAGCAGTATTAGAAAAAAACAAAGAAAGAATAGACTCTTATACACTTCACCATACCAGTGAAAAAAATGATGAGAAGAGAATGTTAACTTTACAAAAAAAATGTGTAGGCTTGAAATTGAGTTTTAACCTGTTAGAATTTTTTTGCTCAAATTTGAAAATTGGAAACCCATTTCAGAATTAAGAGAAATCGAACACAATAAAACATTACAGTTGTCTTTTTTTCTTGTATTTTAATAAGGTAACCATCGTCGAGGTATAAGTTTTACAACTTTGTTTCGCTTTAATTTCACAGATAAGGTGCCTTTTAACATTGATTCTCCTTCTTGTGATGGATCTTTGATCATATTTTTATTTTTAATATACGTTTTTGGCAAATTAATGTACTTTAATGCTTTGATAAATTCTTGAGGTATTTGCTGTTTAGAACCTTTACTTCGAAACATGGAGTCCATCAGATCGACAATATTAGAGTTTTTCACGATCTGTCCGTTATAAATAAGTTCGGCTTTTGGACTCCAGCTAATAATGTTAGAGTTCCTTTTAAACTCGTCCAATACATTTTGTGCATAGCGTTTTAAATTAGGAGACATGGATTGTATGATAAGATCTTCCACAGGATCTTTTTCTTTCTTCACTTTGGAAAGTTTATCTTTTGCTGGTTCGATGTTTGTTTCTTCAGATGTAAAAGGAGTTTCATGGGTTGATATTACTGGAGGGTTGAAACTAGAATAATGAATACGTTTATTCAAGACTTGGTTATATAATTTAACTTTCACTTCATCAGGCTCTTTGCTTAGCAGAATTTTTTTCATTTCTTTATCTAAGTCTGTTAGCATTTCATCTGTTGGCATATGACGAGAAATACGTTCTTCAGGAACAAGAACCATTTTCTTTGCGAATTCCATTATTTCGTAAGTAGTGTCGTTAACACACTGAGAGCAGCTGGAATCAATACACCTAGAAAACCACCCTTTTGAATAACGAGTTTCCTCTTTTTATATAGAGGCGTTGTTTTTCGAGATAAAGCTCTCAAGGTGTGTTTATGTCGATGCAGTTTTTGTTTCTGAGTCGGAGAAAGTGGAACATTTCCTTTTAACGTATTTAGACAAACTTCACATATAGCTTTAATTCCCTTAGTAGAACATTTTGATAGTAGGTCTTTTAATACTTTTTTGGGCAATGTTGGATCATGCCTAAGAGCTGAACCTGTTCCTTGGATAACATGATGAAAACTGATGAACACATAATTTTGCCTCTTCTTTTATCGCAACTGAGGAATTCATCGAGGTTGATAAATTATTTGAATGTTTCCCGGAAGTATATTTGTACGCAATCTCAATTCTTCCTCTGTCTCAGGTTTTAGATCAATCATTAAATAGGTGTAGGGAAATTTTGTGGCGTCCATGTACACTTCCTGAAAAAATTTCATTTGCTGGGGTACAACTGCCTTGCTAAATGGGTGATTTGATTCGCATCTCTTCGGGATTTAAACAGAAACAGGTAATGAGCATTTAGCGAAATTTCTCGCATTTCTTTGCCTTTATGAAAAATATTTTGAGTTATGAATATCACAGACACATTGAAATGATGACTTCCTCTAGTAAACAAGTGAGTTAATTTTTTATCGCTTCCACATTCAGTCATGAGGTCGTCAATTATGATCAGCGTTCTACATTTCACATAGTCATGAAAATTGGATGGGAGTCCTTCCACAAATGTTACATTAAGCATTTCGTCATACAACGTTTGATGAACTCCATAGAACCAAACGCTGCGTTCGGGAGATGGTGAAATTACTTCTTCTTGATGCTGCAGAAGTCGTTTCGCAAATTGTGTTTTTCCACATCCTGTAGGACCTGCTATCAGAGCTGTGAAAGGATGTTGTAGTCTAGGCACTTCCATGTTGTCAACTGAATACGAGAAAGAGGCTACGTTGCAATTTAAAGACATGACGCACGAAATAGGATTCAATCAATTTTTATTTAAATTCTAAATTTTGTTACAATTCCAAATTTATTTCGAACAAAATTATAGACACGCACATCGTTTGTTTCAGATTTCCATCGAAAATGGTTAACAACGGAAAACAAGCTTTTCCCGTGACATCTAGAATAGAGGTAAAAAATACAGAATTGGCCACATACGGCCGAAAATGAACTTTGAAGGGGTACTTCGTTAAAGTTCACATCGTCAAATTTGGAAGCGAATCGCGCAATAGGTCCTTGAAAATGTTCTGGAGGGTGTCCAAATTAATCAAAAAACTCCATTTTTCTTGGGTTTAACATATACACTGCCAACCAATGTTTCCCAGGATTTCCATGTCTATCTGTATTCATAACGAGACAGGACGGGAACTTGTAAATTCGAGTGGGAAGTTGATCGCAGGCAAACACTCCGATGAAGTAACGACGCGTCACGTGATCTTGCTTTAGAGTCTTCGTTATTTGCACACTGTTCATTTCTTCAATTGTAAAAATCACAAAAAATGTTTCTGGACTTGGAAATTTCAATAATGTTCTGGAACTCTGCGTAGATTAGCACCGAAATTGTTTTTGACAAAGCTTTTCCAAATTTGATCTCCACTCTTAAATTTCCTTGCTGGATCAGATTCATATGTCCTCCATCGCATAGATCAGGACTGAGATCGAATGCGTAGAGAGTATATCCCTTGGAAAATTCTTCTCGGTTGATGAAAATTCCTCTATCTTGTCCCAGTCTCTCGGTTCCTTGATATAGGCTATGGTAAGAACGAATTGTGTTTCCCTTTTCGAAATTGGGTTCTAATGGCTTATGAGGAACTGGCTGTCCGTCGACGTACACGGCGATAAAGTTGACATCGTAATGTTTGAATTCAAAGGGGTTTGATTTATATGTACCATTAAAAGTGTCGTTATCTACACATCCAATAACCAGTCTTTTCGGCATTTGTCCAAGGAATACGTTATCTTGCACGAAGGACATACTTCCTTGAGAAACGGAATACACTTTGCATAAAACACGATCAATGGGATACTTCGCAGGAGATTTTTCTAAAGCTTTTGCATGACCAATAGCAACTCCTGGGTTGACTTTGACTTTTCTCACAAACATTGATGCATGCTCGACGAGAACTCTGTAATTGGGGGTCCCGGAGGAGGAAACGAGGCAGAAATCTGGTTTGCTTCGGTTCAGTTTGATTTTCACATCCACTAAATTGAGCAACAGTCTGTTTTGAAAAAAATAAATCACAGTGCAAGGTTCCAATCATATCCAGCGTCTTACTCTCTTTTACAAGTTCGTAGCGTTGATGTAATCCCCTGTTTGTTGTAGCAATCGTGGGATTAATTTCATGTAGATATCCGGCTGTATCCTTATAAAAACCTTCACATGCTAAATAGGTTTTCTTTGCTTCTTCTCCATAATTCAGTAGAGTTTCAATAAAAGCTCTGTAAGGATACGTGTTACTTGATGAGGAAACCACTCTTTCGTTTAAACTGATGTCGACTTGAGAAAACAGAGAATGAAGAAAACAGTTAATGGGACCCGCTGGCTCTTTGTCTGACAGAATAGAATTGTCAGCGTTCACAATTTTGATTTTGGTTGGTTGGTTGGTTAGTGGATTTTAGTGGCGCAAGGGCCAGGTTTGGCCAAAGAGCGCCAGACAAAGAACTATCAGCCACAGATTTTTAAAAGCGTGGAAAATGATTAAGAGCAGACAGGCTTGGTAAAAGTTGAAAAAGAGTATGATGAAAGCTGTGAAGACAAGGTAGTTAATTAGGTTTATATAAAAATTTATTAATTTACTATTATAATTATATATTTTTTTAAACACAACTACACAAAGGATGAGTCACTCTCCTCCCCCCACACTCCTCTGCAATGCTGGCAGAGGGCGGGGACGAACTGTCACTCTCCTCCCCCCATGTTCCTCTGCAATGTTGTTTGAGGCTGGGGACGAACTGTCACTCTCCTCCCCCCTATGTTCCTCTATAATGTTGGTTGAGGGTGGGGATCTCGCTGAGGCCGAGACAGTTGGATGGACACTGCACACCTTTGCGGATTGAGGGCCGGGTCTTCCGCACGTGCAGGCTTTCGGCTGGAAACTGGAAGAGATGGTCGGCTGCAAAAGAGAAGGCCCAGAATCAGGTATTCGAAAAATCTCGAGCTCGGGGAAAAACACCTGTGTCGCTTGGTCAGCTGTAGATCGCTTGGCAAGGGCGGCGAGAGCTACAGGGCGCGGAACATAGGGCTGCACGGGTTGTGGCAGAGACTGAACTACTGCGGCAAACGTACGCTGTCGGGTGGTGGGTATACCCAACTTGGCCTTGGCAGCAGGGTACGAGAGGCCTTCCAGGGTCTTGAGGCGCTGGATCGCCATCTCGTCCTTCCATTTCATACAGTTGCGGGAGTAAGCTGCATGGGCCTCACCACAGTTAACACAGCAGGCCGCAGAAATGCAACTATCCCCGTCATGTTCACTGGAGCCACAATTTGCACAACGAGCGGAACTCTTACAGAAACGTTGGGAATGCCCGTACCTCTGGCACCTGAAACAGCGCAGAGGACTGGGAATGTACGGGCGAACTCCACAGACCAAGTAGCCAGCCTTGATTTCGGTCGGAACTTTCGGGGAGTTAAAAGTCAAGATGACATTTCTTGACCTAATCAAAGAACCATCGCGCCGGAACATCATACGACGTGCAGCAATAACACCCTGATCTGCAAGTTCAGTCACCAATTCGTCCTCACTGCATGGCAAGAGATCAAACTCCGAAATAACACCCCGAGAGGTGTTAAGAAACGGGTGAGGTGTCACTTTTACAGGAATGCCTTGAAGACTAGTGAGGTGCAGAAAAGTGTTACTCTGAGAAACACTGCAAGTTTGGACAAGCAGGTCCCCAGAGCGAAGCTTCCTCACAGACTTCAAGGGGCCAACTGCAGCGTCCAAAGCTTTAGAAATGAAAAAGGGAGATCTGGTGGACAGTCTCTCATTCGGATCAATGGATTCTACAAGTAAGTGTGTAGCATGTGTAGTCACAGCAATCGAGGGGAGACGACGCTTCGGAGCGACTGGTACAGCTGCCGAAGAAGAAGTTCCACATTCTTGGTCCAGGTCAAGGTCTAAAGATCGTTTAAGGTTATGAGACTTGGTAGGTTGAGAAGACGAAGGAGAGCCATTGTCAACTATCATTTCCTCAGGTGACTTAAATTTGGAGTTTTGTTTTTTGTGTTTACCCATGGAAAAAAGGAGGAAGATTCGTCTGCAGACTACTCCACCCACCACCGAGCCCTACAAGGGAGAACTGGAGGTCTGCAAGCCAAGAAAATGACGCTGGACACAGTTCTGGAGCTTATACGTTGCAGATATAGTCCGTTGGCTGTGATCACACGCACTCGGCGGACACTTCGGCCTCCGGGTACCGTCATGCCAACGCCTTTGGCATGATCCCACAGCCCCCGGGCTCACCCTGCGGTGCTATACGACAAACAAGCCGCTAAAGCCCTGCACACAACTTGGTACAAGACTTCTGACTAGAGGTGGGTTAGTCTCTAGCCTCCCGTTTACAGCGAAGCCGGGGTCGAAGAGGAGTGTTGGTACACAGGAGGCACTTATCCGGTCTCCTGCGACCTCAGCCGCCAGACATCCCATTTCCGCCTCACGGGTCTCCGCACGCGGCAAACATGCAGGTAGGTCTAGCACCCAAACCAGCTAAAAGGAAAAAAAGAAATCTAAAGAAGACAAATCCTGGAAGGGAACCTAAACGGAATCTCAGCAACCTACGAACTGAGCGGTTAATATAAAACAGTTAGTGGTGGAGGGTAACAAAACCACAAGACCGGGGTGTTAGTACATAACGTGGTAGCGATTAGGTAGAGGATACAACACGGGCAACTAGCCAGTGGAGAAAATAAACAAAAACAAAAAAGCGAGACACAAGACCAGCTCGGGATCGTGGGGCCGCGACTCCCCAACAGCTGGATGAACAGCCGTCCCTGCAAACACCAACAGCACCAAAATAAAAATCAAGCGGTGGCATGACATCAGATGTTGACCAGTCACAAGGTCAGCTCGGGCCGTGGGGGCGCCGCTCCCCAAATAACTGGAAAACCAGTTATCCCCGTGAGGGGCAATTTTGATTTTCACGTAGAGTTGACTGGAAGATAAGTCCATGTATTCTTCTCCGCTGCCAGAAATATTAAATTCCAGGGGTCCTCCATCTCGAATGTTGGCTAAAGGGTGATATTCGATCCATTGTCCTTTTTCTATGCTTGTCTGAGTGGGTGGTAACGCAAATAAATCCAGTTCTGACTTGACACATACAGAAGAATGACTGTGAATCAGAGCCATGGTTTATGGATCAAAAATATCGCGTGCTGTCCTCTTGACTTTCTTTGAACGAATGATGCATGTCTTCGTTTTTCTCTTCCTTTTAACGCTTCCTCCCAGCATCTTCTTCACTTTGTTGGCTGCTTTGTCGGTGAGTATTTGTCCTGCCTCTTTAGCTCGCTGTTTGGCCGCCGTCTTCACATCTTTTCCTTGAATAACATCCGTGGCGAGATCCATCCCTGTTCGTAAAACTTGTTTTCCAAGTGTTTTAGCACCTTGTTTGAATAATGGTACCGCCGCTCTAAATAATGAACGAAAGAGTCCTCCAAGTTCATACCCTTTTTGCAGTGGCACTCCTTGATAGTAAACTATTCCTCTTCCAGTTTGACTGATGTATTAATCCTCAAAGGATTTCGTACAGCAGCGGTATGGTTCGTACATTATTAGAGATGCTTGAGACGAAAATGAAGTTTCACGATCGCTGTCCCACGTTCAAATGGCACTAATTGGCCTATGTGATTTCTTACGACGAATTCGATGGTTTGAAAATTTTTTCTTGCGAGAGCCAAATAATGAGGTCGATCGAACAAAGCGCTCACCATCTCTCCATCTACACCACTCACTTTAACGATGCGAAGGAGAGGAGAAGCCATGTCTCCCACCGGTTGTGGTTCCACAATATCGCTGTACACATACAACAGAGAAAACCGACCGTTTAGATCTGCGATAAATTCACCATTTACAGAGAGAGCTCCACTAACAGCCGAAAGTTGCATGGGTTGATATCCTAAGATTTCCGCAATCCCTGGGGATAAAACCAAGCGAGTACCTTTAAGAAGAGTTGACTTGACCTTTCGAGTCGCTTTATTATAATTCAAAAAGATTTTATTGGCAAAGTGATTGCTCATGGATTTAACAATGTCCGCTACAGACTCGTAATGACCTGGAGAGATTCTTCCCGTCTTAAACTGACCGGTTCCCAAATCGTATTCGAAATGGTTGGAGTTTTTCGTGATATTATACCACGAATGGGGGTAGATGAGTTCGACGAGTCCCACTTCCCAGGCACCGTTCAATTCTATCGGTAAAGGAAGACGTGTTATGAAATGGGATATTTTATTGTCAGAAAAGTAGCCGAGAGAGCTATCACTGGGCAGTGTCAGATAGAAACTCATGTTGACAAATGATGCTTCAACGAAAAAAAGAATGGCTTTTATAGCGATGTTAAGTCCACGGCAGGGATCCAAGCATTGAATTTATTCGGATATCCTTTAAATTTCACAAAGTATTCCATTATTTCTTTTCTTCTGCGTTTTTTCAGAAAGTTTTCCACAGCAAATGTCTCTGAGAGATTCACTTTTTGAAGCTCTTCGGCGTAAAATGTTCCCTCCAGTTCCTCGTTCAATAAATCTTTTAGTTTGTACACGGGAGGGAATCTAGGAACAAGATTGCTCACGACAAATACTTCTTCCGTCCAGTTTGATTCGTATCCCTTTTCAAACGTCAATTTGAGTTTACTAATACGTACGTGATCACCCACTTGAAATTTGCAGGTTGGGTTTTCCCGTTTGAGATCTCCATACAGATTGTACCAAACCTGCTTTTCATTGCTTTCACTCACGTTCACTGGCTTCATTTTTATACTCCGATGAAAGGAATGATTGTAACCATGAACTAAATCGTCGAGCACATCAATGAATTTGTAGGTATTTTGACTTGTAAAATAACGCCACATCCTGGTTTTGAGCGTGCGATTAAATCTTTCCAGAACACTCGCTTTAGTCTCATTATTTGTGGTAAAGAAATGGACCCCTTGCTGTTTTAAAAACTTTAGAAACTCCTTGTTCTTGAATTCTGTTCCTTTATCCGTTTGCAATTTTTGAGGCTTTCTGTGCTCAAATATCTTGGAAAAAGCATTTACGATATGAGAGCCAGACTTTTGCTTCAAGGGAATCACCCACGCGTATTTTGAAAATATGTCAACACACGTCAGCAAGTAGCGAACGCCATCGTTATGACGACTCAGACTGGTCACATCGGCTAAGTCTGCTTGCCACTGTTGGTCTCTTTTATGTGTTATGACTCTATTTCTCGGAAAACTACGTCTCACTGGTTTGTGAAGGGTGTACGTTTTCTCCCCCTTCAGCCAATTTTCGACATCTTTTTTCTTTACTTTTTCTTTTTTGACAGCATGGAATAAGGCATTCACACCAGCCAAACTTCCTTCTCGGCCGGGAGTTAGATACGCTTGTTTCAGCACATTCTCCATTACAACATTCAAATTTAAGACTCTCCACCGTAATTGAAAAATTCATGTTGACACCTTCCCATGTAGAACTCAAATGAAATAATTTTTTCTCTCCCACTCTTTTTAAATATCTTCATCCCACTTAGCTCGTAGAAAAAAATTATATAACTCACGCAAATGATCCAATACACATTCGTGAAAAATGTAACAAGAGAAATGTAATTCAAAATAAACAAACACCTCAGTGCGTTCGAGTAAAAAAAACTACACCTTTCGCACGACGGTACTAATGGTCTGATGGTTCCTTCAGTATGGCTTTCGCTTGAAAAAACATTCATAATGAGTTCGAATCTCACTGCAACCATCAGAGCATTTTTTTTTTCACTTTGAAGAAATTTTTCTAAAACTATTTTTAAATAAAAGAAAAAAATGCTACTCCCCACTAAAACTCCTAGGCAAAAGCTACAAAGTATAATAAACGTGTACGGAGCATGTACAAAAGATCTGTTCTCCGGCATTTAAAAAAAAAAGAAAAAATGGCGGACACGGGGTTTCAAACCCACGGTTGCCATCCACCAACACATAACATCTGTTCACCGAATAGGGATAAGTGGGGATACGGGAACATTAGAGAGCCGAGAGCCGGTGGGTGTGGCCAGCTCTGTTCACCGCGTAGGGATAAGTGGGGATACGGGAACATTACAGAGCCGAGAGCCGGTGGGCGTGGCCAGCTCTCGGCTCTCTAATGTTCCCGTATCCCCACTTTATCCCTACTATCAGTCAATAAATCCCAATTTCCTCATCAGATTTCGTTTTTATTCCTCTATTCTTGATTTTTTGGAAATGATTTTCCAAGTTACTATGATTTCCTAGTAGTCTATACAAAATATTTACCTTTTTGACAGCATAGATGTAAGAGACGTAGCAGGATTCAACTGCATAGTATATATATTTTTTTGATTGAAGGTTTAACGACCACCGTAAAAACTCAATGGGCTATAAACAGTCGCCAGTCCCTAATTTAGGGTCACTGGTTCCAGGGAAGGGAGAGAGCCAGTGCCGTAAAACAAACACAACATCCATGCCTCACCGGGATTCGAACCCGGACCCCGTTCGGACGAATGATCAGAGGCCATCGCTTGGACCACTGTGCCACAGGGGAGGCGAATAGTATATTGAAAGTATGGCATACATATAAAGGATGCATATTAACCATTTCTGCAAATCATGGGACATTGTTCTACTAACTGGTACAAATGAGGAAACGTTATACAAAACTCCTACCATGAAGTCTTGACAGAGACGTAACTTGCTCAGAAGCGTCACGCAAGAGAAAACAGGGTCAAAATTACATAAAAATAAATCGTGAAATTACTGGAAAGTTGTTTCCCGAAGTTCTACTTTATTGCCCCTACTGGCCAATTTAATTTCTTAAAATACATTTGCCTTGTCAGTGTAAAGACGAACTTTCCCGTTCAACATCACTTTTCTATGTTCGATAGCTAGCAAACCAAAATGATGTTATCCAACGTTGCAATTGGTCAAATTTGCAATCGGCATTTCAACTGTATGTATCTACCATAGCGTCTGGCTTCTTCGAGCAAAGGTAACGATTTCCCAGCTAGAGGAACTTACGGGTAACTCACGGGATCCCGTTAATCCCACATTGTTATATGCTTCGTACGCCTAAGAAATATCTCACAGATGACTTTAATATACGCCCTGCATATCTCTGGTGGAAAGCTTTTCCGCAACTATGTGTGTATGACCTGTTTGCAATCGGCATTTCAACTGTATCTACCATACCGTCTGGCTAGTTTCCAAAGTTTATCTAAACGTTTTATAAAAACTCTGTATGAGAATTTGCTCCCCTTGAAAACAACAGCAGCCACTTTTTCTTAAGAAATTCCTACTTTATTTTACACTTTTACTGGCTCATAGATTAGTAGCATTGAAGATGTTCCTGGCCATCTTTAATATGAAACACACACACATCACAAGCGTGAGAGTGTACCCATGCCAATTGTTTCCACTAAGTCATTGAATAGGCAAGAAGAAATATTTTGAGTTAAGTTCGTATCACATCCTGTTGTAATGTGAAAATTCAGAGTGTTAAAATGAACTCATTCTTGTGCTAGAAATTTAGACACTTTGGTGTCTTTCCAGGAAGTAGGTATACCCAGCTAAGCTTCGTTGCAACGCATTCAGCCGAACTGGTCTCAGTGACAATACATGGTTTATGAACATTACATTGCGTCACTAATCAGTGTTTCTTTTTCTTCACTTTTCATAACAAACATTTAATTATTAAGTACAATGTTATTGATTTTCTATGTGACATGCAGTGTTCCTTGCTGAAATTTTGAAATACATCTTTCTCAAAAACTACTGTAAACACTCACTAGTGACGCATCCCAATGGATTTCTATTAAACATTACTCATGAACGCTGATTTTTATTATCCGATTTTGCTGAACAGATTTAATATTCGTGTGCTTTTTCGCAAGAAAATGTCCCCCATGCACCCAAACGTCCATAAATTTGAAAACCTCTCACATATATTCTCTTAGGGAAATGTTTAGAAAAATTCAGTAATTTGTATATATTTATAGTAGCTACGATGGACATTTTTGAGAATTAGTGATTCGGTAGCTGAAAATTAAAATACTAATCTCCTACTCTAGGTGGAATGACACGTGTGAAATGTTTAAATAACTTTAGGTTTATATTACAGTGTTCGTGATAAAACTATCCTTTTACTCAACCAAGGAAATTTACATGAACTACATTTTTCTGGAAAAACAAACCAATATGTGTATTTATTATTTTACATGTACAATTTTCAAAACATCATATTTATTTAATTTCAGTTATATTATTTGTCTAGAATAGCATTTATAACAGTTATGTCACTTTAAAACGACATACAGTACACTTTTAAGGTACACAATGAATGTCCATTGATTGCTACACAAGCCCTGGGTACGTTTCAAAATTTACCCAGTATGCTTTCCACATAATTTAATAACGAAAAATATGGTCTCATCCTCCATCTCAGATGAGAAAATGTTTCACAAACCGCTAAAAAGCATACTGAAAAGAACAAGAAAACATTTCCATCAATTTGCTGTACAAGCGACACGGTTTGTTTTCCCGATTGGTACCGTGTCCAAATAATATTTTCCTAAGAAAAACAAAGGTAGCAAAGGTTTCCTGGAAGAGAGGTATAGAAATGATTATCTTAGTTAAAATGAATTGGAATGTTGAAAGTGTTGTTTGGAATTTTGCTGCTACTGCATTTTTCGGCCGCTCAATATATGTCTCACGTTTATCAGACAGCGATTTACTGTTACATAATTTTCACGCTTAAGCTGTAACTAAATGCCAATTTTTTAGGTAATTTGCAGCCACGTAACTTTACTTCAGCTAGATAAAGAAATATATCATTTGGGATTTGAATTAGAACATTTTTTTAACTTTCAGTTAGAACACATCGCTCGTACTTGTTATCATAGGTATAATTTCTTTACTGGGTATTTCGGTTTATTAAACTACCGTCTCTGTCATTTGTATGGGAGCATTTTCTATTATAGACTGTCCACAATCCCTGTATCCTAAAATAAACTCATAAATATCGTAAAGGAATGTACTTGTACTTATTATATATCTGTGCTTAATTTAGGTTATCTGCGTTTTGCAACCGGGAAACGCTCAGGCCCTCTCACCCCCAAAACTGGGAGCATTCCAATGCTGAAATGATCCTATTTTACGTTTTCCTGTGTTATGACATGCTATTTTCTACCGCTGATCAGGTTATTTGGAATTTCTCACAGTTTTTAGTTCAATAATGACAGAAATTGACATCAGCTGTCGTAACTCCTTTTTTTCGCATCTGGTTACCTTATGTCTGCTAATAAATATGCTTCGGTTGCAATAACTCAATGTTATCCTGGAAAAACGGTGCTATACCTGTAACACCGCTGTTCATTTTTTAAAGATTTATTCAACATTTTCTTTCACATAAATGAGTCAATTTATTTGTTCGTAACTTTCAACAAGCTAAACGTTTTCAGGGCTCTGGTAAATCTTTATATAAACATTCAGTGTCTTAAATTATGATTTGGGTAACTGAATTTGTTTTCGAATAACGGAGAAGAGAAATGATTCTTCTGTGTCGCACATTCTTCAGTCTGGTATTTTCAGTGAGAAAGTAATTCGCAATCGGCTTATGCTGGATGACATTTTGGCATTAATACAGTATCAGATTTCCGCAAATATCAATAATTTAGAAATTCTCATCAACATTTACCTAAAGAAAAAGCTCTAATTCCAGTTGTGATAGTCGGTAGAACTTGAAAAATATGTATCTGATAATTACTGATGCTTTCTACTTTCGAAGCCAGTAAATCAGTTCTGGCATTTTATGCTGTTACATCAAAATCGTCTGGAGAACATTTCAACTGCACGTTCATCTCCATTTGCTGCAACCGATAGATGCATGGATGCTGCAGTTCCATTCCTAAAAGGGAGTTGTTTCGTGTTAAAACATGGGTTTGTCTATTTACCTAATAAATAAATTTCCAATCATACTTGTACCCTGGAACTCGACCCAACATTTCAGTTTTTCAGTATCTGTCAGTAATTTATAAATATTAAGACCACAAACATTTTCTGCGTCTGAAAGCTCCATACACTAACTCCTTGTAGTTAATAATGCTTGTGGGCGCTTTTAAACATGTTTTCGTCTGATAAGCTTCTGTTATTTCTTTGATTCACAGTTTGTACTTCATGTTTCTCTACGCTTAACGATTACACGTTGAGCTGAATAGTAACTGTCCGAGTTTCATATCAATGATATGTTTTGCGATTTTCCTGACTGCAAAAAAATTGCTATAACCAGAAAAGACAGCATTATGACGACCTGCGGTAACATTAGGCAGCATTATGACGAACTTCGGTAACAAAAAATGGCTATAACCAGAAAATGTCGATGACGTTTGGTAAAATTAATGTCCCAAAACTTTAAGACTCCCGATCTCACAGTGGACTACACTCTGGCTTTTGAGCATTCGCTCAAGTTAGATCTGGTTCGTCCCGATCGAGCGACGGATGGTGTGCTTGTCTCATAGCACTGATTTCTCTCTCACTCTCTGTCCTCCTTCCCTGAAACCAACAGAAAATGTTTTTGTTCATATCCCAGATCAGTTCTCGCTGTGGTTGTTCAATTACCTCCGAATAACCTTAAGTTTTGAAACAATGTTGTGAACTATCCAGATGAAGCAACGAAATCAATGGTAACTTTTCGTACTACACAATGGTTCTTTTTAGTAAGCGACCGCTCACTGTCTTAAAAAATTGGTGTAACGACAACACAAGCAACAGGCAATGGACACCCTATTTTATATATAAATTATTTTTTTAAATATACACTGCCGGAAAGTGAAAAAAAGAAAACCAAGAAGGAATTGGCGGACGATCATGTAATTTACATATGTTAATAGGGTCGAGTTTACGTAGGTGGGATGATAATTTCGGAACCAACCGGTGAGCGCTTACGCCACAGCACGGCATAATAAGCAAATTATCGTCGGTGATATTTAAGGAGTACGGCGAAGTGAATGTATTCAGTCGTCGGCGTACGGACACGTGCGAAAACCCTGAAGAAGCTGTAATGCCTGGACAAGGAAGACGTGTACGATTTCAGCAGTTATCGGACTTTGAGCGAGGTCGTCTAGTCGGATTCAGCGATTCCAGGTGGTCGTATCATCTTATTGCTGAGCGAATTAGATGGGAAGTATCGGTGGTGGTACGATTGTGGCGTAGATGGTCCGAGGAACATTCCCACAAAAGAAGACGTGGAATCGGGAGTCGCAGATGGATTGATGAGCGGACCGATCGATGCATAAGAAGAGCGGCGTTGTCAAGCAGAACATCCACTGCGACACAAATCCGAGCTGCCGTTGCACCTGAGGTGACTGTGCAAAAAATCCGCAACTGTCTGCTGGATGCAGGACTACGTGCACGTGTGCCTCTGACTCCAGCCCACCGTCAGGAACGGCTGCAGTGGTGTCGCCAACGTCTACACTGGAGAACGCAATGGCGATCTGTCGTGTTCAGCGATGAAAGCAGATTCTGCTTGGGAGCCTCCGATGGCCGTATGCGTGTTCGCAGACGCACAGGCTAGCGTCTCCACCCTTCTTGGATCCGCAAGCGACACACAGGGCCTACACCTGGTCTCCTGGTGTAGGGAGCGATCAGCAATCACTCCCGTACACAAATTGTGTTTGTACCGGGTACGTTAAACATCACCTCCTACATCAAAAACATCATTCAGCCCGTTGTTGTGCATTTGTAAGGTCGGTCCATCGTGGTGTTTTCCAGCAAGATAATGCACGCCCTCACACGGCATGTGCAACGCAACATGCACTTCAGGGTGTGAGACAAATTCTATGGCCTGCACGTTAACCGGATTTGTCCCCCATTGAGCACGTGTCAGATTTTATGGGACAACGACTTATACGGTTCACACGGCCAGGCACGACCATCCCCGATTTACCCGTCCAGGTTGAGGATGCTTGGAACTCAATACCCCAAACTTACATCCAACATCTGTACGACAGACTCCATGCCAGAATTACACAGTGTGACGCAATTCATGGCGGTTCAACCTCGTATTGACCATGCTACATGGAAATGTTATTTTTCAGTTTACCAGCAAATACAGCTGTATTT
This sequence comes from Macrothele yani, assembly GCA_039090855.1. Classification (NCBI taxonomy): domain Eukaryota; kingdom Metazoa; phylum Arthropoda; class Arachnida; order Araneae; family Macrothelidae; genus Macrothele; species Macrothele yani. Next base: position 136,107,649 of record CM077034.1, read on the forward strand.
TGCCGTAATGTTTTGATCACGTTATCCTCTGTATTCCGTTATTATGCGGTATAAATTTCGTTGGTATCAGACGTCTCCTTCTTGGTGTTCTTTTTTCACTTTAAGCCAGTGTATTTCTGGTTTTATTAACATCAACTCACTTCAGCAATAGTTGCACCCAAATCATCACGACTTTGTTTTGTTTACCATTTACCCATATTTAAAAGAAATGTAAATACGAAGTATGGTTTGAAAGAAGACCTTTTGTTCACTAGTTCCTTCAGAATACATAAATGCAAGAACATCAATTTTCTCAGTAAAATATTTCATTTTAAATTTTAGAAAATAACTTCACAACAAAATTTGTTGTGAATAGATCATCCCAAAGCGGAAACCTGTATTTTATTTGACATATGTATGGACCTCATTCGAAGAAAGCACAAAACAGAATATGTAAAAACGATATATCTCTTGTTATCTTTAGAACTTACCAAATTTCTCTTGGCTGCATCACGGAAGAAAATCTTATTTCGTTGTATTTAATGTTTTCTGCTAAACGAATTGTGCATAAACTCCAAAAAAGCACAGAGAGAAATCACTGTAATCATACCTTGCATGTCCACTGTGCTATAACATAAGTTACTTGGCTTAGGGTAGCAATTAAATGCAAATTGCAAACCAATATGAATGAATGTGTCATGAAACGTTAAGAACAGGGATAAAACTTTTATTTCCATACTGGAAAGGCATTTATTCTTCATACGGCATTTGTTAATTATAAATATTTAAAATATGAATCATCTTACTACCATGTTCTAAACAAGAAGGGAGATAGTCTTTGCAGCCAGAGTGTTGCCTTCATTTTATCTCACTGGATATGACTTTGTACTGTGTGAGCAGGCCTGAATTTCATTTCACGTGTTATGATCCCATTCTCTTTAGTATGCAAAAACCTCTTAACACAAAAGCGCACTCTGTGTTTTATTGTTCAAAAACAGATACTTTCAGAATTGCTCTGTTTTAAGAAAAACGAACTTCATATTAAATAAAAAATCAGAATCCTGAAACCAAAAATGATGCGAATAACAATAGACAAGATGTTGCATCATATTCATATTCATTATATTTATGAATATTGTTTTCAAATTGATTTGCACTTTTAAACACTTAGATTCTACAAATTTCGTGATTTCTCATGAGAAAAACAAATGTATGAAGAAACCTGTGCTATACCTCCGACAGAAATTATAAGCTGAATTGATGCTCGCTAGCTGTTGGCAAATGTGTTTAAATAAGTTGCAGATTTGTTTGGTTAAAAGAACAATTCCTTCGTTTTATGCCGGTAATACTGCATAAGACAATGAAATATTCTACTTAGATTTGAACTTCAGATATTCACCGAATAGGCCATACGTCCTGTTATTGAATTTTACTTAAATATATTGAATAACTAAATTTAATTATTTACTCACGTTTTGTTTACTCAATGATCAAAATTTTTTCTGATAAATTGAAATTTCGTTGTACTTGAAATACTACTGCTTATCTAGTGTTTATGAAGTTTTGCTCAAACTACAAAACATAAAATTTGAGAACTAAAGACATGTCAGTGACATATAAACACAAAACACTTTATTTTTAGAGATATTGCCGAAACAGATTGAGCAAATATTGATATGCCATTACGTGAAGAGATAACATAAATCATGTTTTTTTGTTATTTAAAAACTTTAGTATTGTATGTAATGATGACGAAATTTTCCAAATAACGTCAATTTGCTTAGTCATAATCTGATTTTGTGGTATTCACGTATATGTGAAAAAGATATGCCTTGTGTACATAAGTTATTTCTAGTGGGTTAAACATGGAAATAAATCTTTTCCACAATTTTCAAAAGTATTAAGTCCAATGAGTTAAATTCGTAACAGATGTTCACCATATTTCGGACCGTTACTTACATTACGGTGACATCTATTAAATTATCACAGATTTTAGGGACGATACTGAGCCATAAACGCCTGTATTTTTATGGCAACAGTGAACGCTTTTTTCCCATATCTTAGCTGTAGGAAAGGCTGTTGATTAAATCTCTCTCTCTCTCACACACACACACACCAGCGGTAAAAAATTGCCCCTTACATGTGTAACTTATTTTTTTAATTTATAATACTAATTTGTGCAATGCATTTTTAGTATTCTCTTTTAATCATCAAGTTCTTTCAATCTGATGGAATGATATTTCGAACAGCTCCTTTATCTTTATTTCAAATTAATTTCATTACATTTGGCAAAATAGATTAATTTCTCTCTCCTTTATTTACCTTGAATATCGGTGTTCCTGTGTTTTAGATGAAATCAACTTATAAACGTATATTCCGCAGTTGAATTTTGTTTTCTCATATATCACATAATTGAGAGATTATTTAAAACTTTGATAACTGGTACTGTTTTCACTTTAATTTTGGACATTTTAGGCGAAAACGTCCTTGTCTTTGGCACAAAAACCTTGTGGACTTCTAAAAAAGTAGTTTCAATCCAATACAATAAACACCTCATTATTTTACTAAAATCTCCGTGCAACTAAACTGCTTCATAATTTTCAATATAAACATTTTGAATTTGTCAGCCGAAGAGTTGGTTGCTCTCGTGATTTCTGTTTTAAGTCTCGGCTTTTGTAATATGTAATAATGTGAGTGACCGTTAGTAGTATAGGCTTGATCACATCTGGGCTAAACAGACACGTCCCCATAACAGACAGATATTCCTGTTTCTTGGATTCTAATTATCGCTAACAAAAATATAATAGTGAAAAAGCAGATCTCTAAAGTCAAGTTGATTAAGTTGCTGATTTGATCTGTAAACAAGGAAAAAATAAAAAACACATTTCTGATGAAAATGGATCGTTCCAGATTCGAATCAGTTATATTTGTTTTCTTACGAGGTATAACAAAATCCTCCACCACAGCAAGTTGCTGCAACTAACTTGCTTTGGAGGCGATAGCATTTGTTGTAAGATTATGCAATTTAAGTCTTTTTAGAGTTCTATTTTTCATCATTATAATTGTGAGCGTCAAGCATCTTGTGATACCATATATTAGACAATGTGTGAAGACCAACTCCATATTTTAAAACATAACGAAACAGATATTTAAACATATATACAACACAGTGGAACCTGAATATGAAAGTATCATTTCAGCTGAAAATTCAGTTTATGGCATTCTGAGTCTGAGAGTAATGAACTTCTAAGAAAAGACTCAAGTGATATATCAAAGCAGAAAATAAAGAGAAATGTTGTCTGACACTTTGAAACATGTGAGAGACATTTGACCTTCTGATCTTAAGAAAGCTACTCTTAGAATGTTTTGTTTAAGCAGAATTTCAAGGCGTTGAACTCAAGGTTATTGACTGCTTTGAGAGCGTCAGATGTTATAGTCTTTTCACATATGGTGACACAGATGGAAAGGTTAACAGATTTGTTTGAAATAAAGTATTTTGGTTGAGTATATCGTTCGATTCTGAGATGTTATTTCATTTGCTTGATAAATAGTTTGAGTGTTTTTATTGCTTCCAGGAATATGATCTTGAATGAATTCTTTACTCTCATAACATATATGTTGCACTCCATTTATAGTCATCTTGATGCGGGCAATGCTCAGTAGGATTTTTGTAGCACTTCTTTTATTCACCCTTTAACCTTTTAGTGTAGCTGAACTCTAAGTGATATCGACACTAATGCTTGGGTGGAGAATTCAAAGTTAACTTTGTTCTAAAGAGATATTTTATAATTATTTAAATCAGTAAATACTCATGCGATTTAGGACAATGTGAGCCTCTCAAGATAGAGTCAATATTCTGTCGAGTGTTTGTCATACTTCTTTTATTCACCTTTTAACCTTTCAATGTAACTGAACCCTATATAATATCATCACTGATGTTTAAGGGGGTTAAATTTGTTTTAAAGAGAGATATTATAATTATTCACAGCTGCAAATTCTCATCCTGTTTAGAACAAACTGATCGTTCTATGACCTTATTAGGCGAAGTACGTTTGCTTTTAGACCCTCTGATGATTAACGAATATGAAACAATTAATTCCATTGCTTAACCTTTACACTTGTGCACTTCAAAAGACTTAAAATGAATAGAGTTCAACTCAGTAAAAGAAATGCAGTATGAGCTCCATATAAACCCTCGCTGGAGAACTAAACACGCTGATTCTTCTGAGTTCTTCTCTAGTCGCCACTTGCTGTCGGCTACGAACCAAGATGTCGTTTTCGGGTAAGTTTATCTTCTTTTAATATTTGCGTCAAGAACTGATGATTTTTCATCTAGGTATCTGCAGAAAGTTTAACATTTATAACGAATATTTAAAAGTAACATATTTCAGAGTTTTAAATAAAAGGAATCATAAAACATCGTGCACCATTAAGATTCTTTTTTAAAGCTAATTTCCAACTACTAAATTATGAAGTGGTGAGTTGTCTAGTATATTGATTATTTTTATCATGTTAAATATACTCTGTTCTAATTGCTTTATCACAAATTTTAAACATTAGCAATTAGAATCTATAATTTCTTCATTTTATAGATTTTGAAAAGGAGCTGAAAAAAAAAAAAGTCATTTCTGATGATGAAGAAGAAACTGAAAATCCCACTGTGAAGAAACAAAAGCTTCCAGTTAAAAGGAAAAACAATGCCAAACAAAGTGCTTCCTCACCATAAGATTTGGTTTTGGTTGATCACACTGTACCAAATAAGCTCATACCTCCATACTCCATTTATATCGGAAGGGGAATCGTCGCAGAAATTAAAGAATCTCGTAAAAACTATTACCTGTGCTTTGCAAAGATAGTGGACAGTGAGAAAAAGAATCATTTTAACTTGCCAATTGAACAGCTTGGAACTCTGAAAAAGGCCATAGATACATTGTTTCTGTATGTAAAGGACTATCAGTAATTTTTTTTTCTTCGATATACTTTCTTTGAAATAACAATATTGTTTACAAAAACTGCGAAGCGGCATTACTTCCATTTGCAGGCGTCGGGTCCAACCCTGCTTGTCTAAAAGAGCCATTGACTCCTCAAGGAGGCGAATTCCCCAAAACACTTACTTACCTTATTGCTCTCGCTTCCTTCCGAGTATCTCTTCTCTGTTGCTATGTAACCTGGCATTTGTTCCTTTTCACCTCGAATCGGCCACAAACACTTTACCCCCGCGCAAACACTTTGTCTCTGAAACATTTCGCTCGCTGCAGATCCTTGTGACTAGACGCATCAGTTGTTCAGCTATAATATTGTTTACAAAAACTGCGAAGCGGCATTACTTCCATTTGCAGGCGTCGGGTCCAACCCTGCTTGTCTAAAAGAGCCATTGACTCCTCAAGGAGGCGAATTCCCCCAAAACACCTACTTACCTTATTGATCTCGCGCTTTTAAATTTCCCAATTACAAAAATTAGAATCCAAAATAAATTCATTCAAAATTGTCCGGATTGAGCTCATGGTATTATTTTAATGTTTCAAATAAATTCATTCAAAATTGTCCGGATTGAGCTCATGGTATTATTTTAATGTTTCTTTGATGAAAGCATACAACAGTTAAACAGACAGTGAGCACTTAACGTTCACGGAAAGTATAACAAAGATTACCTTAAAGAACAAAATTAAGAAAAACACAAGTTCGGGTTAAAATTGTCGATGCACCAAATCATCTTAATACTAGAAAACCGGATGGTTATGAAGTCAACATACACTGAAGAGCAATTGAATTATAGATACCTATCTAGTAACGTGTTGCACCCCCTTTCGCCCTGATGACGACGGCGATTCGTCTCGGCATGGACTCGGATCCACGACCCCTGAACAAGTTCCAACAGTTCACGAAAATTTGATGGAGGGGAATCAGAGCCTCAAACATCTCTCTAGAAGGCATCCCAGATGTGCTGGATGGGATTGACCAACTATTCTTTCGAATACAATTCGGGAGCGATAGCACGGTGCATTGTCTTGTTGCAGGATGAGGTCCCCGATGGGATGTTGAAGACGCAAAAACGGGAGGAAATGGTCATCCAGGATATCTCGGTAACGTTGACCTGTGAAAGACGATGTCACACGTACCAGGGGTCCCATTTCAATCCACGTAAACACTCCCCAGACGAGAATGCCACCCCACCAGCTTGAAGAGTACCCTTTTGGCAAGAAGGATCCATCGCTTCATGTGGTTTGCGCCGTAATCGTATCCTGCTATCAGCATGTATCAACGTGAATCTCGACTCATCAGTCCAGGCAACATTTGTCCACATGTCTAGGGTCCAGTGGCGATGTTCCCGCGCCCATGCTAATCTTTGCACCCTGTGATGTGCTGTCGGCAACAGTACACTCGTGGGTACACCATTCAGAACCATGTCCTCGCTATGGGGTACAGTACTTCTGTACCCCATAGCGAGGACATGGTTCTGAATGGTGTGGCTGCTTACACGTTTTTGTGCACCAGTGTTAAATTGCCGAGTGATTTCTTGCATCCCTGCAAGGGCCAACTGCCGTGCACAACAGCGTGTGGATGACCCGGCTCATCCACACGCTGTTGTGCACGGCAGTTGGCCATTGCAGGGATGTACTCACGGTGCACCCGTGACAAAGTGGCTCGTGAAACTCCCAGTGCCTGCACGACTTTCGAGATGGAGTGACCCATTCGTCGGGACCCGACAATTTGTCCACGGTCAAATGCGCTTAGATTCTTCGTCTTACCCATACTGCGTCTGACTCTTACTGATTCCCGTCGCATCTATCCTTATATTGTCGGTTAGCTGCATACGTCATGTCGTTTCCGTTTACAGGGCCGCCCACAGCTCCACATTTGCATAACGCCAGCTGTCTCTAATTCAACTGCTCTTCAGTGTATAATCGATTGTGTTCTCCAAATGGACAGTCTGAAAATTTGGGAATACGAAAGTGTAATAAAAGGGAGTTATTTCCGTTACTACAAAACGTAATAGAGGAATGACCAAACTATATTTAAAAAAGAAAGAGGACATCGCATTTTCGGTTGTAACGAGCAGATGTTTTAAATCTTTTCTGACGCGAATTAAATTTATTAAATTTATTTAAAGTCAGTGCTACCGGATAGGAAAGAAATCAACCGGATTTGTACAATCAATAAATCATCAAGAAATTTGAAACAGTTATTTCCTTCCACCAGCGGGTAAAACCGTTTGTTACGAAAATTAACGAATGGCGCTCAAAACGTTTTTCATATCAGAAGGAAGGTATCAGAGACGAACAGATTTCCATATCGAACACATAAAAGAAGTACTATAGAAGAAAACATGGTGCGACTCTACGCTTTTTAGCGAAATAATTGATCATAATGGAAAATTTGAGAACATCAGAAAATTGTCTTCATGAAAAAAGCTATGTTAACGTAAAATAACTTTTCAAATACGTCTGCCTCAAGCAGATATAGCGAGAAAAAGTTTTCTGACTTTTGCGCCCCTAGCAGGATATCTGTGCACTATTTAAAGAGGATAATACTCCGCATCTCTATTGAAAGGAATGCATACATGAAAAAAGAAATTTTTCAACAGGTTTTTTTTTTATTGGAGGTTTAACGGCCACCGTGAGCAACTCAGTTGGCTAAAAGCAGTCGCACGTCCCAAATTTAGGGCCACTGGTTCCAGGGATGGGAGAGATCCATCACCGTAAGGCAAACACAACATCCATGCCTCACCGGGTTTTGAACCTGACCGATCTTGGACAAATGATCAGAAGCCATCGCTTAGAACACTGCGCCACCGGGGAAGCAACAGGGTTTTTAGAAACTGGGACATATTTGCAATCAGAATAGCACACACACCACTTAATGTCTGAAGTAAAAACTATAAAATTCCTCAAATACTAACCTAAAATAGTCCACAAATAAAAAGGCATCCAGTGTTGAAAGATATTTCTATAATGCACTTTTAAAAGAACATATATTCAGAAAAAAAATTAACTTTGGCGCCACGTAACTGCGAAGTTGTGCGTTATTTTGGGAATAAAATACAAAGGCTTTTTATAGTTAGTAGTATCTGACCGAAAAAGTTGTTTTACATCGGGTTTATTGTACCGCAGATATTGCAGTAAACGGAAAAGTAATCTTGTGTCCTGTAGAGATAAACTTGTGTTTAAGAAAAATTTGAAATTACAAGAGAAACATTTCGCACAGGAACGATGTCCAATAAAGAAAGTATTTTTCCAATCTGATCCTTACATGCATATATATCGACACTAATAAGATAAGGTCTACCCCCTTGGCGTAAACCCTACGCGATATTGTAGGAAGAAAGTATTGTCAAATGATTTTTCGAGATGAGAGATATCCGTCCACGAATGATTTCTTCATCGAGTTTTCAGAAGCTCAGATTTCGCTGGAAATACATCCGAAGCAGAAATAAAATCTTACGGCCCTGGTGACAAAACGGTGTTTACAAATATTAGAAATTGCAGTAGATATTATTCTGATCAAAAGCTGTATCCTATGCAGGAAGAATTTTTCCAATCTGTGTTTTAGAAGCAGACATATCGGGGAATATGCAATGCACTTTTACGGCACTTAGAGGAAATTCTATGCATTGCTTGAAAATGTTGACACTTTATGAGAAAAATTTCTCAGCGACATAAAAATATTTTGTTTTTATAATGGGACTCATAGAAGCAGAAATACCTATAAAAATAGTATATATATCTACGATCCCTGGAGGGAAAACTGTGCGCTACTTGAGGCGGGTTGTATTCTCAAAAGGATTTTCGATGTGAACAGTTTTGGTTTAGAAAATATTTTTCTTAATTGATATTTCGGAAGCTCACATATTGCTACAAATACATCGGAATCAGTAATAAATTCTTGCGCTCCCTGATAGCCAAACCATTCCTTACCAAACATCATAAATTTTATCCACAAGATTTCACTATGAGAAGATTTAATAATACGCAACTTCCCACTTTATTATTGATGGCAAACACGTGAATAATCAAATCCGCAAAAGGTGAGCCCACGAATGGGGAGGGTTTACAATATATGTTTCCATATTTTTTTTTCAAAGTTGCGGCATTTTAGAACAAAGTTTTTTTACTAAGCCTTTTTTTTAATGGATTCACATAAGAGGGGAAAATGGTGTGAAATTCTGCAATTACGTGCGTGGATAATGAATGAGATACACATTTTCTTAAAAAAATGTTTATTTACATTATTAACCTTAATGAACGATCATTAGTACGAAAACTTTCAGGAGAGTTGTTACTTCTTGGAATCCATGCTTCCCACCATTCCATATAGCAGGAAGTATTTCACATGCTGTTTCTGAAAAAAGCAAACAATTCTTTTATGGCACATTATCTGATATAACCTAATTTGCCAAGAAAAAACTGAAAACGAATCAATAGATGTACGTTACTTGGCAATTAATTACCTCACCCAGAAGGAGTGGGGACAATGGGGTGAAACTGAGCATGCAAATAGGAATATATGAGGTTGTATTGCCTTGATGTTATTTTCAGCCACGATAAGTGCAAAGCAGATGAGATAATGCAGCGTAATAGGTACGCACCAGTAAGTCGTTTCACCGCCGCGAACGGCAAAACTGGCAGCAATTTAACATGGAAATAAATCATATAGTCGACGGATATCGCCCTGAGAAATGAAACTCCAAGCACCTTTGGCTTGGCTTCCATAATTCGTCGAGATAGTGCTCAGGGCGATGCGATCGCAGACGACGTCCAATATGTACTCACAGGCTTTCGATTGGGGATAAATCGGGCGATCTTGCTGGCCATGGCAGTGTTTGAACATGTGGCAAAATCGTTTAAAAGCACGAGCAGTGAGTGCACGGACGTTATTTTGCTGGAAAGTGGAGTGTTGTGTGCTACTCAGGAACGGTATCAAAATGGGCTGCAGAGCTTTGCTCACGTATCGTGCAGCTGTCAATGTGCCCGTCATGCGGACAAGAGGTGACCTGTTTTCATGCGCAATAGCTATCCATACCAGGATGCCTGCCTGACGGGCGGTGTGGCGGTTGCGAGCAAAACTGGGATCCGTTTAGTTTACTCACCAGAGTATCGCCACATACCGATCCTTCGATCGTCAGCACCCAGACAGAAAACAGATTCATGACTGAAAACTAAAGTGGTCCATTCGTAACTCCAGTTCGCATGACTTTGGCACCAAGCCACAGAAAACCGGCTACGTAGGCAACAGTTGACGTAACGGTTGCCTACGTAGCCGGTTTGCCCCATGTAACTTTAAGTTTATATTTCGGGTCGCAGTTCGGGTAAGACAGCACGTCGAATATCGGATACAGTGCATTCCGGTGACGAACGAGCGTGCCGAATAATCCGCCAGTCCAGGCGTACCGACGTCTGTCGGACTACACCATGCCACTCTGACGCACGTACAAACCTTCTAGTAGCCACTGCTGTTAACAGCATCCAACAATTCGTGCATCCCGTTGCACATTCGCGGCGACATAACGTATGGATCAACATACTTCACACAGGCCTACAGTTCTTCCTCTCTGAAACACATCCGAGTGGACATTAACCTACCGACGCCGTGTGCGCGGCATTTTCAGTCTTCGCTGCACAGTTTCCCCAAAACAAAAATAAAAATCTTAAACGTCCACGACACTTCCACCAGCGACCACTCATTGCAATTCCTGTTGCTGCTGGAACCTTTATTTCGCTAACGTGTGACGTCATCGGTTCCGGTTTAGCATCATTTTTATACCTCGAGTCGACGCAAACACTCAGCAATTTGCACGTTTGTAGCGCACTTCCTTCTGGGTGCGACAATTTCTGCATCGAACAGTGTATAATACGTGATGTAGAGCGTCATTTAAAAACTTTGCTAAGCAGAGAATGACTGCTCACAACTCTTATACTTTGCCTCACCTGACGTTACTAGGGCTCGTTTTGGATTTGCAGCATGTACATGTCATTTTTTTATGATCATATGTATTTTAATTTATTTAAAATTCCTTATTTTTCGCTTTTATCAACAATTTTGAAGACATTTGACTGATTCCCAATGAATTTAGGCAATAATTTTGGTATTGAAGGAGATCACGCGTCACAGGAACGATTCCATTTACGCTCACCTGGTCTGACGGTTGTGACGAATCGTTTGTTAATTATGTTCTCTTTAAGCAAGCGTCAAGTCACATTTCATTTTTTTTGTTGCAAATAAGGTGGAAGTAATTTCTCTTTGCTCATTTACAGTTGAATACATGCCACAGGTTAATAAAATATAAAATTATTCTGACATCTCATAAATATCTTATTCATCATCTAGAATAAAGAACGTTCACAGAAAACATGAAGCTCCATGTGCTCATTAGCACGGTACTTCATTCACCCAAAGAATACCGAAACCCGATTACAAATAGGTTATCCTAAATAGGAAATGTTGGCTATTGTGAAGAGTTTTTGAGAAGCCATAATCATGACTCGGGCATGAACGCGTTAATCGATTGGGAGAAACTAGTTGTGAAAATTTGGTTTTTACAACACACTGAGATGTAAATTCATGTTCGGAATGACATCTTGTTATTACAAACGTATGAAGGTGTCTGTAGTTCATCCAATGCAAATTGAATAGCAATCCGACAAAATGTTGAAATACAATTCAATATTCGATTGCTATGAAATACATAAGAGTTTGCGGATGATATTCGAGAAAAAACAAGACAAAAATATAATAAATGTATTATATCGTGTAAGTCAAAATATAATAAAGTGTCATATGTTCTTTTGCTGTTACGTTCACAAATGGTTGTCGTTGATACATTTACTCGACATAGAAGAAATAATTACATTTAAATAAAATCAAATATTTTATACTCCAGTGTTTTACACTCTACGATGCAAAAAGGTTTCCGCTGGATCTAGGATATCCCAAATTCGCATCATCAAAAAAAAAGAAACATAGATACTGTCTTCGTAGTAACCTATTCTTGGATTTCCTATGAAAAAACAGATACAGATTTGCTTCATATGTGTAACTGTAAGGTAACTGCAGAGTACCATCCATAACAACATGATCATCACTACTAATGTTGAAAAAGAAGTTACCGTCATTCTACGGGATGATGAGTTCTGCAGAAGAGTGTCGGTCAAACCTTTGTGACCTGTACAAAAGAGAACGTGAGGGCGACAGCAAAGTAGTTGTACAGAACTTTCAACGAAGGACGTGATGCGCCTATTTGGATCATAAACATTGTGTCGTGAATTCCACTGAAATGGGTATCATGGTCGTATTGGATTTCGCAAGCCCTTGATTTCTTCTGCGAACGAACGTCACCAGGTTCAATGGTGCAAGGCTGATAAATCTGGTACTCAGAAAGATTAAGAACCGTGATATTGTCCAACTATTCGGCTTTCACTCATTATATGCTAAGTGGACGCTTTCGAGTGTTGTAACAGCCAAACGAATGTTACATCCCAAAGCACTTGTTCCCTAACTTGAAGTGTTCTGGCTGTTCTATCATTTTCCGGGTGCATTCTCTTGGAAAAATGAGGATCCACTCGTTCCAATGGGCGTCGTCATCCATGTGGAAAGTTGTGATCATTTGCATCACGTGCTACAAAATGTAGGCAATCGTGCAGCTGCTGTATTTCAATGTTGTAGGGCTTCCATTGATCGAGAGAAAGTGCTCACTCGGTGGTTTAATGATAATTTACCTGATATGTCTTCAACACCCCTGCCATATCAATCCCTGGATTTTAATACAATTGAACATATATGAGAAAATTTGGAACGACATCTGTGGCAGCGTTTTTCTTCTCCTACAAAATCTGGGAATCGCTGCGGTATTTGATTGATAAATGGTGCACAATCTCGCCTGTAGAGATCAGACATTGGCTGACTATGTCATCTGAATACAATCCGCACTTCCCTCGCGTTACAGTCTAACGGCTAATTAGGGACTTTTACGGATGTTTCAATTTTAACATATTACTTCTATTAGCAAAAATCGTATCAATGAACTAATAATCTGTCACAGACACCTACGACCTTAAACCTGGAGTAGCAAAAACACTCAACAGAAGGAACACCTTTGAACTCATTTGGCGTGTCAAGCACAGAATATAAAGTTTGTACACACGCCTTTGCTAATGATATACTCTGAATAACTGTACACATAGAACAGATTTCACCGTCACGAGAAATAAAAATAAAATCACTTCTGTTACCATCTTCATTGAAGTCGTGATCATTTCATGAACAGTCTATTAGAACATGAATTCAGTTTAAGATAATTTTTCTAATGAGAACATTATGTGTCATATAATTTGATTTCAAGAAAGATTTTTTTCCACGACATTAGCTTTGTTCGCATAGTTTAAAACCAAATTCCTTTATTTAGCCTCAAAGTTAACATTTTTTGGAATAAATCCATGCTTTTCATTTCAAGGACTGTACCTGCGACACTTTGCAAGGAACCCCAGGTTTATATGTTTGTTGTGAAAAATAACTTCTATCATTTTTTTAAACCTCATTGCTTCTGCTTCCAATAGCTTGCGGTATAATATTTTTTTTAATAATTTATATAAAATTAAAATGAATCCCTTGACCTATATTTTTAACTCTAAATAAAGTATACCCATGAATTGTGCTCTAGTCACCAATAGGGATGGGGAAATGTACCATTTTACGGTTACACTGATTAACTGTTGCTGCTACTGACCCATTAACAGTTATTTAACCTGCTATTTGAAAAACAGTTCCTAGAGAACAGAGAGACTGTTGAAAAATACTAACACTGTTCTACACAGCGGGCGAAAATGAATTTAATCCCACAATCCATTTTCCTTATCATTGTATTCAATACTGGGTAAACTGTTCGTATGTACTTAAGTAAAGAAAAAAGTAATTGTATCTACTCATTTTTATTTTGCTACAAAAAAGTAATTGTATCTAAAATTTTATTTTGCTACAAAAGTGACGGAAATTTATGTTCAGGTGAAAGTAAAAATAACTTACGAATACTAGAAACTTAAGAATTAAAATAAGAGTCATTCCTATTAAGAAACGACAACAACTTCACTTTCTCTACCGACAATGGAGAACATCTTTGGTTCAAAATATGTGTGGCCTTAGAAAAAAGTTGTTCGCATGGAACGAAAGTCGCGGTCACTGCAAATTTTTGCTTGACTAATTCACTTAAGCAGGGATACAATTAGCAGTTTTTTTCCACAATTGCATTGGATATTTTTCTCTAGGTAATAAATCATTGTCCAAATACCGTTGCACTTCCACAATTGCCTTGGACTTTCCTGTTCCTGATGGCTTTAATGTAGAAGCTTTTGCATCAAATACACCAAAAGAGACAATTCAGCATCCAAATTATTAGTTATTGGTGACGGAGATGTATTTTTTTCTCTTCAGCATTTATTATACCAGCAATCATTATAATAGCCATTCGTTTAACATGTTGCTTGATATTTGATTCAAATATGATATCCATGAATCATTGATCCAAAAAATGTGGCTTTCAAAAAGGTATTACTTTTGGCTATGTTGCCAAGTCCTTTGCCATTTTGCTCATTAATTTTTGATAAAACAGATTAAGTCTCGACGAGAAACACTTTTTTCAGTAGCTCACCATACACGCTTTGCAACTTTTTCGATACAATTATTACTAAAGATAATGTTACACATTTTTCGGCGCTTAAAGGTTGCGTAATATTTTTAAATGGTTTCAAGCCTTTGTATTCTTCCGCGAATTCACTGCCAACTCGTACTCCGTTCCGAGGCACGGAACCTTCACGTGGTGGCCGTTAGCATAGCTTCAGCCTCCCGCACCAACTGCTGCAAACCATCGTACTCGCAGGTTAATACTTCGGAAAAATTATTTCCTTTTATCTACAAATACTATGTTTTTGAACCATTCCCCATTATTTTGTATGCTTAAATAAATGTACGTCGCACTTTTCCAACACAGTTATATTTTTCCTACGAAATAATTTAGGACGATAAAGTACACATTTACCAACATTTTTATATTAACATCGAACGTACACATTAGAATTTGCTAGGACTAACAGCACTAAACCCCATCGAACGTGCTAAACAAACTACTGCTCTGCTATGTTTCCATCATCACACGTCATGCACGCCAATTGGTGGCTTGCGCTTTAGCTCCTCGTCAATGACATAACATAACGAAGTGGATGTTCCTGAATTTGTTCTGTCTCGGTCTCCAGATATTATTATATTCACCCCCTGCTGACCTTAATTCAGGGCATCCTGAATTAAGGTCAGCAGGGGGTGAATATAATAATGGTGGGGCATACATGGTGAACTATCTTCAGAATGGGCTATGTTGAATAACAGATCTACGAAAGGCCATAGAAAAAAAAGGGGGAAACGTTTGTTAAGCATTTTGTTAAACATTTGAAGACTGGAATTAATTCCTTTCAAACCATGCATTCCGAAATATTTTTACTTAAAAATACACAAACATGAGTCGCTTTAAATTTCTGATAATTTCGGATACGGAAGCAGGAAAAAGTTTACCAAGAAAGTAATGTTCAAATCTTAGCTTGTAAATATACTTGTTACCACACAAACATTTATCTTTAGGGCTTTTAATAGAAATTAGCGAATTCCTCAAATATCTCGTGTGACATATATTCCAGGATAGTGCTACTCACCTGCCTGATTTACAGAAGCGATGAAGCTCGTTAAAATGCTGATATTATCCCAGAAGTATTACAAAAAATTTTGAAACATCCATTTTGTTTTAATAATTTTATGTTCCTAAATAATAACGAATTTATTATCTAGAAAAATTGTACAAAAAATTTACAAAGCCTTTTCAATACAGTAGTAGTCCAAATTATCAAAATGTGTAGCGTTTTTGCAGATTATTTTGTCTAGTAGTTCTGTCACACATATATATGAGGCTATGTATTCCGCATTCTTACAATTAAAACAAAACTATTTAGTCACCTGTTCTGCATTTCTTTGCTGGATTAATTTGACTCGCGCCTACATATTAAATGTTCAATAGCATTTAAGACTGTTCAACAAAAACTGCCAAACTGAAGTAAAACTCTTAAGATAAAATCTTGATGGACACTGCAAATTCATTTTCCCTGTTGATATCTTCATTTACCGATTCTTAAAGGTTGACAGTACATTTTCATATGAATACCAAAAACATAAAAAACTGATATTCCTACAATATGTTATTAATAGCTAAGGTTTTCTGTCCTAATTTTTCTACGTAGACACATCTCTGTTCGCACGGAAAACTAATTACGCGCATATTTTGCAAGAGGTTGGATTATTGATTTCCAAAAACAACGTAGCATTTCTCCTATAATACAGAAAATGCCAAAAAATACACAGTTATAAATTGACTAAAAAAACGATGCAATGCACTGTTCCCTCGCAAGTATTTTAAAATAATAGAGAAATATCATTTGCACTGAAAAGTAGGAAACACTTGTTCCTTCAAAACATGTCTGCACTCTGCAGGTAATTTCTCTGTAGAAATTAATAAATGTCATAAAAGTGGGAATTGTTTGGTACAAACACGTAGAGCTTGAGCTTCGGTTAAAAAAGAAAAATCAGCGCGAGAAATATGAGTGTCAATATTTGTTTCCATCATAATCGCCGGAAAGTATGTTTGGATAAAATATTAAATTATCTGGACAGGCGTTCTATGTTTAGGACTAGACTGGTGATATTTTTTTCATATTTCTGGGCACATTGCGTAGGCAGAAGAATTTGCAGTTTTTGATAGAATATATAGTTTCAGACTAGAAGTGCCGAAATAATAATGTTGTGCTCCGCTTCCCCATTTACGTAACTCCGGAAGGAGTATCGCAGTGGATCAGACAGTGTCGGAAATTGGCTAAATCTTAGCACGACTGGCATACCGTAGCCAACACGCCCGTAAAGTACACTTGTTAAAAGCACGTCACCTGCTATGAGCGTACATTTGGTGAAGAAACAGCATAACTGAGCAATGGAAGAGAAGAAATGGGTAGATTGATCCCACAAATAGGGGTTCGAAATACAACACGCCAACGGGTGTAAGCGTGTTGATCGTTGACCAGATGAGTAAATAAACCCTAAAAGGGAAATTGAGGATACAAGAGACGATGATGGACTTAAAATATTACTATCATGTCTACGTGGGTCCCATTTGCAAACTTTCTACTTCCTGCGGCCAACATCGCCGAATAATACTTTGTCACTTACATACACAAGTTTTCGGCTGTCTATTTTCTTGGGCAGGATCTCTGTTTTCAACAAGATTGTGAGCAACTCATTACTGCTTTTTCGGGACTGAGGCTGAAAGGGATTCTGAAGACTTTGCTATACTTGAACGGCTATCCCTCTCTCACATCTGGATCTTCGGCCCAAAGTGGAGATTATTAATTCAAGTAAGAATTTTAGAATTCCTTAGCTCTCCTGCAATTATGAGGAAAAGTTGGCTCTCCTGCAATCATCATGAAAACCTTGACTCTCCTGCAATCATCATTAAAACTATGACTCTTCTGCAATCATCATGAAAACTATGACTCTCCTGCAATCATCATGAAAACCTTGACTCTCTTGAAATCCTTAAGAATGGCTCTCCTGTAATCATGGAATATAGTACACACGGTGAGTCGAAAGTTCGCAATATTTGCGTAAACGCATGTATGTGCTGCGGGGAATGTCACGTGTTTGAACTCATTCAAGTCGCGCACAGCATTCAGTCGAAATTAATATAAAGTGGTAGTCGTTGCTGAGAACATCATTGCGTATCGTCCTTCTGTCTGTAATTGGGACGCTTAAAAGATGAACAGCCACAACCGACTAATTAGGGAACTTTTGATTTACGAACTTGAACTCGGCCATAACGTTGCTCAAGTAACACGAAACATTTGTCATGCGAAAAGTAAAAGATTCGTAGACCACAGCACAGCAACCAGATGGTTCAACAAATTTCGCTCAGGTAAGAGAAACCTCGACGTAGAGCCAAGTCCAGGTAGGCCGCGTACCGTGGATTTGAACGCCGTGCGCCAGGCTGTAGAGTCAAATCCTACACCCAACACACGAAGATTATCATACGAGCTAAGCATATCACAGAGCACCGTGGCTCTTCACCGTCAGGAACTTGGCATGGTCTACAGGAGCTGCCTCATTGCCCCTCATGAACTGAAGCCAGCTGAAGCACACTACAGAGCGGACGTGTGCTCGAAACTCCTTGAAAACCCGCATGATGTGCGATTTATCAAGATAATCGTTATATGCTGTTAAAAGTGGGTCTATTTCCGTAATCCGAGCGTACAGCAGTCCTGCAGTGCGGCAGTATCACAAAGGTATTTGGGTGTAACCTAATATACCTGGCAAAAACGAGTATATAGAATAAGTAAAAAGTAAATTTACACGTGGTTCTTCAATGGCTCGTTCATTACTTACGGTTCTTATAGGTTTACGTTTTTTAGAAATTAATCTATTGGTGCACATTGTCTGTGCCTAAAATGGCTTAATTTCAGGCTCCTCGCTATAACGTCAAACCTGGTCTTTAATACGCAAAACAAAGGACAAACATATCCGAATTATGAATGTAAATTACTCGAATAATCATTCACGAGAACAGTAATGATTAATCGAGTAATTTTCAAGACGGTTATATTTTCATTATTAACAACGGCACTCAGAAGATAAACATTTTATATAGCACAGCAGCGTACGATATCTTTAAAAACACCAAGAGCAACATTGCCAGGTACTTCAATAAAAACATAACAAAAATAAATAAAAACAACGGATTAAAACAAGGACCATTTTTTTCAAATTACCCGAGAACGTAATAACAAAACAAGGCATACACTAATAAATATATTGCAAACGTGGGCTGGTATTAAAGGGTTCAACAAATTAATGTTAAGAAGACGTTACTGAATAAAGGAAGAAATATGTGCGTACATGTAATTAATAGGTTTAAATAAAGATTCAAACGCTAAATGAAGTAGTAGGAGTCAAGTACCGGTGGAAGAGCCATGTCTGTTTGGGTGGATTACCATGGCTCAAGGCACGGCAACAAAACGTGGAGTTTCTTCGTTACAGCAGTCAGTGCTGTGCTACAGATTACACAATCTTTCAGCGAATCGGAGGGATCACATTTTAGGATTGAAATCAGCACACCGGGAGTGGTCGAGTCTGGTCGATGGCTACTTCTCTTAACCAACCGTGCAAGAAATGAGGCGACATAGTTCATAAAGGAGTACTTGTGCTCATATAGTCCAGTGTGCAATGAAACAAGAAGCATTTATTTCAAATTACGCGCTCGCGGAATTAAAAAAATGCTTCTTGTTTTTAATCGTTGTTTTTATTTATTTTTGTTATGTATTTATTGAAGTACCTGACGATGGAGCACTTGTTGCTTTGAAAGATCCCGTACGTTGCTGTGTTATATAAAATCGTTATTTATTAAGTACAGGCATTAATAATAAAATATTAAAAATAAAATAAGTATTACCGAAATAAGGGAAAAGGCTTATTGAGGCATTCATCCAGCAATTGATTTACAATGGTTGTTGATGATGATCATTATCGTGATGTTATATCCATAAAATTGTAAGAACCTAATGGAATACGCAATAATAGATGTTATGACTTCAATAATATTTTTAGCATTTCAGCATAATTACGGAACGCTCTGTAATGAGAATTTCGAAAAAATTAAAATAATAAATTTCTTGTATATGATGAACATTATCATTCAAATAGTGGTGCAATATTTTTTGCTGATGTTCATGGGTGTGAGTGCAAAATATTTTAATTCAGTGTGTTTTCTAGTGTCACTAGAGCTCGCGGTAGAATGCTGTTCAGAAAATATGAGTTTTTCTCAAATATGATAAGCGGGAAAGTAACATAATTTTGTTTTCTTAAAATGGAAGTACGGCAATTCAATCGCAATTTAAAAATATAAGTTTGAACAAATACATTTGAAACATATTATTCTATTCCATTTCCTTTTAAGAGGATAATAAAATTACGTTTGCAAAATGTTGTTCAAGGCTCCTCGAATGTTCTTCACATATATCATTTATGTTTGTTTTAAAAAAACAGTGTTCACGAACAAAAATCTCATTTTTAAAATTCTTTCACTAAATTATTTAAAAAAATCATTTTCTATGCTTTTAATGGTTGAAATTGGTTCCATCTTGTCTTACAAAATACTGTTTATAAAAAGTGATTTCTTAATCGCCGAAATAGAACCATTTAACCAGCAATGGGTGGTGGAACCTAATTTCCGCATGGGGATTATTTGGTGAGTGCACCCCATTTTATATTATTTAATTCTTTACTCGACTGTAATGTAAAAAAAGTGTTTCTTAGTGATTTAACATATGAATTCATCCACAAAAGTAATTATTATTTTATCCCATTTCTTTTTAAGAGGATAATATCAGTACGTGTGCAAAATGTTGTTTAAGGCTCCTCAAATGCTCCTCACATATAATATTTCCGTTGTACCGTAAGAAAAAAGTGTTCACTATCAAAAATCTCATTTTTTAAAATCCTTTTACTAAATTATTTGAAAACATATCCTTTTGTACTCTTTTAAAGCAAATAATATGTCATATCTTCTCCCCCAAAGCAGTGTTTACCACAAGCGATATCTTAATCGTCAAAATGGAACCAGCATTGGGAGCTGGAACCTAACGTGTGCATACCGCTTATTTGGTGATCACGCCGCGTGTCATATTATTTTATTCTTTACTTGTCTGTAATACAGGAAAATTGTTTTTTGGTGATTTAGCATATGAATTGATCGACAGAAGTGAAAGACAAGGCACACCTTCGTGCTTACAAGTTAATGTTCAAGTGATAAAATAAAAAAAATATTTCAAATTAGAAAAAGACCAATAAAAAAAAGGCAAAAAGTAATAAACATATGTAATTATCCGAGACAGAGATAGAGGGGTATGTACCCCAGCGTAACAAATCCGACAAATTACATTTGAAATAGCAGTATTACAAAGAGTAATAAAAAATGAATCAATTATTCTATAAATCAGATAAAAAATTACAAATTTTATTTACTAATGTATCACACATTCATAACAAGAAGTGAAATAATTCATAATCACACAGAAAGACAATTCAAAAAAGTTAAAGTTATATAAGTGAATACAGTGTACAAAAAGACACAAAAGAAATAAAGTCTCAAGGGGCCACTCACTACTATAGTGCAAATACCGTACAGCACGCCCTTGAGAAAAGAAAAGGAATGAAGTATAACGGGGCTACCAACAAATAGTCAACAACTCTAGGCAGCAGAGCCTCCGAGTACAACTCATATTGACAATGGTCAGTCACATGTTTAATGTATATGTCTCTGAAACAACGTATAACATCTGATATAATTAATTTCTTCATTAAAGAAGCAAATGAGGGACTAACTCGGAGGTGGGTGAGAACAACATTATTTTCGGCATCCCAAACGCCAAGTGAACCAACTAGAAATGCATTGATACATACAAAATAAACCCGATTGCGAAGATCTCGGATTAGACTCACGAACCGGCCAAGCCCATCAACTGCGGCTAATATTTAGGCCCGGCCCGTGATGCACCAATTTGTATTATTTTGTCCTTCTACTGTATTTTATTAAATTTAGAAAATTAAATAAAGAAATCTGAGATTATTGAAAATATTAGAACGTGAGCCTAAAATTATAAACTTAACTTGGCAAATATCGAAGAAAATAACTTTGAAACAGAAAGATAAAAAACAAATACTAAGCACTTTCAAAACAAATTTTCAAAGTATAGCGCACTTAAAAACAAATAAACTTGCACTTTGCGTGTACAATAAGAGAAAAGTAAAAAAAACAGTCTGTTCTCTGAAATTCTTCGAACTCCTGGTATAAACTTTATTTAACCTATAGTTTTAGAAATATTATTTCAATATAATAATTAATAAGGGTTTTTCCAAAATAATTTTTTATACAAAATCCAAATTAGCATAATTACATTAATATACCCTATGACAGCAAGAAATATTTCCTGTTATAAAGTGTATATTAAATAATTTGAACGAGGAACTTCTAGCAGCAGAAACCTAAATCTTGAGTAAATTTGCCAGTTCTCCGAAGTTGCAAGAGCTCTCCTTTAATTTCTGTATCATTTTTATACGTGTCGCATTTATGCCGCAATTCCACATCAGTAAAAATTGATTTGCAGTACAATATTCTTATCTTACATCACGACTTTAAAATACAGAGGAGGAATTTAGCGTTATTACTGAATGAGATGGACATCTGTTTTCTAACGGTAGTCTTGTTGAACTCTCTTGCGATTTGGAAATTCTCAATTATTCGTATAGAATGATACTATATTTCCTTAGATTTAAGTGTTTATCTAGTGTGTGAACAGCTCTCAATTCTGGAATTAAAAATTTCTAATTCCCGAATTCTTTTACATTCGTTATCATTAAAGAAATGGTTATAAAGAAAAAGCAGTAAAGTTAAAATCCTACGTGTGAATAATTATTAAATGGCTTTCGTTATGTTACATACAGAGTACTACTTATTGTAACCGAATATCCCTTTGTTTAATCTTACCTTTTGTTGTGTCTCTTTTCTTCCGGTTTTATGTGCTTAAAGCTTAATCTATTTAAGCAATTAATTTAACATTCTCAACAGAATACTGCAGCACGTAATTAGGAGTATCATTTCTTTTGGTTCAAACGTAGATTCACATGATTAAAAAAATTAAATATTCAACTTCATACATGCGCTTTCGCAATTTATTTTAACTACCTACCTCGACGCATTTAGTAATTATCCTTTTGAATTAAAAGCCTGGGAATCCTATTGTTTTAGCGACACGGATCTAAACCAAGAAAAGTGGCTCCAAATATTAAGATCTTTTCCTGGATACATATTCGGTATCAGTGACCTTGCTTTCCGTTAGCTGTATACTGTGTGGGCCTCCATGATCTGAAGACCAAACAATTAACTTCCATTGTTTATATTTAATATTTAAGCATCTGTTGAAAAATTTATGATCTTTAACATAAAAATATTTTAAATGTGACGCAGTCATATTACAAAAAGCAAGATCATTTTTTTGGGGGGAGTGTGGCGCTTTGAAGGTAATATATATTTAGAGCAATGCTGAGGGTAGAAAATAAATAAAATCTTTATAACATTCTACTCATCTAACCAGTATGTAAGTTTCAAAAGTAAAATGGGTCATGTTTTCTAAGTAGACATTCCACAGGAATTCATATCGCAAGAAATATATTCACAAAATAAGCTTCACAACTCAACAAAAAAAACATGTCTTCATTGTTATCGTTTTAATAAATGTTTCACGGTTAGCTAAAAGAAAAATATGTTTATGAAGTAAAAAAAAATGTTTAGAAAAGAAGAAAATGATAAATTCCATTTAGCGTCTGTTTGAGAAGATCTGCATAATTTTCGTACGTCCGGAGTGTTCTTCCGTCCACAACTGTGTAGACCATTCTGTTCATATAAAATACGACGTAAATCGTCCACACATATTTGGTAAAATCAAATCTAGACCGTAGTATTTACATCTACATCATACATTTTAAATTCAGTTAAATGCAATTCCATACGCCCTTCCTTCAAAGTCAGTTGTTAACCCGACTACGTGTTTCAACATTTACAGAAGACTGGGTAATGTTAAAAAAAACAGAATTTATATTTCCCGAAAGACTTTATAGCGTCATATGGACTGAAAATTCGTCTTCTTTACATAGTGCAACATTCGAAATGTACATTGATGTGTAAAGTATTGCATCACGTGCAAAACCCGCGAATTCTTAACTTGAAATTATTCTTAACTAACTAATTTTCATAGTTATTTCATCGTCTATATGACATTAGATGTGAAATTCAATGAATATTTCAAAAATGTCCTACAAAAAGTGTTCAACTTAAAAATTCACGATTCCTGCCGGTGAAGCAACACTTTTGCACACCACGGTAGCTATTTTAAGACCTGTGTAAATTAAAATTTAATGTTGTTATTTTTCTTTTCTGTAATTTTATTGCTTTTCGTTTTTCATTTTGTAAACGTATTGCTAATGGTCGCTTCACATTTATTATGACCTCAATTTCATTCACTGAATTTAATATCTCATTTGATAACTCTTTCATTTTATAAATATTTTCCTAAATATTCGCCAAGGTATAAATGCTAGACGTCAGGCTTCTTTAATTATGCAACTTTCGTCTTGTTCTGAAACCAGATTAATAAATTTTATTTTAATGAAGACGTATTTCATTATTTGATATATCTGACTAACTGCTCAGCTTAAAATAACATTTCATAGTGCTATCAATACACACTCTGCATAGGACGACTGCTTAAAGAGATTATGCATTACACAAAATTATTCATGTATTCTGTTTCAGCAAAGGGGTTTTCCTATACGACATTTTAGCGAGAGCACTTTGTATAAAGTTTTGTCTAACAGAATCATAATTGGTTCTAATTGTTTAGTATTTATATTGTTTGGTAATTTTAAAAATTTTTGTGCACGGTTGTGGTAGCTGGCAAAAACACTTGCAAACACTCACTTGCTTTCTATGCATAACATGAATAGCTTAAAAATTACACGATACGTGCATTACAAGTCACTTTCAGTTTAAATAAAAAACGGAAACTTTCAAAGTATATTTAATTTATTTACACCCTTTAAGTTTCACTTTTCATCTCTTGGAGTCAAAAAAAGTCTTTCATTTCGCTTTGTGTTTAAAATTTTCTGTTATTTCACTCAAGTGGTGATAAGTGTAAGGTTTAGTACCACTTATGAAACATGGGCTATTCAAACAAATGTTGAGGTGAATCCTGGTCTTCTAAAGTGACGAACGTTTACTACAGGGGCTGAGACTGAATGCAAAATGTATGAAGTTAACACGTTTACGATTAGGTTACAGGAAGAATATCACGGGATCCTTTTTCATTTCCTGACTTTTATAATTTCTAAATACATATATGCTCTCTCCAGGAAAGTTGGTGTAGCGTAAATAATGTATCCATAGTGCTACGTAGATGAACAGTGATAATTGTAAACACATCATTTTGGCTCACAACTGGCTGATATGAGAAACTCTCATAAAACAGGTATCCTTCGCTTTCCGAAAATTCGCTTCACTCCACTTCACTTTCACGAAATGCCTACATTAGTACCAGCTTTCGCTAACCGAAAGAAATCCAAGGAGGATTTTCTCGTGTACGAAAAAGGCGAGAAGCGAAAATAGCGTTCATAGTTTGTTTTGCAAAGAACTGTTATAGAGGAAACGCACACCCCAAGAAACGAGAGTGGTGCTGCTAAGCTCTTTTCCCTGGAACTACTTTCAGCTTCATGGTGCATTGCTGCGAACTGTGTCTCTGAGCATCGGTGATTCATCTCGATTTATTTTGTGAATCTGTTGGAGAGGTTTGTCCAAAGGTTTCAGAGGCGCTTAACAGCGTTCGTAAATGTGTTACGCTTAGCGTGAAATTCGGCGTAAATCAGCCTTCGATCGTGATAAACAAAATAAAGACATCGTTCATGGGTTGCACTTGCCTCATCAACTATTGGTACTATTTACATGTACAGAGAAACAGATCAGATCAGATCATATGTAGAGGATGTTTTAGGAAGGAAGTGTCTGACCCCAGGTCTCAAACAACCCTTAAAATAGGAAGCTAGGATATTTGGGCTAGAATGCCCGAAAGGAAAGTGACATGGAAGCGAGATAGAAAAGGGGACGTAAACGCCGTAATTTATTACCGGGGGAACAGTACCCGCGGCCCGACGGCTTAACGTGCCCATCCGACTCACCGCGGGTATTTAGTGGTTACAGCGTTCGTACCTGCCTGGGATCAAACCCGATATTTTCTCCGTGACAGTCACGAAAGTTGACCACTAGGCCATCCGCGGCACACAGATAAACAGATCAGATTATGTGTAGAAGATTTTTTGAAGGGAGTGTCTGACCCTAGGTCTTAAACAACCCTTAAAAATAGGAAGCTAGGAGATTTGGGCTAGAGTGCCCAACAGGAAAGAGACACGGAAGCGAGATAGAAAGGGGAGGAAGACACCCATATTTATTACCGGGGGGCAGTACCCGGTGTCCGACGGCTAAATGTGCCCATCCGACGCACGTCGGGTATTTAGTGGTTAGAACGTTCGTACCTGCCCATGATCGAACCTGATCTTATTTCCGTAGCACCCTCGGCCCTAACAGTCTTAAAAGCTTTCCTATTTATATTTACTTATTTTAGAGAAATAGAGCTAAAAGCTTCCTTATTTGTATTTATTTATTTTAGTAGAAAAGTGGTCCCTTTTAGTTGTCATCAAACAATGGATAAAGTGTGTATTTATCAATATGCTGAGTATTAATTGTAACATTGGTGTTTTTACTATATGTTAATATTATTTGGTAAGTTATTTTTTTAGGTCAGGAAACGCTTAAAAATTAAATGTTATTTAACTTTATTGTATTTCAATTTACCAAAGTCTTCATAAGAACGGTTTGCTTTCAAATAGCTCAGTCAACCTGTAATTTGAGCATTTAAGTTTGACAGGTGAGCAACTGCTAACGTAGAGAACGGAGAAGTACATTTAATTGCACAAAATCAGTTTTATTCATGTTATTATAATTAATTTTTGTAAGAAATTACCATGTGCTAACAGTTAACATTTCTAAGACTGTAGCCAAAACAGAAAAATTATTCTTTGAAACCTGATTTCAGAACATTTTTCATCAAAAATGTGGTTTATTTTAAAATATAGATGTACGAGTGCATTAGAGCTGCGTGTTCTCCTACATAGGTACTAGATTAAACCCTAATGGCATGGCGTACTCAGAATTTCTGAAACCGTTATTTAATATTTAAAATACTATGTCATGACAACTTTAATCCAATTTCGTGTTCATGTTCAGTTAACAAAATGATTCGAATATTAAACTTATCAGTTTTTAGCTAAATCGCAGTATTCAAGGGAAGGGATTTTGCTTAAAAGTAAAAGAAGTATTTCGGACCACCCGATTAAAAAACCAAAAAAATAAATCATACAGAAAACTATAGTTCGTTATTATAACACAAGGTAAGTATCTCGGTATTCGCATGAGTTCAGATACTTTGTACGAATAAGGATCTGTTTGTTCTAACTAAGGGCTGTGTGTAAATTGTATTCACAAACACGTTTGTCATAACACACCCACACACAGCAAAATTCTATAAGAATCATAATTTCTTATTTCTGCCTTTCAATTTGACCATCTTTGTCTGTACAAACGAAACATGAAAGTCCAGTTTTCAGTTTAAAGGTTCTTTCGTAGTTTACACATAGAGAAATTATATACAAAAAGAAATATATCATTATTTTCGGAAGAAACAATTTTTAAAAGTAATGATCTTAAAGTACTACTTAATTATTTCATTTTGGTTATCTTGATACCATGAGATCGCTTGTAATATAGTACATTTTTGATTTAAACATTTTTACTACATGAACCGATATTGGTTTTTGTACTTTACACAAGTTGAGCTTTCATTATAACACTTATTTATTCAACTATCTCAGAATTCATTTTCGTTTCCATGAATAATTCCGAAATAAGCAGAACAGCGAAATCGTCCATCTGTTTCGTAACGGAACTTAATCAAATTTTAATGCAGCTTATGCGTAATAGGTTATCTCTTTCATGATTTCATCGGTTTAGTTTAATACCAAAGAAAAGGACTGTTATTGAAAGAAGACGCCTGCGTGCGTTTTTGAAAGCTTATTATCTCTAAAACATGCATATTTTAATGCATTTGGAAAATTTCTTCAAATACTGAAAGGAGGAACGTAACTTTTATTGTTTCCCTGTTACCTAAGAGGTTTCCAAAAACACTATAAAATGATATATTCCTTTGGTTGAGGTACAGAGAAATTAGGAAAAACTATACTTTTTCTGAAATTGTTCATTTATTAAATTATTGAATACACAGTATAAGGAAGACAACGTAAGTGATGACGATAATTAAAGTTCACGTATCCAAAGGCACAGCACGAGAAACTATTAATCTGAATGGCTTTAAATTTGACATGACGACTCCTTTGGCGATGTAAGTACGTTCGACAGAAAAAAAATCGTTCCAATAATCGCCTCCACGAAAAGAAGAGGCGTTTTATTACAGTAGATGAATATTGAAAAAATGAAAGAAACTTAGAATGCAAAAGACACGTTTTGTGTTTAAAATACAAATTTCACATGCTGTCTTCCCCTAATTGCAGTATGCTGAATTCGGAAACTCACATGCTCAACCTTAGATCGATGTGTTTTACAGGATAGATTGTGGATATGGCGCGTAATGCTTAGCTTATGGTCCACAAATATTTGCCATGGGATCATCGTTGAAAATATCTTCGGGATGATCTAAAAGTCAAAATTCGCACATTTTAAGGTTTAGTGAGTACCCTTGCTTAGACAAGTAGTAGGAAACTAAGAGCTGATTACTCCTTTGGTATCAAAAGTTTCCTGATGAAATTGTTTGACAGGAGTTACATTTCAAGCAGAGGTACCATCCTGCATAAAAACAGCTCGACTTAGTTTGCTTACACTGTCTGAGTTCTGGAACCACTGACATTTACGTGGTTTTCCAAGAGATAGATAAATATCGCTGGCCTTTGAAAAATACTTTAACAATACCAACCCTTCCAAGAACCTTGAAAATGGGATCAAACGAGGACGTCTGCTGCAACACTGCACCGAGGACTGACTTTTAGAAAACGCGGAGTTTCGGGAACGATGTGTAAATTTTCTGTTGCCGAAAGTCTTCAGTTGTGAGTATTAACATCACAATGCTGATGAAAATCCCTTTAGACTTCCCACAAAATTTCCCTCGGTCATCTCTTTTTAAATTTGAACCAGTAAAGAACCTGCAATGAATACGCGTTTTGTGCACTACCATCGGGGTAAGTAAATACTGGTCGTGGGAAATTTTGCAAGGAAAACAGCTCTGAGAATCTTATTAAAGGGGTTGCCTAAAGACTGAGCAATACGCCTCGCGCTACTGCTCCGAAAAGTATTCTACATTCTCTTTTCCTTCAGCGGTCTACATCTTACGGGATCTGCTGGTGGAATGGCATCCGTTGTCTGCCAGTTTTAGTGTCCTAAGAACCTTTGTCTTTAAGGTTTGAAATAATGTTACACAAATCATTTGCGCAGGTATAAGCCCTTTAATTTTCTTAAAGTGCGCACTGCAGTTAAAGAAGAGCTTATATTCTGTAAAAGGAAAATTGACTAGATCTGCACTACCTTTTGCTGACGACAGTGCGCTTTAAAATGTTGACTACTCACATTCGCTGAAATGACATAATTACCAGATGGCTGATTTTACAACAGATTCTTTTTTAGCATTGCAGGTACGTAATTAGCACATTTAGCCCACTGCAGGGAGTATAACTGAAACCCGTGATTGTTACACTTAATTACATCCCCACTGATCGACCCAGGAATTTAGCGTTCGGTAAGTATGTTCGACTAGTTTTTGTTTTACGTGAAATAAGATTCCGTTCCCACAGGATTTCTCATACTAACTTTACCGTCATTCCGAGAAATAGCTCCAGCTGTAGCGCTCTTGAAATTGTGAATTTTAAATACGAACACCCCGTATATTTATAATTGCCCAAAGATTTAACACAACGAGAACAAGATGACGGTCACAGTCAGTGATGCCTAAAATGGGATTCACTGTTATCTATTATAGACATCACTTCTCATCATGAAATACTTGGGGGAATATAATACAGTCAGGAATGAGTATTTTTGTGAGGGCTGTCATGATTAGTTTTTGTACAAATGTTTAGCACAAATATTTAATACTACGTTATTTTATGCAAACGGGTGAAATGGCTGTTGAAGAGTTTAGAAATTGTCTAGTTTATTATCCTATTTCAAAGTTATTGCCAGTAATATATGAAAAACAATATGCTTTATATAACACAGCGACTTTTTATGTTTCTGACTATCTTCCATAAAGATGGCTAATTAAGCCATCTGCCCTTCCGATAAAATACAATAAACAAAACAAGTGTGTATTCGTTTTAATTGCGATATGACTTTATTTTCAGTGCACCCTTTCTTCTATACTATATGGACAGTGTTGGAAATACATATTTGTGACATAAACACAGAGTAATGTATTTAAGAAGACAACATAATTGAGGTGAACAGCAATATAATCATACCAGATGAAAAATTAGTCATACTTAACATTGGGCCCCCGAAATTTTACCTAGATGTGATTTTCGCAGCACTTGTCAACCGGTTGGTCTGTACGAGCCTGGTTAGTCTACGTCGATCCCATTCATCAGGAACGTTGGCCGGGCATTGTACGGCCTCTGGACGTTGATACGTCCGTCGATGTTGCACTGGTGGTACACACTTGATACGGTTGCTTTTGGGGCTCCTCGGCTTCTTACCACTTGTGCGATGGAATGACCCATTTGGCTTGCTCCAACAAAGCTTCCACAATCAAAGTTGCTCTGATAATTACGTTCGTCGATTGCGAGTTGCTGCTGGGGAGCCGTGCTGTCCGCCTATTTATCTCCTGCACTCGGTATGGGTATTTTCCAATCTGCGCAAGTGACGCGTATTTCAATTGCCCATCACTTCCACTTCCAATGTTTTATCTTCTTAATGTAAATTCAAAATAATTCATAATTTACTAACTGCGCTTCTTCCTAGAAGGATAATTTGGTTTTCTATCTATTTTGCTTTTGTGCCATTGGTGATCATATAGCACTTTCCCCAAAAAAGAAATGCCATTATACCTATTTCTGAAGTTTCGAAAGCCTGGATGATGAATAAATATATTAAGACGGTCAGTGCCATCTCCTGTAACAGATATTAAATATAACATGATCTAGTTTGTTAAGTGATAATGGCATCTTCCAAAATATAACGACCGCAGTAATCTTACACTTGCTTAAAATTAAATAATTTTGGTAAAGGACATATCGTCAAGTCGTATAATTTTATACTAATGTCTTGTAATCGTAGAATATTATCCAAATGAAATGGGCAACCGCGAAATGATTTCGATCGGTACATTGAATCTGAGAAAGGCAATTTCGATCGGCACATTGAATCTGAGAAACGCAATATCGTTGTGCAAAACCCAGGTGTCGGAAAAAGAACGTTTCAGGGAAGAATGATCTGAGTTCCCGTACACTTGGGACGTGCTTCCGTAATGGGCATATTCCATTCAATATCGTCACTTTATCTACGTGTACCTCGGGTGAGAACGGCAAGGATTGTTACCAACTTTAAGAACATTTTAAGGGTCATCCAATGACTATTAGAGCGGATATGTCTCCTCGATTTAGACATGTCATGCGTTGGAAGAATTAGGGGTCACTGAAATATTACCTCTCTTCCCGTGCACTTGGTTCGTGGTTGAACAATTCTCATATTTTCTGTTTATCATGTCATAACAAGGAGAGTAGCAAACGTCCACGAAAACGGAAGCTTACAAAGGGAAACTAAGTTTCCATTGGGCGCACAACACTCTGCCATATTTATCCCGAGGGAATTGTCGTTCCTCAAAACATTACTTTGATGTGCTGATTTGCATCATCAGACAGATCCTCACCTTAGCAGGTAAACAGTGTGGTTGATGTATGCTGCTAGATAGGGAGGTTCCGATTTATGAGGATACCAAATTTAACGTTCAGAATGAATTATTTCGATATAATTCAAATACCTAACGGCTCGTTTAAGGGAAAACCAAAATAATAATGATTCAATCCATAGAGAAGATACGTGATTTTACGTTTCACATCGGCCGAGAGAAGGTAGCACTTCAGCGTCAACATGTCGATTGTTCAGACAAGTCCCAAGATGGAAACGTAATTTTAACAGACCCAATTTTAAAGAACAATGCCTCTTGAAAGGTAAAATCCGAATATCTTATGTTAATACTGTTATATTTGAATTTGAAGTAGAAATAAACGATGAATAAATTTTAAACTAATTGTATTAATAAATATCTGAAAGCATAAAAAATACTACAATATATTTATCGGCGAGAGATCAACAAAAGAAACTAATTTTAAAAAGTATCTTTAGCAAATTAAAACATGTTAAAATGGTATATATATTAGAAACGTGTATTGAATAATGAAAAAAATATACGAGAGAATAAAAAAATAGAACAAATTGCGTACAGATTTAAACTACCAAACAATGTAACTCAACTAGTATCTGCAATCACCCTGTGTGAGTAAAATATTGTACTACTGTTTAGAAGTCTTAAACTCATTGGGAATATATCTCGCTCTCCATTTTTCTTTTACATACAGATAGCATTTTTCTCTCGACATTTGTTCAAATTGTTGTGTTTTGCTGTTTCTGAAAGGTAAGTACAAAATATAATTTCTACTTCTGACCTGCCTTAACTCCTAAACGATCAGAGATAAAATTTATTCAGACATATAAATCATTTTATTACATATTCTCCTATTCTTCTATTACACATTATCCAGTACACAAGAATGTTCATTAAGTAATGAAAAATAATCAGCAGTTTGTATTTCGAAGATTTTATTACAAATGGATTTCTCTACGAATTAAACTTAAATCTCACTTAAAACATTCAGAATGTGAGTAAACTCTGATGACCTACGAAAATGACAAGAGTAGCAAAATATGTCTCCACGTAATACAGTAAAATCCCTTATAACGAGGAGCTCAGGACTGATAGTAACACTCTTTAAACTTGTGTGCTCGCTAAATCTTAAATCTGTTTTAGTGTGGAAATTCTCAACAGGTAAAACTATGCGTACGGAATAATATGCATACACGTTTATATTATATATACATACAAAGAAGATTCGAAAAGCCATAACCAGCGTTCTTCTGTGCAAATCAAAGGAACTGCAGGTAAACGAAGGTCCGTGTGAAGGTCATGAAATGTTATAAATAATATCTGATACTGAGATCTAGTATTTTTGTTCAACAGATGCGAAACGCAGCGGGCTGAACTGAATGCGACAAAGGCCAAATTTTAACTCCAGACCAACGGGTCAGAACATTTATTAAACGGCAAGGCATCTGGAGTGCTTACTGTCACAGCTGTGGCTAGTAGATTTATAAAGTAATCCGAGGGGAACAAGGCAACTTACTGCTGGAAATGTTTAGGGCGGCTAAATCTCATTGACACTAGATATGAGTGAAAGCTATCGTGAGTGGTACGAGCATAGGAACGGGATACTATGACGCAAATCGCTTAGAATTGTAGTGATATTGTGCATCAACTAGCTAGTAAGGAAACGGCAGTAAAATTTCACAACACAGAGTACACCGAACCATATCGAAAATGGTGTTGCGCCGTAGTAGGCCTCACCAATTCCCACCTAACCTCGATTTATCCTTGTAGCAAATGGAGTGCTGCTGTATTATGTGAAAATTTTAAAAACAAAATACACCAATGAGCCAATATATTATGACCATCCCCAGCCTAGAAAAATGAGCGCCTGAAGACCAAACGGTGGCTAGGTGAAGTTCACATTACAGTATATGTACAAACCGAGGACCAGCTGTCAGTAAGTGGAGTGCTTGGAGTCATAATGGGAAAAGCTGCCGATTTATTTGGGTTTGATAAAGGACAAATTGTGATGGCAGGGAGCCTCAGAACTACGAAATCTAAAATGGCGCGGCTTGTGGCTCTTTGACGTGCTGCTGTATTGAGTACCTATGGACTGTGGTGCACAGAAGGTAAAACGATGAATTGTCGTCCAGCTGTGTGTTGTCAGCAGCTTATTAATGCCAGTGGAGAGCGTAGACTGTCGCGCATTGTTCACAGAGACCTCTGGACTACAGTGTGACAAATTACCCACAGCTTCAACAGTGGTTGTCAGGGCAATGGGTCACAGCACATATTTCATCGCCGGTTTCTGCGCATGGGCCTGTGAGATGAAAACCCAGCCGGGTCCCCAAACTCACTGAATGTCATCGTCAACAACGCATGAAATGGGCACAAGATAATCGAGATTTAACTAGAAGTGATTGCAAGAAATTAACCTGTTCTGACGAATCAGGAACTTTGGTGCATCACGTAGACGGTCGAGTGCGGATTAGCAGATTACCAATGGAAGGTATGGCACTTGGATGCACTGTTGTGCGGAAACAGGCCGAGGACTGCGGTGTTAATCAGTTGGCAATGCTTTCTTGGGACACTTTAGGCCCCATTATCCCAATAGCACAATCCCTGAGAGCTGTCAAGTATCTGAACACCGTTGCGAACTAGGTTCACCCTTCCATGGCAACTATGTTCCCTGCTGATAATGCCACACGGATGGAATCGTCAAATAGTGATTCAAGGAACATCCTGGTGACTTTTTTGTGAATGCTCTGGCCTCCACATTCTCCCGACATGAATAAATCGAACACCTGAGTTTCGACTTGGAAAAGCGGTTTCGCGCTGAATCACCGTGACCCCAAAATGTATGGGAGCGGGAGAACGCGCTGTTAACATTATGCTACCAGATACCCCAGGATACCTTCCTCCACCTCATCGAGTCGATGCCTCGCCTAGTGGCCGCTGTTTTGCATGCTAAACGGACTGCAACAGCATATTAGGTGACTATCATGATGTAATGGCTCATGAGTGTGTATTTTAAATCTCAAATCAGTAACCCTCTACGACACCAGGAGAACAACCCGAAATTACAACTTGGTAGAGTTAACCGTTTATATAATTCTACGACCTGCAAAGTCAGATTTTACTCCAATTTGCAGTGAACGTCAATACTGAAGTAGTGATACGCTGCAAAAAGATTTTCACTGACTTTTTTTTTGGACATTTAAATCAGAAAAATTGGTGAAAGTTCTTCTTTTTGGTAAATTCTTGTGCTGTTCCATACTACGTATTTCCAACAGACGTTTGTGCGTGGTTAGATTAATACGTAAGTTACAGCTCCTGTTTGTAGTGCGTGCATTTCTTAACTGTCTGTGGTAATTTTCTTGTAATAGTTCAGGTGTTGTCCCTGAGAATTTATGACATTGGTCTTTCGATTTTAAGTGTACGGTTACTTCGTATATTAAGGCTTCTTTTCACTCAAGATGATCTTACGAAACGATGTTAGATTACTGGTTTGTCTGTGACATAGGCACGTTTTTCAATGATTTTTATGGAATAGCTTACATAATAATCCGAATGATCTTTAAACGTTTTGTATTTTGTCTCAACGAGCAATATCAGAACACTTCGTAGTCACTATGGTCAGCTGCCTTGATTCCAGAAAAGCCACGACCATTCATGAGCTGATTTTTTCTCAGGAACGTCACAGATCTTGGAGCTTTTTAAGGTAAATACAAACACTGCCGTTTGTTGAAAATACAACACCAGGAAATACGAATGCGATTGGGCTAAATCTCTAAGTATAGGTAGGTCACGTGAGGAAGTGCAAATTATGTTATCAGCACACAAAGTATTCGTGCCTGCCGCTCCACTTAGCTGCTTCTCAGAAGATATAACGGCGGAAAGCACCTTGGCTAATTGCCATAGTCGATACGAGGTAGTTGTGGCAGTATGCAACTAGTAGTAACTAAGTATGCGCCTCCGTAACAGAAGCGATTCAAACGTACAGCCGAATCACTTTTGAGTGGACTGCGGAAAAGATTACTTTTCTTCAGCAACATCAGCACATGTAATGGATGAAACGCCAGCAGAACGATGTTATATCACGTCAGCTGGAAGAGAAAGGCTGGAGCACCGACGTGAATGGTTTAGAGTCCAGCAATGAATGAATGCGCGCAAAGTTGACGGATCGAACATTCACGTTCCTGGGGTTTGCAGAATTGTGTATATCTGTATCAAAGAGAAGCGTACATCTAGTTATCAGACACAAAGGTCGTGCAGGCTGTAAGATGTCATGTAAGATCAGGCATGAGAAGGAACATTTGGATCACTTCATTATTATTGAAAAAAAACTTGAATCGCGAAAGACAGGGTCTGCACCAACTGGAGTAGGAATAAAATTATCCGCTTCCAGTGTCTGTCGCTAAACTATTTTAACCTAAATGGGCGCTTTGCGGTGGCGCTGTCTTAGATGTTGCGAAAGTATTGTAATCTTCAGACATAATTTTTTCTGATATATCTGTCTGACAGTCCAACAAATAAAATATTTCTATAGATCACTCCTATAAAAGTGTCAGCTGATATCGGAATCTATAGTTCTTCAGGATGTATCGACTGCCTCGCACTTAATGCGTCAAGAAGCTTTACCTAAGCTAATCTAGAAGATTCTATTTTAAAGGAAAGTGGGGGACGGGGCCAAATTGAGAACAATGTGCGTAGTTAACTTTTAGTAACCATAATCCACAATTTATTTTGAACATTTACATAAATATTCCGAACGTGATACCTGTGTGCAGGCCCACCTCGCAATTTTATTTACAAATTTGATCTACAAAACCGGATTCATGAAAGAGTGTATATGGTATTTTATGGAAATCATGAAAAAACTGTTTCAATAATGATTTAAATTCCTAAAGCTTTCAGTTTAATGTTCAAGAAAACAGTTTTTTATTTAATGCTTTAGATGAAGTTTGGCTATTATATGAAACTATCTGTATTCATGCTCGCCTTTTTCAAGGCATGAATTTACAAAAAAATGAAATTTTTAAATTATGAACCATTTGCGTGTAATGTGACATGTGATTTAAAACCACATTTATTTCGTTATAACACAGTGGACTCATATTGCTTACTCCTAATTATCCCTGGCAACTGGTTACCATCGTGCAAATATTTGTCCCATTGAAACGTCATATCAGCCATTTCCATAATGCGTAGAAATTCCGAGATCGTGTCCTTCCTTATACCGGAGAAGGAGAAACGTATGTCAGAGTCTCGTGTTTAAGACAGCGCCCCAGTGGTCAGACATGAAACTACTATAGCGTCTGTCACGTGATACTGTACTGGCAACTATGTAAGTAGCGCCGTCCAAAGAGTTGTAAACTCTTAAAAAAGAGCTGGCGGTTATTGTTCGACGATTTAGTTCCATGTCCGTACACTGACGCGCTGTCCCATTGAGATCTGCGGTGCTAAATGGTTGCCATGAGTCTCGAGGGATGATTAACCTCGGACTCTTCTGCTCTGTACCTAATACCAATGAAAATATGTAATTTTTCCACTGTATTATTCCGTGTCCCTTTAGAAAATTCGATTTGCATCTGAACAGTACACTTAGGTGGACAGGTTTCCGTTAGCCATTGTACAATGATGCCTTCTATCGGAAATACTGAGCCGTCTTGTAGTATAGAGGTGGAAGGCACTGGATAGGAATTATTCGTTCAGGATTCGGCTCTCGGAGAAGGCATGAGTGATGCGCTTACACTTTTTTATCTTCTGAGTTAGTTCCCCGGAAACAAGGCGCTTAAGTTAAGTATATATAAATCAGTAGTAATTATGTAAGTAATGATACGTGGTCTATACTGTATACAAGTTTAGTCTGCCGAAGATATGCAGTTTAAAATTTCAGAAAGAAATAATTATTTTTTTTTTCCAAGAAGTGAACTTCAACATATATGCGACATATTAAATATGAAATTTATAAGTAGGCGCACGCTGTTATAATATATAAATTTAAGATCGGTTACATTATCGAAAAGAGTACATGACAAAAACGAAATTAAATGCTCAACCCCCGCCTTACAATTAAAGCGCTTTCCGTTAGAACTCTGAAAGAATTCCACTATGAAAAATCTTTCTGGTGCGCTATTCTTTCAACCTAGTGTCAAGGTTTCATTTTTTATGGAGTGTTAGGTAACGTTGCAGTTCCGTGTCTGTCTTCGGAGGCGGCGAACGTAAGTTTGAATCAAATGTGTGTTGATTTCAAAGGAGTTGCAGAAATACAATGTAAAATGATCTAGTTATCTTATTTTTAAAGAAAATTCATTTGAAAAATATTTATTATACGTGCGTACTGTCCCATCAGCTAAATTACTCGTAAAAATAAAACATAAACGTTAAACGATAAATTAAGCTTAGTTTCTGATAACGTAACAATGCATATTGCTGTTTTGAGGCAGGTGTGTTCTACTGAACCGAAAATACGTTTGATATTAAAAGTATGTGATACTAACAGATCACATACTTTTATTCTTATTTTTAATGAATTACCAAATAGAGCAAACATCAGTATGTGCTTTCTGAAAAAAAGTTCCTCAACATTGAGCTGTATCCTGATATGTCAATTTTGATAATGTTTTTACTCTTAGAATACTGGCATAGCGTTTTACTATGTTCAACGAAATATAACCCTAAACATCCATTCCCGAAAGTTTAATATATGTGATCTTCTTTCTACTTCATTCTTCATAAATACCTGTTTTGGGTATTATAATTATTGAGCGCAATGTCTTATACTATTAAAAGATATTCGATTATGGTTAAAAGCTGGGATTTACAGCCCGTTTCAAAGATGTTACATTCCAAAATAAAATTTAGAATAAAGAATTTTCGGCACGTATAACACCAGCATTGTTTTACAAAAAGTGCCACAGCGAGTAACCATTTTGCTGACTTACATTGATCAACATTGACAGAGCGACCAATAGCACGTCCGTTTACTTTATTATTCAATGAATGCTCGGTACGAAAAAGCCTTGTTAAAGGCGTTTAAAAGGAAAATTCCTACTAGATAAAAGGTAAAACAAGAAAGATTTAAATCTTATTGAATATATTATTTTTAATATTAAACTGCTAAGTGTTTAAAAGCAATTCTTAATACAAATTTTGAAGATGACAATCCGTTTTTTGGCGTAAATGTGACAAGGATGGTAAGTCAGATAATATCCGAAAACTTGAAAATTTTCGGATATTATCTGACTTACCATCCTTGTCACATTTACGCCAAAAATCGGATTGTCATCTTCAAAATTTGTATTATATGGCGTAATCCCGTATTTCTTTCATGAGCAATTCTTAAGTTTGGTAACCAAATCTCATTTCAAAAGAATCTTAGTATAGTAAACATGTTAGCAAAAATAAAAATTAAATATGCTAATGTAGGACTACCTAATTTGTTAAAACAAATGTTTGGCCTTGCTTATGAGCATAGATTGTGCCGTTTTTGAAAGAATTACACACGTTCAACAGAGTTATGCCTCCCTGTATGTCATCATGTATAAAATTAAGAGTGTCAGAGTCGTGGATAAAGTTACAGAAACCGGATGTCAAATCGAATTTTCTGATGGAATCAGAGATACGTAAAAGATAAAACATACGCGTTTGTTGTTTCAATACCTGCTGTCAATATTCTACATTCAACAGATGGCATATTTTCATAAATTGGAAGAAAAAGCGCTTGCTAAAAAGATCTGTGAATGTAAAGACAAAAGATCAAGTTTTTTTAAGTATTAGGAAACTCAGAAATATCATTTATCTACTACATTTATTTTTGTTTTGCGGGGAATTCGCTTAAAGTTTCGCGTAATAAGAAATGTTCATGCAGAAGCTTGTGAAAGAACAAATGATTCACGTGCCATCCATAATTTCAAAATTTCTTCTAAAATCTTAAAAAACTGAATACATAATCGTTTTTCTTAAAGGATTGTAACCATTTCTTTTATCGGGTAAATAACCTGTAGTAGTAACCACTGATGGCACTTTATTGGAACATCAATAACCAACTGATATTAATATTGAGAGGCTTTAATCCGCTTACTTTCGCCAAGCCGTCTAAGGCCTTAGTGTCTGATGGAGTTGATCATCGTCACGAATCTCAAATGTCGCATTGGATGTACGTCTATACGACAGGTGATCCATGGCAGGAAATTAGAAACGGGCGTTGGTGATCCATGGCCGGAAATTGCCGGAAAATAGAAATCCTTCTGTTGATCCATGGCCGGAAATTAGAAACGACCGTTTAGTTATATCCCCGGAATTGCATGTGGTATACATTCACACATGTTTTTCCTACATTTCCAGAATTTTAACTTTTATGTTCAAATAGGGACATAAAAGTTAAGATTTCCTCTTTGGAGGGTATTGCTTTCCTGCCCCTTTAAGATGTCCTCTTCGGAGGTAGAAAAGTTCATCTTTTGAGTGTAGCTCTTTTGTGGTATCGCCGTTTTTCTTTGGAGGTATTGGAAAAGAAACATGAAACTCACAATACGCAAAAAGCGTGTATGATTTTCTCAAGGAGAAAACGTTAGACAATTAAATCGAAGCGACTCGTTTAGTGGTAGACTACACAGCCAGCTGTAAAAAGTTTCTGCTTAGAATCCAGCAACAAGAAAAACGCTGGTAACATACCTTAAATATGAGTTGCGTAACGTGCTTAAAGGTAATTAATAGAGTACATGTGCTGTATTGGGTGTAAACGACATGGAATCTCTCTCTCTCTCTCTCTCTCTGTTAATAATACGTCACCTTCAACCTCAAAAAAAAAAAATTCTGCGTGGACTAATCATTACACTTTATCACATACCTTTTTCTATAAATTTAAGATATTTAATGGCACGTGTTAATCTTGGAACTTTCAATTGTTACAAGGTTCATTTACCCTCTTACTGTTTCCTTCTTTCGATAGGAACGTTTAGTGTTAAACGTTAAATGCACGTAATTCTTTCTTTCATTTCGGGGCCAGAAAGGAGTTCCGTTTTCGCCAGGTTTAAATTTTTGGCAGGTTCTGTCTCAAACAGGTTTAACTCTGCCTGGAGATTTAGAGGGTGTGCGCTAAGTTCTAAAATCAGCAGTATATCTAATTCTTTATCATGCCAGTTACGCCTTGCAAATTTATCATCAATTTTACTGAATTATTACTTGTGAAAACAGATTTTTTTGTTACTTGTACCAATCTCTATATCGTAATTCAGTGAACAAGAATAAGTATGGGTGTGTGTGCAAAATGTGAGAAATGAGGCCTAAAATTTCACTTTTTTCTTGATCAGGGACATCAACATAGACGCGTATATGTAAGGCAAGCCCAAGGGGCGTTAAAACTAAACATTTATTTTATTAAAAATGTATCAACTTATATTTCAAAAATGATATAATTGTATTTTCGATTTTTCAAGAACTTCTGTTTTGTCCTTGTGGATTTCAAAACTTCGATTTTTGTTGATTTTCCCCGATATTTTTTATATTAGCTCCTGTATCAACATTTGGACGTAGCAAAATCTACGAGGAAATCCTTACGAGAAACCGTGACCAACCGAAACGTAAACTTCTTAATAAGCAGTAGTGAAACCCCGTTGTAACGTCACAAACAAAGGGAAAAATGCCTATAATATGATACTCTAAGTAAAATTGTAGAGGGTTTACGTGCTTATTTTAGAGGGTGAAACCGATGTTAAGAATG
Organism: Macrothele yani; assembly: GCA_039090855.1. Lineage (NCBI taxonomy): Eukaryota > Metazoa > Arthropoda > Arachnida > Araneae > Macrothelidae > Macrothele > Macrothele yani. Next base: position 136,149,004 of record CM077034.1, read on the forward strand.
CATTTATATATTTTTTTCTTTCTTTTGCCGATTTAGTGACCACCGTGTGCAACTCGATGCGCCAGAAGCTGCTCAGCTACCCCAATTTAATACTACTGCTTCCAAGGAAAAGAAATTGCCAGTGCCGCCAGACAGACAAAACCTTTGTGCCTCACCGAGATTCGAAGTAGAACCCATATCGGAAGAAAGATAACAAACGAAAATTTATGACAGTGTTCAACCGGGGTATCCATTAAGATAAAATACCGCTGTGAGAATGTTTTAAATTTAATTTCAGTGAAATAATCGATTTCATGAAGAAATCGATTTTTTACTCAGGGCTGTGCCAGTAACGAGACACAAGAGAAAGAAGAATTTATCGGAAACCGTCGTTTAAAAACAGAAAGAAAATAAATCAATATAGCAGGTAAACACAAATTACCTGAAATCTCTTAGGAATGATTGCAATGCCGTCCCGGTGGAGCAGTGGTCTAAGGCAATGGCCTCTGATCATTCTTCCGAAAGGGGTCCCGGTTCGAATCCCGGTGAGGCATGGATGTTGTGTTTGCCTTACGGCACTGGCTCTCTTCCTTTCCTGGAACCAGTGACCCTAAATTAAGGACGGGCGACTGCTTATAGCCCACTGAGTTGCTCACGGTGGTCGTTAAACTTTCAATTAAAAAAAAATGATGCAAAAGAGCCAAACAGAAACACATTTTTAAAGCTGTAATTTAAAAGGACACACACAAACACACACAGACCGTAATACATCTAAGACTTTATTAACACCAATTAATGTAAAGGTTGAAAGTCACGAAAAGGTAAACCATTATACAATCGTGGTCAAAAGACCTGCACCAGTAGACCGAAAGTCATTTTTTGATGTTTAAAGTCAACTTATACATCGTAATGGTAAAGTCAGAAATACATATTATGCATCATTTTTTAGGACATTTCATGCTGAATTCAAATACTGTTACAGAATGTTATACAGTAGCAGAAATGAAGTTACAGGCAAAAGAACAGCGTCTAGTCACAAAAAGCCAAAATCTGTGGAATTTGTGAAAATAGTGTACAATGCATTCAGCGTAAAATTACTGTGCAGTGAATAATTGAAACTTGCATGACACTTTAAATAATTTACCAACAAACAAATCACGCTTTAATATTTTATTGGATAACCAGGTTTTCTTAATAACAAAGTGCACCTTCGTGGCATGGAAACAATGAGCCTATCTTTTTGTCCATTGGTGATAACATGGTGCCAGAATTGCTATTAAATATTACTTTATTGTGTCCACTTGCTTGCGCACCATTAAAACAGTTAAAGAAACTGGATGTGTGGGAAACAGGAAAAGAACAGATCGACCAAAGCTGTGTACTGAACTTGGTGATTGCCTGTTAATTCGTTTTTTCTTAAAATCAAGGTTTAAAACAGCCACTGATTTAAGAAATGCGTCGAATAATGAAGTAGGCATTATTGCATCTGCACGCACAGTTTGTCGTAGGCTACAAGAGAATGGACTGACTGCACGAAAAGAAGCACGAAAACCTTCCCTTACTGAACAACAACTGCTCAAAAGAATTACTTCAGACAAGGCGCACAAGAATTAGACTGTTGATGAATGAAAAAATGTATTTTCAGTGACGAAACAACTGTTGCTATTTCCACTAATAATGGAAATAATTATGTACGTCGTCGGGCTGGTGAAAGATATATTGCATGCTTCACCCAGCCAACAATCAAGCACCCACATTCGGTGATGTTATGGTCCTGTATTTCAGAAAGGGGTGTGGGCTGCACACCGTTGATGGCACATTGAATGGATCGAAATGTGGATATTTTGGAGTCCGAACTACTACCATCTGCACAAGACATGGGTTTGCGGAATTTTATCTTTCAGGGCGATAACACGACGTATGATCTGTTAAATTTGTTTGACGAGTGGTTTAATCGAAAAGTTATAAGAAAACTTCAAAGATCGGCACATTCACCGGATCTTAATCCCATAGAGAATCTATGGTTGAGATTGATGCAACAGATCCGTGAACAAGGATCCACATCTATAACAAAGATTGAGTATGAAAGGGCCCTGTCGCACAGTGCTATCAGCAGTGGACAAGTAGAGATGCTCATTAGTTCCATGACAAGAAGGAGCACTTAGTTGCTAAGAAACCGTGGTTATCTAATTAAATATAAAAGCGTATTTTGCTTGTTGGTAAGTTATTTCAAGTGTCCTTCAAGTTTTAATAATCTATTGTACAGTAATTTTACGTTAAATGCATTGTGCATAAATTTCACGAATTCCACTTTTTTTGCTTTTAATGACTGGTTGCTGTACTTTTGCTTGTAACATCACTTCCATTACTGGTAATAACATTAAGTAACACTATTTGAATTTAGTATAAATTTCCTTTAAAATGATGTAGAACATGTATTCTCGACTTTAACATTATAGTGTATAAGTTGACTTCCAACATCAAAAATTTACTTTCCGTCTACTGGAAAAGAAATTTTGTACAAGAGTGTAGAATAAGACTAAGGGATGGAAATCGTGTTCTTTTAAATGTAGCTCTCTCAAACCCACCCCGTCTATCTCTCTGGCTGAAAATATTTTCTACATGTTCTCATATGGGGAAATATATTGTCAGCTTATCGGATCCATTCTTGGGGTGTGTTAATACAATTTTCAAAATGCGGTTTCTTAGTGGTTGGTCTCAGTACTACTTCCGCAAGGACTCAAAACAAAAGCGAAGCCATTGGTGCTCAGTTTGTTTTTCTGTAGATGTATCCACCCAACTTGAAACACTTGTAGTTTCTCACTGTATTTAAAGTGCTCATACGTTTTCTGGTTTGAGTCTCAGTAAATTCAGAGGAATTAAATGATTTCTTGCAAAAGATAAACAATCTACACTATACGATAAAGTTCACCACAGAGATTGAAGTGAATGAGACATTCAACTAGTTTGATATACTCAAAAAAATTCAACAAAGGGTTTTGTCTTTGACGTTTCTTATAAAAAATCCAGTACGGACACTTGTACTTCCTGATTCCCTTGCTTATAGATACAACGGTGTGTGCGTTTATATCGGGCATGGTGGGCAGTAATAGAATTTCTAACAATAAATGTACACCAAAGTAGAATTTATCTTGCAAACTTTTGTCACTCTTCGTGAATTGTAGCATTGCGTATATCTGAGAGATTATAGCTTAAAGCATTGAACCTACTTTGTACCCTACGAAAACTGAGATCTTGGATACAATAAAAAGTTAACACGTAGTGTATTTCAGAAGTCCTTCACATCCCGCAAGTAGTGGCTTCGGACGATTGAATGTAAAGTACTCTCCTCAGATTCTCTCCAGCATTAAACACGGAGGACAGGTTTCAAGAATCTAAAACCCTCTTTCATAGGTGACATAGTATAGCACGGGTTTGTTATGTAACATGTGAGTCACCTGTCCGACTCATTTATATGGTTTTATTCCTGAAACATTGTAACTACAAAGAAGAAAGATATCCCTGTTTAATTTATACAGGAAAGAAAAATGCATCTTAAAAGATAGAATATAAACGATATTTTCCTCCGCGTAATTTCTGTTTGTGCTACACTTTATGCTGGACCCAAAGGGCTCCAGACATATTCTCAAAGAAATCAATATAATTTTATGAGGAAATTCGACATCTAAGTTGTAAAGGTAAGCAGCACTTGAAGGTAATTAGGGGAAATGTCACTGCAAAAATAGGGCAAAGGCAACAGCATGAAACTTCAGTAGGTAAATTCGGTCACGGCAACAGAAAGCAGCGTGGAAATGCCCTCGTTGAGTTTGCAGAGGCAGAAGGGTTTTCCATCTTGAACTCCTTTTTCAAGAAAAAGTCACACAGGAAATGGACATGGAGACATCCAAATGGGACGACAAGTGAAATTGATTTTATTATGTGTAACAACACATTCGTCATAGAAGACTGCATTGTGCTAAATAAGTTCAACGCAAGTAGTGACCATAGATTGGTGAGATGTAAGATGCACCTTAACACTAAACTCAAACGTGGCAAGCTCATAAGACAAACAAAATGTATTCATATAACCAACCTTAAAGAACCCCATAATACGTTCAAGTTGAAACTGAAGAACAGATTCTCTGCTTTAGAAGGCCTAACATCAGAAGAAGTAGATATTTCTAAAGTTACCAGAAAAGTAACCCAAGCTCTTATGGAAACAGCAACAAAATTAGCTGGGATTATCATGAAAAACCAAAATGTTGATGCAAAAAAGAAGAGAGATGAGGACAACTAAAGAAGATGTGACTTCCAAAGTGGAATATATAGAGCTATGCAAGACAGTACGAAAAAGTATCACTGAAGATGTAAGGAAATTCAACTGTGAACTGGAAAGCAATTGAAAACAACTAAAGCCTAAAGATAGCAAAGAGACATCTCAGTAAGGGAAAGAAACAGATTATGACACTGAACAAAGAAGATGGTTCTGTAACAAGAAATAGAGGCGACATTTTGACAAGAGTAAAAGATTTCTACTCCAAATTATATGAAATGGATGGTATATGTACTCCAGACATCATGAAAGGTACCAGTACCAGAGTTCTTCCAGACCTCCCAGCAGAAGTTGCACATGCAATCAAGAACATAAAGCGGGGAAAAGCTTCAGGAGAAGATGGAATTACTGTAGATATCATACAAGAAGCAAGTGGAGAAATCGAAACAGTACTCGCCCAAATTTTCACTCGATGCCTTAATGAAGGGAAGATTCCTGAGGATTGGAACAACGCTACAATGATCCTGCTACATCAAAAAGGAGACATTGAGGATCTCAGGAACTACAGACCTATCAGTCTCCTATCAGTGGTTTGTAAAATCTTCACTGAAGTTCTTTCACACCGCTTGAAGGCAACACTGGACATGTCTCAACCGAGAGAACAAGCGGGTTTAAGGAGTGTCTACAGCACAATAGATCATATCAACGTACTGAGAGAACTAATTGAAAGAGCGAGGGAATATGAACTTCCATTGTACATGGCTTTTATCGATTTTGAAAAAGCCTTTGATTTGGTGAAACCATCAGCAGTTACAATGGCTCTGAAATCCTGCGGTATTGAAGATGCATACATTAATATAATTAAAAACATCTATGAACATGCAAGAGCAAAGATTCGGCTGTTGGAAAATACAACACGCATAAAAATTGGAAAGGGAGAGAGACAAGGTGACACCATATCTCCGAAGCTCTTTAATGCCACATTGGAAAATGTGTTTCAATCACTGAACTGGGAAATAAAGGGATAAAGATTAATGGAGATAATCTAACATATCTTCGTTTTTCTGATGACGTAGTCATTTTCGCATCTTACCCATCAGATCTGCAGAGTATGATACAGGAACTTGCTGACAAGAGTAAAGAAGTGGCATTAAAAATGAACTTTTGGAAGACAAAAGTGATGTTCAATGCTTTTACAAGAAATGAAGATTAATCAATTGATGTAGAAAAGCTGGAGGTAACAGATACGTGCGTTTATCTTGGACAGCAGATATCAAGTGAGAATTACATTGATGAATAAAATAATCGGCTTACAAAACTTGCCCGGAGAGCTTTTATAAGAAACAGCATACTTTTCAATAGCAATATGCCATTATGTCTTAAAAGAAAGGTGTTTGATCAATGCATCCTTCCAGTGCTTACGAGACGTTGACCTTAACTAATAGAGACATACAAAGGCTGCAGACAACTCAAATAACATGTAGAGCTACATGCTTGGTGTAACCAGCAGAGATAAGAATAAAACTCGTGGATCCGAAAAATGACAATAGTGGAAGACATCATGATCAGAGTTAAATCCCTGAAATGGCATTAGGCTGGACATACTGCCAGAAGGACAGACCATCGATGGACAGCGGAAATGTTAGATTGGAATCCAAGGGACATGAAAAGAACCAGAAGAAGACCATAAGGGAGATGGGTGGACAAAATTCGAAAGTATGCGGGAGTGACATGGAAAAGACTGGCATAAGGCAGACCGTTGTACAGGAAATTTGGGGAGATCTTCGTCCAGCAATGAATTGATAATTGTTGACAATGATGATGATGATGAACTACTGAGAAATTCCTGATTGAGTAAGTATTTCCAACATGCACATGTAGTGCTATATAATCTATTGTATATTTTGGTACGTTTTAGTTTCTCTACGAAGACGGTATTTAAAATCGGGAATAAATAATGCTTTCGTTAAAACTGGACTTGACTTCTATTTGGATGCCTTTTAAAAGGCGATGTACACAACAAAAAAAGGAACTCACTAAATCGAATCATAGTATATTTATATGTATGTTTTCAAATATTAAACTGAAATTAAAACCATGCTTTGTTTCTCTTGTTATTATTTTGACACGGCTTTCATATTAAATGTTTAAAAATTCAATAATCCATGTCGATTTACTAAATAATACAATTCTTAACCACTGAAGTAGCAACTTTTTAGGAACGCGTGCTTGAATTTCGCAGCGTGTCGCCCTAGCATCCAGAAAAAGTTATGTTTAAATGTAGAAAGGAATCAACGAGGTGCTGATATCGTTCTATTGTGAAGTTCAGCTATGAGGATGAAAAGAGTTTGGTTAATTTCCGAATGTTCGTAAAAGATTCTTGTTACAAATATATATTTCTATCTCATTCCACGAATGTTTAATTGTGTTACGTTCGGGGACTGCGGTGGCCAGTTTAACACTTAGAAGTCAATATCATGCTAGTGCACCACTGCATGACTATCGAAGCCCAGCGTTATGGAGCATTATTATATGAAATATAGCAGTCTGCGTCAGACAAGACAATGTTGCCACATATACTGGTAGGAAATAACCTTAAATTTCACAGCAGTATGAAAGCGTTGTTCCAGAGTTATAAACGGAATTACTATGCACCACGAATACATAGCACATTCTATCACACCAAGTCGACCAGTATGAGGAGTAAATGCTAGAAAAGTGGAATTCATCGTTTCCTTCTGATCGATGCTTTATTTCGGCAAACCGTTTTGCGGGTGTTAACTGTAAAAGTAATTCATGAGGTCCAGAAACCTTTTTTCCGAACTCAAGTTTCCAGATTTGATGATAAGTGCACACTTAATGGGAATTTAATGCTGTTTAACAGAGAATATTGGCTCACGAAGTAGACCATTCGTCTGATTTTATAGTACATTTGCACTACATTAGAGCTAGATGTGTAAGCTGAAATTGAACTCTCGTTACCGATATTTCACTGCGCTGTTATTTCTTTCAGTAGATATCATTTAGTACTAAGTTAATTCGTAATTATCCACTGTTGCCCTCGAATAACTACGAGTCCTTGAGGTCCACCGGACCACTACTGACGGCTTGGTTTGGCTGCTGCACAACTTTTATTGTACACCTTCGATGTGCTCGTTATTGCAGATTTGGAAAGGTTGTCTGATTCTTTGATGTTTTCGCCTTCCGGCTTAGCGTTCAGTGTCATCCATCTTTTAAATTTGTTGAAATTACAAGTCTGCTCCATGTCGCCGCTATAAACGCAACTTACACCTGTAATCTTCTGTAGTGAAGTCTATAAATTCTTCCCAGCATCATAGTGTGAAATCAGGAATTCTTTGGTGATCGGAATGGAAAAAGAATTCGCAGTTGTGAATTGCTCTAGCCGATTATGCTACACCCACGGAAAGTATCGCTGCGGGTTTATCGTCTTGGTACACACATCACAATAGTTACGTCCGTCAGTGAGGATTACGTATTTCTGACTGATATTGATGGGTCCTAAATAACTGTTACTTCAGGATAGTTCAAATGCGTTTTGAAACGGAGTTCCAAAATGCTCTGGATCTCTACATTTGTATTTTGAGTTTTCTCAATGAAAAGCCTTGAATTTATACACTAATACGTTTTTGTATGAATTACTAATAAAATGGTTTTTCGTAAGATATCTATTGACAAAAACTCTTCAGAATTGCTTACTGTACGATTTCCTCATGAGAAAGTAATGAAACAGAAATTATCTATATTTCCATCCTGTAGCATAAAAGGTATATTTATTGAAAATTTCCATTTCTGATATTCATATTTTTACTTTAGACTGTGGATGCCATAGAAAATTAATGATCTGAATGGCTGGAAAATTTCTCCTCTGAGAGAAGGGTGTTTTTTTTTTGACGGATAAAATCAAAAGGAAAATAAAACTGCGTAGGCGAAATAACTGAACTGCGCTTTGAGAGCTACATTGCTATTGGATATAGCATAAACCACCTTATCGTGCATTATACATAAAAAGGATAGCTCTTTCAGGGTTTTAAAGAAAATGCGCACTCATGTTGTACGTATTTGGAACAACAACGCATGCCAGAGTAATGTTTAGCTTTTCGGACACTACGAAAACTGTACTAACCTAAAAAATCTAGAACACAGCAGTTAAGTTAACCACGCAATTCAAAAATTTCGCATTTCCTAAGAATTCACAAAGAATAAACTTTTTTCCAGAATTTGAGGAACAGAAATTACATAATTGAATCAGAAAAATTCGTCCGCCACTCCGGTGAAGCGGTTGTCCAAGCGATGGCTTCATACCTTTTTGTCCAAATGTGGTCCGGGTGCGAATCCACGTGCGGCATGAATGACGTGTTTGTCTTACGGCACTGACTCTCACCTTTTTCTGGAACCAGTGGCCCTAAATTAGGGAAGGGCGACAGCTTACAGCCCATTGAGATGCTAACTGCGGCCGTTAAACTTCGAATAAAAAAATCGTACATGCAAATCTCCCTTTTTATAATTCATGTAGCTTCTGCTTCTGAAGTTTACATAGATTTTTAAAAGATAAACACTGTTCTTTGCGAATAATTGCGGTTTACAATTATAGCGCGAATCAACTTATTTAAAAAATTCGTTGATACTTCCTGGTTTGAATATATCTAAAAACAAGAATAAAAGTTTGGTACATTTAAGCACACATATATTCGTTTCGGTCTTTATGATAATTTGAGTCGTTACATTCTTTTTAAGTTTACAGGGATATCCCATCAGAACAGTATCATTTAATAACATGACATTCAGTCAATATAATTTTTGTACTTTACAACTTCTGTTGTCATGAATCAGCACAATGTGCAAACTACAGTCAGCAAACTACAGTAGGTCAGATTTAATTCTAACGTACTCGTCAACAAAACTTTGTCTGAAAATTATTTTTATCTAATCTATTTTACATATAATAAACTGAAATAAATAGAACTTTCGGTTATTTCTTAAAAACGTGTACTACATACTTTGCAGAAAAACATCTAATTATCATGGAGCGCCTAATTAATAACTCGTTGGTACACCTTTCCGTGCATCACGATTCGCAGTCATCGCGGAAAAATTCTACAAGGTATCGGATATACACCACGAGTAAATTGACTATGTCAGCTTCAGAAGCTACAGAAGTTCACGCTCATTCTGTGGAGGAGCACCTGAAGTTTACACAACCCTTTCGAGCATATTCCACAAATATTCAATTGGGCCCGGGCAGTTTATAGGTCAAGGCAAAGTAGCAAATCCGTGAGCGCGTTCCAAAAACAATTCAGCACTTGTTGGACCCTTATGACACGGTACCTTGTCCTGTTTAAAGATAGCTGTAGGGTCCGTCTAACGATTCTGCAGATATGGATGTATATGGAGGGCGAAAAGGTTCCCGTATCGTCCACAATTTAGTGTTAGTGGGATGACAAACAACGGACATAGAATTTGACAAACAGAAGCTACCTAGGTTTGGACACCTCCTACAGCGCCCAATTGAAACCCAGCTAGGCAAACAGTGGATTAAGCTTCTTTCTGTTTACGCCATATGTTAACCCTTCCGTCAACAGTGTGCATCAAGAAATGAGGCCCATCATTCCAGACGGCATTTTTACTTCTCTAGGGTCCAATGCCGATATCCTTGGCGAATGCGATGCATTTTTCGCAGTGACTGGGCATCCCCATGGCTACACTCGTAAGTCTCCTGGCGTAAAACCCCACGCGAAGCCAGTTACGGCTCATAGTGCATATGGATTTAGGTGAAACAGAAATGCTGTTATATTGGTGGGAGTGCTGGGTGACTGTTGCAGATCAATGCTGTGATACCAGTCATGACAACCAACGCTCACCATTACAATCAACCGCACGTTGGTGACCACTGTTTGCTCTGTTGCTAGGTGTCTGTGCATGGTAAAACCAGTTTAAAGTTCTAGTAGGCTCTATTTTGAACTTTTGAATTTTTTAAATTTTGGAAATAGAACACACTCATATTTTTTTCCTGAAATATAGTGTATCCCATATAAAGCAAAACCTGATAGTAAGATCAAGAAACACATTAATCAGTATGGTAAAGCAAGAAATAAGTAGTGAAGCAATCAATATAAAAGCAAGAATGAATGCATACATACATGAAATATTAGAGTACGTACTGGAGAGGGCCCGACTTCCTGAACACAGGCATTCCCCCTTTTCATAGAATATCTTGCAAATGTTTTCAAAGTTTGTAGGCGAATATTTGTTATAGCTCCTTGATGTTGACCTTCAATTTTGTCAGATGTTCGCGATTTGTTTTTGATATGATAGGTATGGCCTTAGCCCCGCGTTCCGTAGCTGACCGTCAGAGCCACCGGACGTATGTGATAAATTGAAATAAAGTGAATTTGAAATTAATTTATTGTTTAGATTAGGTTTAACGACGAAAATTTAGAAATGCCGTGAAAATCCAAAGATAATTGTTATAAGCAGCGACGAAAGTTGAAGAAACAGGTAGAGGAGTACCAGAGGAATCCGAAAAGGCCTGCTAAGTCACCAACCTAAAGGTCACGGAAACGTACGGAGCGTCAAAATTCCACGCGCCAAGATGCGTTTCACCCGAGTTCGACTCTATTGCCACGACCTTCCACCTCAACTGCACAAACTGACCCTGAACAGCAAGAACAGATGGAGATTGATGTTATCCATCCAAATTTTCACCAAGAGCATGGAATCCCAATATACATTGCCAGTCTTCACAACTTCCCTGGATAATGAAAATATTATGTATCAAACCTTTACACCGCCGATGCATTCTGAATCTAATCAAGAACAAGAGCAACAACAAAAAGACTGCACTAGGTCTGTGATGTATCGCCACATTTATAACAAAGAAAGTACGGTTTGAATTCTTTTTCTGAAGAACGGTTTCTCCAGAGACAATTGTAGCTATTACTATAGACATCGACAATATTACCCCCTCTACTTCTACTAAAATTAATTTATCATCATCATAAGATCCTATGAATTGTATATGTACAAGTTTATCTTAAGTAAATAAAGTGAAACATTCCTTTCCCTTTGTTCCTTAAAAATTTGATAGCTGAAAAAATCAAATTGGCACAGTAGCAACTGTGCGGCAACCTATAATAGTCAACCCAGCAAACCGACTAATATTAGGAATCCACAGAGTATTCCTTAAATATTCTTCAGTTTTCTAATCAATCAAAACGAAATCTTAAATTGAAAAACAGTGTTTCACTTTATAATAAGCAATACGAAGTTCTTTACATTTTGATCCATCTTTGCTTCGAGGAGAACTGGAATTCTTAAAAACTTCTGAGGTATTGCCATAGTTACAGCATACATAAAAATAACTGTTAACTTTCCAATAATAAAAGCTGGATAGGAAAGCCATTTATGAAACTGAATATTCCCTGCTTCCTGTTAAACATTTATCACCAAGAAAGACCTCAGATATTGAAGGTGAATTTGATAGGGTACTTTTTTTTATATGAAACGTAAAAGAGTAGAAGTACAGACATGTAACTCGCGTGGAAGACACAATAATCATTACCTTGTGTACCCATCATCAGTGAGGGTAACGGCTTGTTGATAGTGGCAACGCCATAAAGAAGTCCGGGATACCTCACAGAAGAAGGTTACGCAATGCTGTTTAATTCGTACCCAAAGTTCGAATAAAACAACTACCATATCCTGCACTTGTTCAGTGAAAGATAAATCAGGTGAACGCTTGCTGACCATCGATGACTTGGCACATATGTGGTACATAGATGGTGTGAAGCATTCCACACCGCATGACTTCGATCAGTGTCCTGTTGAAACTTTGCACCGGAAACCGTGTGAATATATGGCACCATTGTAGCATAAACAATTTTTGCGATGTACAACTGGCTGAGGATGATTCTTGCAACGTGCAGGACCGGAAAATATGATGAACGCAGTAGCTGCGCGCATCAGAACGCCTGGTGTCGGGCCCGTATGACACTGCATAATGCATTCCTGCAGCAAATGTTCACCACAGTCATCGTACATGCGTATGTTCATCATGAGTCATTAAGTTGAACCGCCAATCGTTGGAAAAAAACCCTGTGTTCTGCCATTCATCACGTTAATGTCTGCGTTTTTCGCCACACTGTAGACGGTGACATCTGCGATTTAAGCTCAATGTAAGCCGATGTAAGCCACGGATGAAGCAAGGACTTTCTGAAGCAAACGGCGTCGGGCAGAATTAGTAGACAACACTTAACATGATACTACAGACCTCAACTGTTGAGCTAACCCTCAGAAAGTGACTGTTCGGGCTTCCAACTGCATGCAGTGAAGATGACGTTCTTCCTGTGTGTTCGTTTGTTTCGGATCTCCAGACACTTCACGTTAGTGCGTCTGATCTTTTTTATCCCACTGACGCCATATTCGAATCACTGTGCTCTAGCTTCGTCTAACACGAGTGATGATTTCGCGGAATGAAATCCTCCTTACCGCATTCCAACACATCGTGCTCGCTTCAAGTCCGATTACCACTTTATTCACGGTTTTCGTCTGCTGTAGCGGGGCATAATCTGTTATTACCACTGCATTACCCCGCAATTACTACGAATAAGCTATGACAACTTGCCCTATGTGTCCTGCCTTTATATATTTGGAGATACAGATGAGGTCTTGGCTACCACGAATCAGTTTCATGTGCGCTGCAACTGCAAATGTTTGCACCTTCTCACTTGACCTACCCATCCTACTACACGTTGTCTTCGAAGCGGTACATTTTCAACAAAGAGCACTCCATAATGCGTCTATCATTTGGTATTTCAAAATCTTACACATTGCCTATTGCAGTACATTTCTGCTTTTCTTGGAGACCGAAATCATTACAAAAACTGCTTTTAAATTGTTGGAATTTTTTTGACATTCGATATTCATATGGAAGTTAATTCCGCGCTCGCCTTATAATTTTTCAAAAGGTTAACGTAATTTTTTAGAATATTTTCATGAATTTTGTTTCCATTTCTCTAAAATTTATGGCAGAATTGCTAGATCAATTTAACCCCTAACCTGTGCATATTCGAAATAGTAATATAAATTACTATTTTGTTAGACATTTGGTAAATGAAGCGTTATGAAAACGACGCACACATCGAAACACCACACAAAAACCAAGAAAAGATCTGAAGTTTAAGTTGTGAACTGGCGTGGAAGTATTTACCATGGTGATACAAATTCATTGTCATGAATGGCTATCGAACGTTAATGTTATTGATAAAAATCTTGAAGAAAACCTTTAGAAGTATCATTTCTACTACATTTCAGTTGTCAGATGTTTAATAACTGAAAAGTTAAGAAAATATACTGTAAACAATTTCCTAGCCTTCGATCTACCTCTGAAATTACGTACTGAAGGACAAGCATCTCAGGCTTAGTACTTTACGTTGACGTATGACAGGATAATTTCAAAGAATACCCATTGTTTAAGATAGGATAAAATTGAATAAATTACCATTGTTTTTTCAGAAATAAATGTTTTATTAACACCGACTGTAGCTTTGCGGAACGTTTGGCTCGGCATCATCAGAACGAATGGAGCGTAAACATTCTATTTGGTTGGTTGGTTGGTGGATTTTATTGGCGCAAGGGCCAGGTTTGGCCAAAGAGCGCCAGACAAAGAACTATCAGCCACAGATTTTTAAAAACGTGGAAAATGATTAAGAGCAGACAGGCTTGGTAAAAGTTGAAAAAGAGTATGATGAAAGCTGTGAAGACAAGGTAGTTAATTAGGTTTATATAAAAATTTATTAATTTACTATTATATATATATATATATATATATATATATATATATATATATATATATATATATATATACATATACATATATACACACACATATATATATATATGGGATGTAAGGTCAGGTGATGCGTAACATCACAGCCTCTCCTCTTGACAAATGTCAACCCCGCCTTCTCGTGGTGCATCCTGTTCCCACTAAAGGGGCTCTGACGACCGACCATAGCGGTATAACTGTACCAGCGGGATCAGAGGAAATGTTATCCCACACTCACCAACCCGCTTGGCCAGCGTGGTGAGTTATGGCCAAACCCCTCCAAAATGATTCCACAACTTAAATCTTGGCCCTCAGTCTCCGGCAGTTGGAATGTACCTCCGGGTCAAGGCAGCGGCCAGTGCGACATGAAGGGCAGAGGGTGCTAAGAATCCCCTGAGTGACCGGACTAGGCTGCCATCTGATGCTGACCTTGGCTACTTACAATGGACGCTCCCTATCTTCTGATTCAAGGCTTCTTGAATTGGAAGAGGAACTACAAAGGATCAAGTGGGACATCGTGGGGCTAGAGTGAAGGGTAAGGAGAAAAGGAGAAGATCTCATCGAACTGAAAAGTGGACATCTCTTCTACTATCGTGGGATTGATACTGGCAGAACTAGTGGTGTTGGATTTATAATAAACAAGAAACTGAAGGATAAAGTTGTAGAAGTTGAAAGTTCCTCTGACAGAGCTGCACGACTTGTTATCCAACTCTCGGAAAAGATACCAGGCTCAGATTATTCAAACTTATGCACCCACCACAAGTCATCCTGAAGAAGAAATTGAAGAATTTTATGAGAGGAAATTTGTCATCTAAATAATAAAGGTAAGCCAGCACTTGAAAATAATTATGGGAGATTTCAATGCAAAAATAGGGCAACGGCAACAGAATGAAACTTCGGTAGGTAAATTCGGTCATGGCAACAGAAACCAGTGTGGAAATACTCTCGTTGAGTTTGCAGAGGCAGAAGGGTTTTTCATCTTGAACTCCTTCTTCAAGAAAAAAGCTAACACAGGAAATGGACATGGAGACATCCAAATGGGACGACAAGTGAAATTGATTTTATTATGTGTAACAAAAAATTCGTCATAGAAGACTGCAGTGTGCTAAACAAGTTCAACACAGGTAGTGACCATAAGATTGGTGAGATGTAAGATGCACCTCAACACTAAACTTGAACGTGGCAAGCTCATAGGACAAACAAAATCTATTGACATAACCAACCTTAAAAAACACCATAATACCTTCAAGTTAGAACTGAAGAACAGGTTCTCTGCTTTAGAAGGCCTAACATCGGAAGAAGTGGACATCTCTGAAGTTAACAGAAAAGTAACCAAAGCTCTTATGGAAACAGCAACAAAATTAGCTGGGTCTAAGAACAAGTTGCATGTGAACAAGCATTGTGGAAAAAAAAACCAAAATGCTGATGCAAAAAAGAAGAGAGATAGAGGACAACTAAAGAAGATGTGACTTCCAAAGTGGAATATATAGAGCTATGCAAGACAGTAAGAAAAAGTATCACTGAAGACGTAAGGAAATTCAACTGTGAACTAGTGAGGAAAGCAATTGAAAACAACCAAAGCCTAAAGATTGCAGAAAAAGGGACATCTCAGTAAGGAAGAAAACAGATTATGGCACTGAGAAAAGAAGATGGTTCTGTAACAAGAAATAGAGGCAAGAAATTTTGACAAGAGTGAAAGATTTCTACTCCAAATTATATGAAAGGGATGATATATGCACTCCAGACATCATGAAAGATACCAGTACCAGAGTTCCTCCAGTCCTTCCAGCAGAAGTTGCACATGCAATCAAGAACATGAAGCGAGGGAAAAGCTCCAGGAGAAGATGGAATTACCGTAGACATCATACACTGCCGGACAATTGCTAAGGACGGAGATGACAATAGCAACGATAGCAACCATAAAATGGAAGGGCAGGAAAATGTGGAAATTAGCATAAGTGCGGGATACAAGTAAGACGTGTTGTACGTATGCAAATTTTGGATTGCCGAACTTGTTCGTGACGTCATAGCGCTGATAAGAGATATAGTCGATTTCACGCGTATTGGACTGTTGTTGTTCAAACGCAAAGTTGAAAGGGAAAGAATCAATTGACGAACTTGCAATTTTCCAGTATGTCTTCCCTGACATCACCTAGATGACTTTACGCGTGGCCGTATTACTTGGAAAGATTGAAGAAGGGCGAAAAATAACAGTTGTTGCCATGGAGTTAGACGTCAGCTACAGTGTTGTTTCAAGGCTTTGGAAATCATTTCAAACAAATGGAGAGTGTAGCACACGTCACGGAGGAGGTCGTGTTCGTGCAATGACACCTGCAGAAGATCGGTACATAAAGTGCTATCAACAAAAGACACCGGCGCAGCACAGCTAGTGAGGTAGCAAATCAGTTTATGGCTGCTACTGGCAAGCGGATCTCCCCGAAAAACTGTCGCCAGACGTTTGCATGAAGGAGGACTATACGCCCGCCGTCCTGTTGTGTGCATCCCATTGTCCAGACGTCACTGTACCGCCCGTTTGCAATGGTGCCATCAACATCGCAATTGGACTGATAACGACTGGTCTGCTGTCCCTCTTCTCAGATGAGAGTAGATACAGTCTATCGTCTTACTGTCGACGACAACTGATCTGGCGTGATAGTGGTACTGCATATTGTCCAGCAAACATGCAGGAAAGGGACCGATATCCGACATGTAGTGTCATGGTATGGGCTACGGCATCATGATCAATGGCCGTACGTCCCTCTATGTGCTTCCCAACTGGGACTATGACTGGCCAACGATGAAGCATTAATGATGTTCTGCTACCTCATGTTCCGTGGTGCTGTTGGTGGATAGATTCATTTTTCATGGACGACAACGCAACATGTCATCAGAACAGTCGCTGTCTAGGAGTGTCTTGAGAGCGAGGATATTCAACGTCTCGTGTGGCCAGCACGTTCTCCAGATCTGAATCTCATTGAAAATGTGTGGGATGCTTTTGGGGAGGAGTCTTGCTGGTCACCAATGCCACTCCAATAAACAAGGACACCCTCATCCGTGCACTGACAGAGGAATGGGATAAATTACCCCAACAGCTGCTTGATAATGTGTGCAAAGCATGACACGACGTGTGGAATCTTGCATCGCCCTCCATGGTGGCCATATCCTGTATTGACATCTTACGCCGGAACGCCTGCGGATGGTAATTGCATTTTTTTCACGTTTACGTATTCTGCACAAAATGGCCTGTTTGTCCCTTGAACACGTTCCAAAAGCCTTCTGGATTTCAGAGCACAATAAATTGTCTTTCTTGTAATGTCCTGGCATTCTGACATTATTTTATTTCACTTGGCATCCAACCACACTTACTTTTTTATGCGCTATATAGCCGTTTATGATCCGTCCTTAGCAATTGTCCAGCAGTGTACAAGAAGCAAGAAGTGGAGAAATCGAAACAGTGCTCGCCCAAATTTTCACTCGATGTGCCTTAATGAAGGAAAGATTCCTGAGGATTGGAACACCACCGCTACAATGATCCTGCTACATAAGAAAGGTGACATTGAGGATCTCGGAAACTACAGACCTATCAGCCTCCTATCAGTAGTTTATAAAATCTTCACTAAAGTTCTTTCACACCGCTTGAAGGTAACACTGGACATGGCTCAACCGAGAGAACAAGCTGGATTCAGGAGTGGCTACAGCACAATAGATCATATCCACGTGCTGAGAGAACTAATTGGAAAGAGCGAGGGAGAATATGAACTTCCATTGCGTGCATGGCTTTTATCGATTATGAAAAAGCCTTTGATTCGGTGAAACCATCAGCAGTTACAATGGCTCTGAAAACCTGCGGTATTGAAGATGCATACATTAATATTATTAATAACATCTTATGAAAATGCAAGTGCAAAGATTAGGCTGTTTGAAAATACAACACACGTAAAAATTGGAAAGGGAGTGAGACAAAGGACACCATATCTCCGAAGCTCTTTAATGCCACATTGGAGGGTGTTTTTCAGTCACTGAGCTGGGAAAACAAGGGGATAAAGATTAATGGAGATTATCTAACCCCACCTTCGTTTTGGTTGATGACGGAAGCCATTTTTGCAACTACCCCATCAGAGCTGCAGAGTATGATCCAGGAACTTAAGCTGACAAGAGTAAAGAAGTGGGATTAAAAATGAACTTTCAGAAGACAAAAGTGATGTTCAATGCTTTTACAAGAAATGAAGATTTGTCTGATTGATGGAGAAAAGTTGAGATAACAGACACGTACGTTTATCATGGATTGCAGATATCAAGTGAGGGTCACATTGATGAAGAAATTAATCGGCGTACAAAACTTGCCTGGAGAGCTTTTGGAAGAAACAGCATAATTTTCAAGAGCAATATGCCATTATGTCTTAAAAGAAAAGTGTTTGATCAATGCATCCTTCCAGTGCTTACGTATGGTGCAGTGACGTGGACCTTAACTAAAAGAGACATACAAAAGGCTGAAGACAACTCAAAGCACATGGAGAGGTGCATGCTTGGTGTAACCAGGAAAGATAAGAAGAGGAACTCGTGGATCCGAAAAATGACAAAGAGTGGAAGACATCATGATCAGAGTTAAATCCCTTGAAATGGCAATGGGTTTGACATACTGCCAGAGGACAGAATCATCGATGGACAGCTGAAAATTTTAGATTGGATTCCAAGGGACAGGAAAAGACCCAGAAGAAGACCACATGGGAGATGGGTGGATTAAATTCGAAAGTATGCAGGGGTGACATGGAGGAGACTTATACAAGACAGACTACAGAGGAAACTTGGGGAGACCTTCGTCCAGCAGGTGCATTGATAATGGTTGACAATGATGATGATGATGATATATATATATATATTTTTTTTCTTTAAACACAACTACACAAAGGATGAGTCACTCTCCTCCCCCCACACTCCTCTGCAATGCTGGCAGAGGGCGGGGACGAACTGTCACTCTCTTCCCCCCATGTTCCTCTGCAATGTTGTTTGAGGCTGGGGACGAACTGTCACTCTCCTCCCCCTATGTTCCTCTATAATGTTGGTTGAGGGTGGGGACCTCGCTGAGGCCGAGACAGTTGGATGGACACTGCACACCTTTGCGGATTGAGGGCCGTGTCTTCCGCACGTGCAGGCTTTCGGCTGGAAACTGGAAGAGACGGTCGGCAGCAAAAGAGAAGGCCCAGAATCAGGTATTCGAAAAATCTCGAGCTCGGGGAAAAACACCTGTGTCGATTGGTCAGCTGTAGATCGCTTGGCAAGGGCGGCGAGAGATACAGGGCGCGGAACAAAGGGCTGCACGGGTTGAGGCAGAGACTGAACTACTGCGGCAAAAGTACGCTGTCGGGTGGTGGGTATACCCAACTTGGCCTTGGCAGCAGGGTACGAGAGGCCTTCCAGGGTCTTGAGGCGCTGGATCGCCATCTCGTCCTTCCATTTCATACAGTTGCGGGAGTAAGCTACATGGGCCTCACCGCAGTTAACACAACAGGCCGCAGAAGTGCAACCTTCCCCGTCATGTTCACTGGAGCCACAATTTGCGCAACGAGCGGAACTCTTACAGTAACGTTGTGAATGCCCGTACCTCTGGCACCTGAAACAGCGCAGAGGACTGGGAATGTACGGGCGAACTCCACAGACCAAGTAGCCAGCCTTGATTTCGGTCGTAACTTTCGGGGAGTTAAAAGTCAAGATGACATTTTTTGACTTAATCATGGAACCATCACGCCGGAACATCATACGACGTGCAGCAATAACACCTTGATCAGCAAGTTCAGTCACGAATTCGTCTTCACTGCATGGCAAGAGATCAAACTCCGAAATAACACCCCGAGAGGTGTTAAGAAACGGGTGAGGTGTCACTTTTACAGAAATGCCTTGAAGACTAATGAGGTTTAGAAAAGCGTTACTCTGAGAAACACTGCAAGTTTGGACAAGCAGGTCCCCAGAGCGAAGCTTCCTCACAGACTTCAAGGGGCCAACCGCAGCGTCCAAAGCTTTAGAAATGAAAAAGGGAGATCTGGTGGACAGTCTCTCATGCGGATCGATGGATTCTACAAGCAAGTGAGTAGCATGCGTAGTCACAGCAATTGAGGGGAGACGACGCTTCGGAGCGACTGGTACAGCCGCCGAAGAAGAGGTTCCACATTCTTGGTCCAGGTCAAGGTCTAAAGACCGTTTAAGGGTATGAGACTTGGTAGGTTGAGAAGACGAAGGAGAGTCATTGTCAATAATCATTTCCTCAGGCGACTTAAATTTGGAGTTTTTCTTTTTGTTTTTACCCATGGAAAAAAGGAAGAGGATTCGTCTGCAAACTACTCCACCCACCACCGAGCCCTACGAGGGAGAACTGGAGGTCTGCAAGTCAAGAAAATGACGCTGGACACAGTTCTGGAGCTTATACGTTGCAGATATAGTCCGTTGGCTGTGATCACACGCACTCGGCGGACACTTCGGCCTCCGGGTACCGTCATGCCAACGCCTTTGGCATGATCCCACAGCCCCCGGGCTTACCCTGCCGTGCTATACGACAAAAAGCCGCTAAAGCCCTGTACACAACTTGGTACAAGACTTCTGACTAGAGGTGGGTTAGTCTCTAGCCTCCCGTTTACAGCGAAGCCGGGGTCGAAGAGGAGTGTTGGTACACAGGAGGCACTTATCCGGTCTCCTGCGACCTCAGCCGCCAGACATCCCATTTCCGCCTCACGGGTCTCCGCACGCGACAAACATGCAGGTAGGTCTAGCACCCAAACCAGTTAAAAGGAAAAAAAGAAATCCAAAGAAGACAAATCCTGGAAGGGAACCTAAACAGAATCTCAGCAACCTACGAACTGAGCGGTTAATATAAATCAGTTAGTGGTGGAGGGTAACAAAACCACAAGACCGGGGTGTTAGTACATAACGTGGTAGCGATGAGGTAGAGAATACAACACGGGCAACTAGCCAGTGGAGAAAATAAATAAAAACAAAAAAGCGAGACACAAGACCAGCTCGGGATCGTGGGGCCGCGACTCCCCAACAGCTGGATGAACAGCCGTCCCTGCAAACACCAACAGCACCAAAATAAGAAAAAAACAAGCTGTGGCATGACATCAGATGTTGACCAGTCACAAGGTCAGCTCGTGCCGTGGGGGCGCCGCTCCCCAAATAACTGGAAAACCAGTTATCCCCGTGCGGGGACATTCTATTTGACATAAACATTCATTAGACATTGTGACGTCATGATAGTTCAGACGGTCACGGATTTTGAGGAGTTGATTTTAAAGAGAACTTCAAAAAACAATTAATAACAGAAACAAGGTCAAAGCTGGTATCTCACCTTAACGAACAGAAAAATGTTTTGAATCTAAAACCGTATGTGAATTAATCAACGTTTTCGAAGCCGCTTAGTGCCCTTCAGGAAACTGTGAGGTCGATCGCTAATCCTTTAGATGACGTTATTGACGTCACAGGTGCATTTCATTCCCTTGGTTTTGGTGATCTCCTGACTAGTGAAAGGCGATTTAATTTCGGCATCCTATTGGAAGTCACAACGTAATTCAGTAATTACTATTTATAAATATATAATTTTGTAAATAGAAATGTCACTGTTCTACATCAATGACTGTACTTACTTTTGATAATGATATACAGCATTGAAGCATTTCCTTCCATAAAATTTACAAATTTATTTCTGGTAAATTATGGTGATGTAAAACATTATTTTTTTTTAAATTCCGATATTTTACAGTATTTTACAATTTGATCATTATTACTTAAATTTACCTCAGTATAATATATACATATCCTGTTTTCTTATACCGAATATATATCGTGCAGTTTTTTTCTTTCTTTTTGTTCTTGAGTTTAGCAAACACTTGACCTTGACAGGGAGCTTAACAATTATCCCGTCAATAAAGTGAGTCAGCTGCTACAAAAGATTTAACTGAACCGTCGGACAAACTCATCACTCATATGTTAAAACAGGCACATTTTACGCCTGTCAATTGTTACCTGCGATTAAAAATGGGTACATTTCCATAATCCTAACAAACAACGGCAGGGGTTCAACCGGGACCATCTTCTTGAACCTTTGGCCAAACGTGGGTGATTCGAGCACAATGTGATGTTCTGCGTCTTTTGCCAAACGTGCGCGCTTCGAAGGGATAATCCATTTCGAATTTATTCCAAATGGCCGTACCATCAACACCAACCTCTAGTCTCAACAGCTGGAGCGGATGAATGCCATTTTGGAGGAGAGGTACCCGGCACTGGCGAACAGAAAGCGCGCTCTCCTATAGCAGGACAACACTCGTCCTCCTTCCACGCGATTAACCCAAGTATAACTCCAGGATCTTGAGGCCTCAAAGTGATGCCACATCCAGCATATAGTCAGGAACTGGCCCGCCAGATTATTGCTTAATCCGGTCCACGGCCCACTTCCTTCACGGGCTGCACTTCCACAAACTGCGCTATCTCATCTGATGTTTTGACACATTTCTAATCATCAGTTTAGATTGCAAAGATATTCTACTTTGGAAATACTTATCTTTGCTCTCTTTCTAATAGTACAGGAAAGCACGTTCCATAGATTATTCTAGTGTGTTTCACTTTAATACTGACCGGTAGTTGTTCATACAGGGAGTGAGAAAACTTGTCCGATTCAGTGAGCAAAACGACAGTGATTCGCGGACAGTTTATTCCTAATAGCTCCATCTTTTCTTTCGAATGTTTTATTTTATTTTTATTTATATTTATTATTTTTACCTTTAAATTATTAAAGGCTTTAAGCGCAGTCACAAATTTTTTGGTTCTGTTTCTTACATCTGGGGAACCGCTCATCAGTTTTACATAATATTTCCCTGTCGCTATGCTCAATTTAGAAAATTATTTCTACATATATTTCTGCTTTTTCCGTTTTTTGTTGTTTTTTGTTTGTGGGTTTATCGATTGCCGTGAGCGAAGTGAGCAAATCATTCTGTTATTAGCAATCGTCCGTCCCTAATTTAGGCCCACTGGTTCAAGGAAAGGCGGAGCCTCAATATGCAGTAACGTTACAAGCGCAGTATTCTTGCATCATGGGGATTCAAACTCGCATCAACCCACAGAAGTCTTTTCTTTAGCACATGTCACGCATCAGAACAATATATGGAATTAAAACTTTTCAGTTTTAAACTAAACTGAGGACCCAGTCATTTTCCCTTGCCATTGCTGCCTTTTCATGATACCTTTCATTTTATACAGTTTATAAACGCAACCAATAGTTCCTTGGAGAGCAATTATGTTTGTCTTACACACTGTAACCGAAACAAAAATGCTGGAAACGTCATTCCTGACAAAATTATATAATGATATTTTTGTCAAACTGGAATTAACGAACCACAAAAACGTTGTACAACCAGCTTTCTTCGCTTGTTTACTTCTCTTTAAAATTAAAAATTTTACGTGCAACTCTCCTTTCTTTGGTTGTGTGTACGCCACATTATTCATCCGGTCGAAAGTTATTTCTGTATTGATTTAAAATATAAAATATCGTAAAACTCACTGAGGTGTACTTCTAACGAACTGCAAACTAAATCACATGCTATTCTGCGACCGCTTTTTAATAGTAAAATTCCCATTGCACATTGAGAAGGAACTTTCTTATTTAACGCATATTCATCAGAAATTGAAGAACCAAATTTAAAGTTAAGCGGAGTGAAAATACATGATGATCGCATTGCAATTCAGAGAAGACGAAATACACTTTCAAGGACAGAGTAACAAACCTCTAGTTGCTAGTTCTGTGGAGTCGATCATTGATGTTGACGTAAGTTATTATTATTTTAGAATTATTTATGAAGGCGTCTCGTCGATCTGTGGACGAAAGAACTTTCCTAATATGTGTTAAACATAACAACATACTACGCCGTTTTATTCCATTCGCTACAAAAAGAGTATTGCCTAATCAGGTGGGTTTTTTTTCACCAAACTTATCAGTGTTCTTTTATGAGAGTTTACTCCAGAAAAATATCGCTGAAATGCAACTAAAAGTGCGAATTTCTTGCAAGAAATGTTATTTGCCATACGAAAGCAATTGCAATAATTAGGACGTTATGTCGTTGGTGTGTGGATTAGCGGTCATGAGGAATAATCTTTTACCAGTGCCCGCAAAAAAAAATTTGTTAAATCATACAATGTATTGATTATGATACACTTTCCAACATACCAGAAATAAGTTATTTAATAATGGCTGTGGAATAAATCTCGCTTCTGTGTCCTGATATTTGACCCCATTTGAATGATAATAAATAGAATTGGTTCAGTATACCTCCGTAACAACATGATAAAGGTTTGTACAAATTGAAACATCTTCACGTAAGTTGAGACACATAAGCGCGATAGAATGAATCCTGACCTATATCCTGACCTTTGACCACATTTTGCCCATTTTCAATAGTGTTTGTCCCAAGGTTGTCCCCTACCATATACTGAAATTTTATCACTCTCGAACCATTTTTACGTAAGTTATGACGCATAAGGCAATGGAATGGATGCCTCTCCTACGTCCTGACCTTTGACCCCATTTCACCCATTTTAAATAGGGTCGTTCGCAGATGGTCCCCTACAACATACTGAAATTTCATTAAAATCGAACCATTTTTCTGCGAGCTATCGTGGCGAAAAACGGACGTACTGACAGACTGAGAGACGGACGGACGGACGGACAGACAGAAAAACGGACAAAACTGTAGCATATACGCTTCTTCAACTACGGTTGGAAAGCATAAATAATAGTGCTTTTGGCTAACATGAAATTTATTATTCGCTTTTATGTCGCAGTCTATCGAAATTCATTGTTTTAGAAATGTTCCTTGAAACTGTTCTTAAGTTATCATTCCTTTAATATTTTCTATTTTATAATCTCTTTTAGTTACCTTTTGTGTTCTGTTTTCTCTTTTTTTCTCATTTTCCTCATTTAGTGGGTCATTATATATTTCAGATCTAATACTTTGTTTACGAAAAATACAGCAAAAAAGAACAGTTCTAGTGAAAAGAGATGCCCTGCAACATACTGTTTTAAAAATAAATTCCCTTTGGAAACATTTTTGAAAAGTTTCAAGAAACAATTGACATCACTTTCAGAATTTACAACATGCAATTTTCGCTATCATTTATATATTGGAAAACATTGAAATAAAAGGATTGCACTTTTACGGAAGACAGAAGCTTTCTTGTTTGAATTTAGTGCAAGTCTTATCGTTCTAGAAACAATAGCAAGATTTTTGACTTATATTATTGCAGAGCACCTTACTTTTAAGAAATTGTACTCAAAATACCAGAAACAAATTTTCGCGTTCGTTATGTAATTAAAGAAAAATCTGCCTTTAGGTACTAAGGGAACGCCAAATTATTTAGAAACTTTAAGTGAAATGTTGAAAAAAATGAACTTAATAATTGAAATGCAGAATGTTTAATAACGTGACTAAAGGAATGAAGGTATAAAACTTCCACATTCAATATTTGCAGGTATTACCAGAAATTGGGAAAAATTGTAAAACTAACTAAAATTGCAAATCTCTAAAACTTTTTTTATTTTCTTTATATTAAGCAGAGTGATCAGAATCTACCGCACAATAAACTGCCGGACTATTCCTCGTGGAGAAAGAAACCGAAAGCCGTTGCCCGTTGTTCGATCGGACGTCACATTTCGTGACGTCATAGCCGGTAACACACATGCGCGTTGAAGAGCGACGTGGATAGTTATACAGACGCACGTATCAGAATGCAATCAAGCCGCACCGGTGGCGCAGTGGTCTAAAGCAATGGCTTCTGATTAGTCGTCCGAAAGGGTCCGGGTTCGAATCCCGGTGAAGCATGGGTGTTGTGTTTGTCTTACGGCACTGACGCTCTCCCTTTCCTGAAACCAGTGGTCCTAACAGATCAGATCAGATCAGATGTAGAGGATGTTAGGAAGGGAGTGTCTGACCCCACGTCTTAAACAACCCTTAGAAATAGGAAGCTAGGAGATTTGGGCTAGAGCGCCCTATAGGAAAGTGACACGGAAGCGAGGTGAGTTGTCCTAACTTCAGACGGCCAGCTACTTATAGTCCACTGGGTTGCTCACGGTGGTCGTTAAACCTCCAATTAAAAAAACAATCAACATTTAGAAATGTAGCACCGGGTGGGTATGCAAATTCGAAGGACGTGGTGGCGTGAAACCACCAATTGTTCCCCTGCGCGATACGCCAGGTAAGGATAAAAAGTGTTGGCGACGTTAGGAGGTAAGCTCATATTGCGTTGGTACACTTGACACTAGTGTGGGTAGCAATATGGTACATGTATCTCCTATTGGGGGAACGGCATGGTTCAGCATTGATTGCAGCAAGGGCCTACAGCGAGCGATACGCAGCACGATGACACCCGGCCGCGCAGGTCATACGGTGGCTTGACGCTCGAACGCGAGACACAGGCAATATCGTAGCACGTCCAAGTGTAGACAGTGACGCTGGACCCTCTATGAAAATACCATCCCTGGAGGACCCCGTACTAGAGTTCATAGAGGCGATGCTAACGACTAGATGCCGGACGATCGCGCGACAGT
Source organism: Macrothele yani (assembly GCA_039090855.1). Lineage (NCBI taxonomy): Eukaryota > Metazoa > Arthropoda > Arachnida > Araneae > Macrothelidae > Macrothele > Macrothele yani. Next base: position 136,175,680 of record CM077034.1, read on the forward strand.
TCTGTGTGCACGAAAGTGCCGTACTTGCCGTTCTACATGACGAAGACATGCATCCATATCACATCACACGGGTGCAAGGGTTATAACCACAGGATTTTCTTTGAAGACAGGCATACTGTGAGTGGCTGCTACAACAACGTGCTACCGATTACGGTTCCATCCGCCAGATCTTCTGTACTGATGAAGCAAGGTTTACACAGCAGGGTATCTGTAACACGCATAATAGTCATTTTTCGGCATTGGACAATCCGCACGCAACAGGTGAACACGCTCTACAGGTCCGGTGTGGTGTTAATATCTGGTGGGGTATTGTGGGCTATATCCTAGTAGGACCATTTCTTCTTCCTGAACGCTTTACACTGCAAACTACATGGTGTTCCTACGTGATGTTCTGCCGGAATTTCTTGAAACCGTACCATTGCTGGTTCTAAGCAACCTATGGTTCCAGCATGATGGAGATTCAGTGCATTATGCTGCAAAACTTCGCTAGTGGATGGATAAGGAATACCCATGTCGATGGCTTGGCCATGGTGATCCTGTTGCATGACCCGCTAGATCGCCTGATCTTAACGCATTGGACATCTTCCTCTGGGGTCATCTAAAAGAACTTTGATGTCGACGGCCTGTCAACAGCCTGTGCGACCTAGTGGCCACTTTACACGCTGCCGTCGAAACTGTAACACCTGGTATCCTGTTTATTCCTCGGCAGGTTACCACCTGTTCCACACTACAAGGCGGTTATTTTGAACACATGTTTTCATCTGACTCGACTCCACGTGTTTTATCATTAGTGTTGTAGTGGTACACATCAATAAATTACATGTTTTCTCTCAAAGTGATTGGGTAAGTTGTTTCTAATGTCTGTCATCTTACCGGACGTGACGTCACGAACTTTCGGCGCGTTCATCAACACAATGCGACGTCAGATCGGACAACGGGCAACGGTTTTTGGCTTCTTTCTCCACGAGGAATCGTCCGGTAGGTTTATTGTGCGGTTGATTCTGATCACCCTGCATAATATATTTTCAGTGATCTTTTTTACGCTTTCCAACTGTAGGTTGAAGAAGCGTATATGCTTCAGCTTTTCCGACCGTCCGTCCGCCTGTCGGCATGATAACTCACGTAAAAATGGTTCGATTTCGATGAAATTTTAGTATGTGGCAGGGGCCCACCAGTGGACGAACCCTATTTAAAATGGGTGAAGTGGGCTCAAAGCTCACGACATAAGAGCAGGATCCAACAATTGCCCTTATGCGCCATAACTTGCCTAAATATGGCTCGATTTCAATTAAAGTTGAGTATGCGGTAGGGGACCACCTGGGGATGAACCCTATTGAAAATGGGTGAAGTGGGGTCAAAGATCAAACCATAAAAGCGGGATCCATTCAATTGCCCTCATGCGTCATAACCTGCGTAAATATGGTTCGACCCCCATGGAATTGTAGTATGTGGTAGGGGACCACCTGGGGACGAACCTTGTTGAAAATGTATGAAGTGGAGTCAAAGGTCAGGACATAGGAGCGCGATGCATTCCATTGCCCTTATGCGTCATAAAGTGCGTAAAAATGGTTCGATTTCGATGAAATTTTAGTATGTGGTAAGGGACCTTCTGGAGAGGAACCCTATTGAAAATGGGGCAAATGGAGTAAAAGGTCAGGACACAGAATCTGGATCCATTCCATCGCCCTTATCCCACACTATTGAGGTGTACGTCAAGTAATTTTGCTTCAAATGTTTCCAATGGAAAACCTTTTGTACACATTTCCTTCACAATTAGTGCGTTTCCAAGGTAGGAAATTTGAACATCGATTAAAATAACTTCATACTAAAGCTTGGAATATTTAACATTTTCTAAAACATAAGCATAATTATATTAAAAAACAATAACGTTTCCTTTGGTGGTGTTGAAACCAGAAAAAAGATGGCACGTCCTGTACTTTGATGACGTCAGTGGACAAATAAATGTTGAATTGCATAATTACAGTTATGGCTGAGAAAATATTATTACGGTTATGGTTTAGAAAATATTAAGTATTACAAGTTATGAAATGAAGCTATTTTAATCGATGTTCAAATTTTCATTCTTGGGAACGCATTATTTGTGAAGAAAATGTGTACAGAAGTTTTTCCACTGCAATTATAAGAAACAAAATTACTTGACGCCCACTTTAAAGTAGCAATTCGTGTATGTATGTATGTACATTTTATTTGGAAAACGGCTCTAAAAATTTTGATGAAAGTCGTTAACCAACCACTCTCTGGTACTAGAAATCGATTTAGCTTGACCTTTACTTTAGAAGAATTTGTTTAGCTCAATTGTTTGACTACCCAAAAGTACATGATTTTAAATGGAGCACGTCTGACATAATGGATATTTAAAAAATTCTGCTGTTAGATTTTGCTAGTCGTGAATCTTACATTATGGCGACTATATCTTCAAAATATCATATTCCAATTTAATGAACAAGAAACTTTTTCAGGCATCGTGTAAAAATGTATTGGAAAAATATTTGACGAAATAGAGGCAGCATTAACACGATAAACCCGGCTTTTTGTCGATGAGATCGGATAATCATTAATAATTTGTACAGGAGTGGGCATGACATACCCAATTTAGAAGCAGTAGTTTCTGTCCATGATTTTGCTGAAGATGCATTTTGAGTCGATATAGGCCTTCCATAAAGAATTTCTTAAAACCAGTTAAATATTTCTTAAATCCAGTTAAATATTTCTTAAATCCAGTTAAATATTTCTGAAATATTTAACTTAAACAATTAAATTTTGTTAAGAAATATTTGTTTTTTGGACGATTTCCGAATTCTGTCTGAACATCGTTGTTGATTGAATGGAGTGACATTTTGTTGTTTCGTACGGCCATGATTAATACTGTTTCATTTTACAACGTTCTACGTCAGAATGCTTACGATATCTCACAGTAATTTAAACAACATTATTAAATCAATAGCCTTTTGTAGCTAAACAATTGCTTTTGTCTGCTAAATGAAAATTTTACGAAATTGCTCAACAGAAGATCTGTCAAACATAAATATACCTTGAAGCACATTACGTTTAAATATCGGTATTATATCTGAAACAATAATAATAAATAAATTTGTAAAAATTTTGTATTTCGTATTTTATTGCTTTTTGAACTTACTGCTAAGACCGTCTATTATTAGAACTTGTTACCTACTGATTAATAAAAATTTGGATTTAGACCCATGACCTACATGTGTGAATTTGTTTCTGACAGTACATTTACTATCCACTTCCAGGCAATGCCCCTGAGTCAATAAATTTCGATTTCATGTTTTGGGATGATTTTTACTCGGTCGTTCTCGATTAAATATCTACGGTTTATATCAGTTGTCTCGAGAATGAGACCGAAATTTCCTCCTGTTACTTATTCAAAGACTTTAGAACTCATTTTTGTGGAACACTTTTCTATGAATTAAAATGGTAAATATGACGTATAGATCCTGTTACATAAATGAACTGGATGGGTGGAAGGATTCTTCTAGTGAAGTCTAATATTTATAACAACATAATAGGAATTTACGTATTGTTTCTGCTGAGAAAATTGAAAAATAATATTCAATATCACTTCAGCATATGAAAAATACCTGGTAAGGAAAATTACACTTGTACTAATTACGGTACTCGGTAAACACAACCGCACAACTAGTGCTTTTCCCATTACGTCTCGAGGTGATCGTTTAAGGATTGAGCCCCGTTGTACAATTCTAGAATTACACCATTAACTAGACAGATGAGTCAGTGGATTGTTTTAATTCCATTCACAACCATCTTATGAACAAGATTCTACGCTTCAATATATTCACGCAGCCGAGATTGTTATTTGTAAAATTTTATGCACGTTTCTAGTAGTGATGCTCATAACCGAATAGAAATAATCAATTCATTCATTTATAGAAATCCCTCGAAACAATCTATTACTTCGAAATCATTCGAATTAAAAAGACCTTTGAAGAAAGCTCTTGATTGATCCTCCGCTGTCTCGAATCAACGACTGCGTTCCAAAAACGAGGAATATGAACCAATCATCATTCCATTTCTTTTGTGCAACATCGCTCATTTCGTCTCGACAACTTTCCGAGAGGTTCCGAGATCCGAGTTGTTCTCTGAATATTTTTTCTTGTGATCGAATGGTCTCTAATGATCACGCGAAACATACCTTTCTGGTGTTTCTAGTAATTTTGGACTTTCTTGGGTTATTTCTACCTTTGTTAATTAAGGTATTCGAAAGTATTTTAGTTTATTCGTGTTTCATTTAGCGTTTGAAATTCCATACTTCTGGTAAGGAGAGGAAACCTATAGTTAAATCGCAAAATAAAAAATTATTCGAATGAATATTTCGATTTGTCAAAAACAGAAGTCGGCTGTGGACGTATCACGCTACACGCAGATAAATTCAAAGATTATAAATCATTTGAATGATTATTTTTGAACGTATAATTCGATTACAAACTTCCGCTTTTTGAATTTAGTTGATTATGCCTAACACTAGTTTCAAATCTACCTACTGAAATAGCATTTAAAATACGAGAAATGAGGCAAGTTTTGGATTTAAGTAGAGATGACCGTTATTTCACTACTTTTGATTTGATCACAGGTAGCGCCTGTTACTGAAAACCGTGAGTAACAGTGATCGTCCAATAAACGTCCCTTACTATATCATTGCTACCCATCATGCTCTTCGTGATTTTTCTTAGCTCCGTTTTAATTGTTACCAAGTGAATTTTGCACCTGTAGCTGTTAGTTGTTATTGGTTGTTACTCGTTATCTGCTGTTGCGTTTTGGCCGTAACTGCTCTTCGTAATTTTTTAACAGCGTTGTTTGTGAGCTCACCGTTACGTCGTTCTCTGAGTGAGTATGGTTCAATTTTTTTGAATTCGGAGAAAATATTAAATTGTGAACGTTACTTAGTAAATTTTTAGTAGCTTCATATATTTCAAGGCTGAAAAAAATGCTGCCTTGTTTCTTTCAAAGTTGTAACATACCATGTAAGTATAAAAGAACAGTGTATTTTTGATAATCTGAATTCAAAATTTGAATAACCGCAAAAAACGTATAAAAGAATTACACACACTTCAACTGAAAAGCCGTAAAAACTTCAGCAAAATGTCCGGATTATTCCGGAATTACGTATAAAAGTTTAAAACATATAACTCATGACCCGCTGCATATGACTGCAACACCCACAATCTCCCACCGTTCTTCTACGTGATTCTACTATTAGTTAGTTTACTGGTACACAGAAGTGAAGAAACAGGTCCTAAACTGTGATTCTAATCACTGTTACTTTTGAGTAGCAGTCACATTTAGCGCCGTGATCACCAAGCAACAGTTAAGTTTATCTCTAGTTCAAAGTCAAGTACATTTTCATTCTAATGCCTACTAAAAGGCTAAATGATAAACGCAACGCCTTAAGAACATAACTGAATACATTTCTCACAGAATACAAAGAAGATAATTTTTTTTCACATATAAAACTAAAAATTTAAAAATCCATCTTTTTCATTCTACTACTATAAATACTTTGACTTGGTGAAACCCAGTACGACTGATATACAAATGTTATAATACACTAATACACGTCAATTCAGTTGAGAATAAACTTTTTAAATGCAGAAACAGAAAATAATTAGGAAACACTGTCTAACAGTGAGATGGCATTAAAGGTATCGTTTCCTTGTTGCAAGAAGTCAGCTAGGCGCTGATGTTCTTTTTTTTTCAGTTTAGCAGTGCCAATCGGACGGGTAGTGCGCGAATGTGATGAAAGATTCACTAGTGGTTAGAGCAGAGTCAATTTTTCGAGGTCAATTTCAACAACCGATATATGTACGCCCGACTGGCTCATACACTTGTAGGCTAGGACCCCAGGCAAAGCAGGGCTCCCTTATTGTAAAGCCACTGGTTCAATAGACTTATAAATTCTCCTCACTCTCCACCATATACTCCATCCCGCAAAACAAAAAGCTCCGCAAGGCAAACTACACCATAATTAAACTTCGTTTTTTTTTTGTGTGCGAAAGGATATAATCAAAATTTCTGAATGAGTATAGGAATAATTGTGGTGTGAAATAGTGGTTGAAAGGAATATCAATTTAGCAGATTCTCATAATTTCCTTAGTAAATAATATAGCTTTCCTCCCAGGAAGAAAGTGAAAGAGAGACGGGTGTTTGTGACTCAAATATCCCGATGGATGACTGTAAAAGTTTATAGGAATTACTAAGAAGTCAATGTTTGCCAGGTTGCGGTACGTAAAAGATATGTAAATAACAACAACAGAACTCGAATCACAGCTCTTTCAAAAGAAACTCATCTCAACGAAGAGATGATTAGTTTCCAGGACGTAAATGTTTTTGATTCCGTATACCACCCGAATTGAAACTTAGCAACACTCACAAAACAGAGTGTACGTAACGATTATTTTCGAAAGGACTTGCATTACATATTTGATAGACATCCTAGAGTCTTTTAAGTCTTTTGTTTTCTTACTTTTCACCTAAAAATTTCAAATTCACATAAAGTTTCAAGTTAACTCAATTTAAGTGTTCTGGTCATAATTCCAACCTCAGCCCGATCCCTGCGTTATAGTGATTACAGGTCAGCTGATAGGTGGACACAAATTAGTGCTGACACAATTTTAGTTATCGTTTGTTTGTACTGCGTGTGTGAGAGTTTTCTAGCTGGGGACCGTAATTTGTTTCGACGACTTTTTTAACTCACTACGCAAGTGGTCTTTATATTTTCAGATGAGGAAATGGAAGACGCTTTTGGAGGAATTTGCTTTCCGTATTACTGAGGCACGAATTTGCTTTCCGTCTTACTCAGGCGCGAGGATACATACATTTCGCGGTGTGATGGCTCGGATTGTTTCAGACGTCTAGATATCTCGAGGATCCCCCAACGACTCCTAGAGTGGATTGGGGAACAATTTCGGACAATTGAGGCGTGAAAAGAAGCATGCCTCTCTCGGTGTTGGAATGCAATTAACTTTCCTGAAGACAACTGTAAGGTCCGGCCAAAATAGTAACGAAGAGCGATCCGTAAACAGCTCACATGAACATCTTTCACCTTGGTTGACAGATTGCAGCACGTCAGCCTTCGCTCTTGTATCTCGCAGAGCGGGGAAGATTGCAAGAATAATAAGTATGTGAACCTTTCTCGTAAGTTTCTCGCGGATAGATAAGAGCAGTTGCTATTCTCGTTAAGAAATCTGTAGGTTTTCGAAAGCTTGGAAATGTCAGTTGTTTACCTTAATAGAAAAACTGACCTTGCAATGAAATGCAAAACTTTGAAGAGTGTTTTAAAATGCTCTGGCTCAAATTTATATTTTTGGGAAACGAGACCAGGATAATAAAATATTTTTCTTCATTTTTTCTACCCTTTTTTTGACTTCTGGGTATTTTTTCCAGAGATATAATTAAATGCACTGACATTGACAACTTCTGTAAAAGCCAAGGACCTTACGCTTAAACGTAGCGGTGTTTTCACCAACATAATACAAATTAAATGTAACACCATCTGCAACATAGCAATAAATTGTGCTGCACAAGTGTGTTGATTTGGTAAAGTATGCTGAAGGAAGCGATAAATACGTAGACGCTTTCGAGCACGAATATACATAAGTCGATGAATACAACTTATGAATCCCCATGCTTATTTTCATAAGTCGATGAATAATATGTACATAAGTCGATGAATAAAACTTATGAATCCCCCATGCTTATTTTCGCCCACGATTTTGCCTTTGTAGCCAAAAAACCTGTTAAAAAGTTGATAATAAAGAATTAAGTTTCACATTTCGCCTTATAAATGACTACATTCCGTTATTCTGAAAGATTATGGAACACCCATTGCGTCCCTTGGCGCAGTGGTCTAAGGTCTGGCTTCAGAGAGCTATGTTACTAACCCTATTCCTACGGATAAACCAACTGCTCTAAATTTTAGATTAGTACCTGCGATTTGCTCTTAAATTTGCTCACTGCAGTCGTTAATCCCCTTTGCCTGGAAAATAAAGAAGTCATCCGTTATCAAAGAATTAAGATGGACAGAACTCATGATATTTATGAAAAGTCTTGTTAAAGCAGTGGTCATCTGATTACAACGCACGTTTTCCAGGACAGCGATTTCTATATTTTTGCACATGTTACACACACATGCCTTCCTAACGGAAATAGAGATTATATGTATGTCCTTATTTGCTTTACGAGATGAATAATCTGCCGCTTTTTTATGTGGTATGTATCACAGCTGCGGATAAGATAAAACTATTGCCTGGCATTGTACACTGCTAACATTTGCACGTACATAGAGTGCACATGAATCGCATATTTTTCATGTTTCGCTGTTTCGTAGGACAAAAGCGTTGTTGAGAGTTACACACACCAAACAGTAATTCACATCAGTAAAGAAATCATAGCGTACAGGCTGCATCTTAAACGGTAAAACAAAGCATTTAGCTTTAAAAGTTTCTACGACAAAGAAAAACATGTATTAAGTTATTGTGCTTCGATACAATCCTTTTTGTGACCTAAATGTATATCTCATGAGCTATCTAGAAGATATAGTCATGTGTTTGTTCTTCTAACAGAAAAAAATAATGTTAAAACGCCTTAGATATTTACATCTTTGAATTAATATCTACTGAACTGTTATCCCTCTTTCATCATAGCACATCCTCATCACCCGTTCAATTACGCAATTCAAACCAATATGCCGATTCGTTTTCATAAGGTTCTGCGCCGCTCTAGAGCTACGCAGTGAAATAACAACAGAGGATTTCCTACCCTGGCTGGACAGTGTAGCGGAACTATCAGGCAAGGACAGATTACCATTCTCAATTCACGCACTGTTATTTATCAGATCCGTTAATTTGTGAATCAATAGGTTTTTATTTAAGTCGATAATTACATGTAATGGTACGAGCGCCACAGAAATGGATATTTTTTTTATAAACATCTGATTGCTTTGTAATGTAACTTTTTTTATGCAATAAATGTACCTTAGTTTTTACCTTTCCGTGGAGTCCGATATGACAAAGATAAAGGTTTTTCTAGATGTATACATACAAACTTCACAGTAATCAGAAATAAAATATTACTCTGACACACCTGATGGGTAGATGCAGTTAAAAAAAGAGTTTGCTCCTAAGATCTTACTGTGTACATCTTTGGCAAAGTTATTCCTCTGTGATTTGTATAACATAGTTCCTTCTTGTGGAATACAACGTATTGCACTGTAGCTGACAAAGAACAAAAAAATTATAACTATTAAATCTTCATGCAACTTAAGAATAGTGTTTTGTTTGCTTTGAAGTTCATTGGGCACAATGCGCAATTCAATGGGCTATAACAACGGCTCTTCCTTAAAGAAGGCAGCTTCCTGGAAAGAAAGAATTGAGATCCGCGAAATAAACAATCACCCATACATCTGGATATCTGTTTAAATTTGTTTGAATAAATGTTCAGATAGGAAAGTAGTAATGAAAAGTAATAAAAATTTGGAGTTAGAGTATATGCATTGCTAATTGCTGGAATCCTAAGCTGGATATAAGCTGTATTCCGATACTGTGAGCTACTAGGTTTCTTTAACTTCTGTTTTGTTTTGTTCGAGGTTTCGAAAATGGGCGATTTTTTAGAATATTTTTGGTTGGTTGGTTGGTTGGTTGGTTGATTTTATTGGCGCAAGGGCCAGGTTTGGCCAAAGAGCGCCAGACAAAGAACTATTAGCTACAGATTTTTAAAAGCGTGGAAAATGATGAAGAGCAGACAGGCTTGGCAAAAGTTGGAAAAGAGGATGATGAAAGCTGTGAAGACAAGTTAGTTAATTGGGTTCATATAAAAAGTTATCAATTAACTATTATAATTATTATTATTTGTTCAACACAACTACACAAAGGACGAGTCACCAGGAGGGGGACGAACCGTCACTCTCCTCCCCCCACACTCCTCTGCAATGCTGGCAGAGGGCGGGGACGAACTGTCACTCTCCTCCCCCCATGTTCCTCTGCAATGTTGGTTGAGGCTGGGGACGAACTGTCACTCTCCTCCCCCTATGTTCCTCTAGAATGTTGGTTGAGGGTGGGGACCTCGCTGAGACCGAGACAGTGGGATGGACACTGCACACCTTTGCGGATTGTGGGCCGGGTCTGCCGCACGTGCAGACTTTCGGCTGGAAACTGGAAGAGACGGTCGGCTGCAAAAGAGAAGGCCCAGAATCAGGTATTCGAAAAATCTGGAGCTCGGGGAAAAACACCTGTGTCGCTTGGTCAGCTGTAGATCGCTTGGCAAGTGCGGCGAGAGCTACAGGGCGCGGAACAAAGGGCTGCACGGGTTGTGGTGGAGACTGAACTACTGCGGCAAAAGTACGCTGTCGGGTGGTGGGTATACCCAACTTGGCCTTGGCAGCAGGGTACGAGAGGCCTTCCAGGGTCTTGAGGCGCTGGATCGCCATCTCGTCCTTCCATTTCATACAGGTGTGGGAGTAAGCTGCATGGGCCTCACCACAGTTAACACAGGAGGCCGCAGAAGTGCAACCTTCCCCGTCATGGTCACTGGAGCCACAATTTGCGCAACGAGCGGAACTCTTACAGAAACGTTGTGAATGCCCGTACCTCTGGCACCTGAAACAGCGCAGAGGACTGGGAATGTACGGGCGAACTCCACAGACCAAGTAGCCTGCCTTGATTTCGGTCGGAACTTTCGGGGAGTTAAAAGTCAAAATTACATTTTTAGATTTAATCAAAGAGCCATCACGCCGGAACATCATACGACGTGCAGCAAGAACACCCTGATCCGCAAGTTCAGTCACCAATTCCTCCTCACTGCATGGCAAGAGATCAAACTCCGAAATAACACCCCGAGAGGTGTTAAGAAACGGGTGAGGTGTCACTTTTACAGGAATGCCTTGAAGACTAGTGAGGAGCAGAAGAGTGTTACTCTGAGAAACACTGCAAGTTTGAACAAGCAGGTCCCCAGAGCGAAGCTTCCTTACAGACTTCAAGGGGCCAACCGCAGCGTCCAAAGCTTTAGAAATGAAAAATGGAGATCTGGTGGACAGTCTCTCATTCGGATCGATGGATTCTACAAGTAAGTGTGTAGCATGCGTAGTCACAGCAATCGAGGGGAGACGACGCTTCGGAGCGACTGGTACAGCCGCCGAAGAAGAGGTTCCACATTCTTGGTCCAGGTCAAGGTCTAAAGACCGTTTAAGGGTATGAGACTTGGTAGGTTGAGAAGACGAAGGAGAGTCATTGTCAATAATCATTTTCCTCAGGTGACTTAAATTTGGAGTTTTGTTTTTTGTGTTTACCCATGGAAAAAAGGAGGAAGATTCGTCTGCAGACTACTCCACCCACCACCGAGCCCTACAAGGGAGAACTGGAGGTCCGCAAGCCAAGAAAATGACGCTGGACACAGTTCTGGAGCTTATACGTTGCAGATATAGTCCGTTGGCTGTGATCACACGCACTCGGCGGACACTTCGGCCTCCTGGTACCGTCATGCCAACGCCTTTGGCATGATCCCACAGCCCCCGGGCTCACCCTGCCGTGCTATACGACAAACAAGCCGCTAAAGCCCTGTACACAACTTGGTACAAGACTTCTGACTAGAGGTGGGTTAGTCTCTAGCCTCCCGTTTACAGCGAAGCCCGGGTCGAAGAGGAGTGTTGGTACACAGGAGGCACTTATCCGGTCTCCTGCGACCTCAGCCGCCAGACATCCCATTTCCGCCTCACGGGTCTCCGCACGCGGCAAACATGCAGGTAGGTCTAGCACCCAAACCAGCTAAAAGGAAAAAAAGAAATCTAAAGAAGACAAATCCTGGAAGGGAACCGTAAACGGAATCTCAGCAACCTACGAACTGAGCGGTTAATATAAAACAGTTAGTGGTGGAGGGTAACAAAACCACAAGACCGGGGTGTTAGTACATAACGTGGTAGCGATTAGGTAGAGGATACAACACGGGCAACTAGCCAGTGGAGAAAATAAACAAAAACGAAAAAGCGAGACACAAGACCAGCTCGGGATCGTGGGGCCGCGACTCCCCAACAGCTGGATGAACAGCCGTCCCTGCAAACACCAACAGCACCAAAATAAAAATCAAGCGGTGGCATGACATCAGATGTTGACCAGTCACAAGGTCAGCTCGGGCCGTGGGGGCGCCGCTCCCCAAATAACTGGAAAACCAGTTATCCCCGTGCGGGGGAATATTTTTGGAAGAAACTGTTCCCGAGCTATAAGAAGGTGTGCCACTTATGATGCGGTAAAAAATGCTGAAAAAATATGGTGGAGCGTCATCACTCTTGACTCGCGATTTGCTGGAGCATCTAACTCGCGAATTACCCGATGATCTGATCGGAAGATGGCGTCAGCTTTAATGGCCAGCACTTTCCTTGATTTGACATCTCTTGATTTCTTCTTTTGTAGAAATGTGAAAAACTTCGATTACGGGACACCACTCAACGACCTCAAAACACTTTTAGCCAGAATACTTGCATCACATAACGCTGTGCGGGAGATGCTTCGTGTATTTTGGAGAGTGCGCGCTAGGGTTCCTTTCGCAGACGCTATGCTTGAATTGTATGCAAACAGCACCACTTCGAGCGTCTTGAGTAATAACCTTTAGTAAGATAATGTAATCTCTGCTAATTTTTTTTTGCAAACAATAAGATTATTTTATTGGTATGTTGTCCGCAATGTAGTTCCCTACTTTTAAAGTCATGTACTGAATCAAATTAACTTCCGAGAACACATGTTGCTAATCGAATGTTGTAGTATTCCGACCCTATTTGCACTTCATAAAATTTTAATTGGCGAACTCCAGGGTTCAATTATTTTTTAAAATTTATTTTCTGAATCAGCGCTAACAAATGTTTTGAGTAATTAATGCTTCATTTAAAAGCATCGTAAATGCAAAATTTTGCAAACACACTGCGTCCCACACGACATGCAATGCCCCGAAGGGATATATTGCAGCCCTTATATTGATAATGCGACATGTGTCGAACTCCCTGATGTGACTGTTCGACTGCCTCACACGGCGACAAGGTATCCTTACCCACTACTAACGAAGCACTGACAGGCCAAACGAACCACGCAGAATTTATAAAAGGTAGCCGGCCAGTTTCAGGTATGTGAAGTTGCAGGCTCTGATTTGCCTACACGTGGTGCACATGCAACTCGGACACCTGTGATGCTGAAGTGGAGATATTTTTTTATTCTTTCATTAGCACAACCTGCAAAAATAAAAGTTGAAACGTGTTGCTGTTTCCGATGATGTTCTGTTACGTGCAGTTAGAGCGGACTCTCGAAAAACGTGTCGTAAGATAGCGGTAGGTGAAAACAACACGAAAATTGTTCGGCGTCTAGCTGCGCTGGGTATAGTCAAAAACGATGTATTCTCCGAAAACACTTTGCTAACGTTTCGAGATGCAATTCCAGTAGATTTGCCCAATATAAATTCATAAGGAAGATGACACCCAAATCTGGCGGCTGCATGTTTTCTTTGCAAGCCACATTACGTCCAAGCAAATGACGCCTGAGATTTTTTCTTTACACACGTGCTATCTATTAATAGTAACTCTGTGGCGTAATACCCGCAACAACTGTGGGTAGTTGCATTACGCTATGGTGGGTGCTTCTCTCCACTTCTCTTTCCCAAATGACGTTTCATTCGCACCAACCCAATGGTTAAACATCTTGCGCCTGCATCCTTAGAAATGCGAATACATGTTTTATTTCCTTTTCACAAAGAATTGTGTAATTACCAGTGAATAAACATGATTTTACGAAAAGGGACACTGTTTTGTAACTGGTATTTCAGAACTACATTTCGGATATTTGTTTTGCTCGATACAAATCTTGCACTTTAGTGACCGTAATATATATTGGGACTAAATCGTCCCATCGCAGATGGTGAATATTCAGTTTACGCGTGACAGTCCAAAAATGAACAATGACTACAACGAATTAATTATGCAGAAACCAAGTTCCTTAGCATAGCATGAGCAGCGTCAATAGGAATCACAAATTAAATGAGTCACTGCATCTGCGAGACGTGTGAATTCAAATGTACATTTATCATACCCAATGCAATAGTACTGCATATTTTACAGCATCATGTTCTCGTACCTTACATTACAAGCTTTTTTGTGCCACGACTTCGAGTGGAAGTGCAATGTTCAAATATTACAAGCACGGTGATCATACGTCTGACTTTCGGAAGACGTGTCCTCCTTTTCTTAAAATGCCCCCTGTTTTCCAGGCATTAAGTGGAATATTTCAAATTTCGGGCATTTTATATAAGGTATAATTCAAGTTCATTTTGATCAATTTGTTCGGTTGTAATTATATATCCTTTCAAGCAACAGCTAAAACGATTTCATTTATTTCTGGATTCTCCCTCGCGTTCTCTTTTCTTACCTAGTCTGAATATTCCTGCAATCCTGCAGCTGCCTGCTGCAGTGCGTCACTTATCAGTTAACAGCTCAGAACGAAATATCGCCAGTACGTGTTAGTCTGTAGGTCGTTCATCTCACATGGACTCTGTATAGTTTCACATGGACTCTGTATAGTTCTGTACTCTGTAGTCGTGTAAAAATTAATTCATACTGCTTGTTTTGTGTTGTGAGTAGTTGCTATGATTTTTTTCAACTTTTAATTCGATTCTTAATCAATCACTGACGGAGTATACTGCTAGTTAAGTAAAATTTGAGAGGCGCGTTGTGCTCTGAATTTCACAAACAGTTATTAAAGGAACACGAACTACTGGATAAAATCTCTTCCAATGAAAAACTTAAGTAAAAATGTACAGCAGACTGAAATCTTACTTTCTTTTTTAAAGTTTTACATGTATTAACTCTTAAACTGTAACATTTAAATACAGATTATATTAATTCATATTTATATTTGTACAGATTTATTTTGTGCCCCTTTTCTTGAAATATCCTCCTTTTTAATTGTTAAAGTCCCCCCATTTCAAAAAGTCATTTGGTCACGCTGTGTACAAGGCATAACATTTGAATTTAAGCACATGTGCACTATTTATTTAAGGAAGGTTTTATAATCTAGCAAGAAAAGTTATTTCCTTACTTTCGGGGCCCAACACCACTTCAAATTCGTCTCAAAGTCGGCAAAAAGTTAATCCAAGAAGATCAAACAATGATGCGCATCCTATCAGCGTTGAAGGCAAATGTAAATTCGTACACTATCATAGTGTGCCAACAGAGGGGTAACATTTAGCGTTGTAATTTTATACAAAAATGTTTTCAGGTATATTCACGGTTGATACATCACGTATCAAGGTAACGTTAGGACATTATAATATACTTCCTAAATACACATCTAAGGTTCTCACAGGTTTGTCGCACTCGCGGCTTGTACGTATTCTCCCTACCAGGGGCATAGGACATCTACTGCCTATTCTTTCAAAGTATGTTTGACATTCCGTTGTTTTGATAAATTAAAGCCCATTTAAAGGCATTCTGCTAAACAACAGCATATTACAAACTACAGGAAAAGAACTTTGATAACCTTATTATAAATAAGAAATGTTTTAGTTTTCACACTGCAAGGCAATTAAATACCTTTATTTTACACTAGTTGCTAATTCGATGATTTATTACTAAATACCTTCATTTGAAAACACCGGAAGGAATGAAATCAATATGCTGTAACGTACTGGGAATTACTAATTTCCCCTCCTTAGGGACGTAATTTTTCGTTAAGTGGGAAATAAGTTCCTAAATTTTAAAGCAGGGCGGAGTTATTTTTCCCAGCCTTCAGAAGCCTTTTATATTTTTCCTTTATTACTACCGGGCGAAGTAGATCGTAACTTTGTAAGATTGGGAGTCCAACAACACATTTTTTAATTAAAATTTTGGTGACTTCATCACGATAAATGTCTTCATGAAAAATTGATTACTTTCTCCCCGATCATTCAAAAAGTTTACTTAATTCATCTATATTGCCGTTATTGCTTGTAAACTGCATTTTTAATCGCATGCATTTTCCAGATTTTTTACACTGTGTAATCAGTTCTATATTCTTGCAAGAAATGCGGGAATCTGCTGAACTAAAATCAGGAATACCTACTGTCAGTGGGAGAACGCCTTAGAAGCACCTCTTCCTAAATTTATTTACCTCGTATGATAAACTCGGACTAGTTGTGTTGGATTTTTAATGAAGATTACTATGTGATTATTAATTATTAAATATTATTATTTATGTATTTCCGAAACGTTGTGAAACACAAAATTATATCATCGACACACCGTTTTGATTTTTCGTGATAATTTTTCTCCTTACTGTTTAAAATAAGCATGAAAAGTACCTTAAAAGATTTCCTGAAATCCTGTATTTTTCATACATTCAAGATAACCGTACATGACTCGCTAAACTTTATATCTAATCATGTTTGCCGATTTTAAAAGAGAGCTAAGTACGTTAAGAGCTCTGTCATTTCAATAACAGAAGGAAGTAAGGTAGACTTGAATTGACTGATTTTGGTTTCAGTACAAAAAGGTTGCACATGCATATCGGAGATATAATAGAGAATGAATTCGGGGAAAAGTACTGCATATTACCTACAGAAATCATATGATTTGTAGTATTTTGTCTAATAAACAAATGCGCTCGTTTTCGTTTCGAACATGCAGTGTGGATAATCACAGTATTCTCTGTATTTTGTGAATTATCCTTTGGCGAGAATTGCTTTTTTTCATGAATGCAACTTAAATTGTGTACGAACGAATTCAAGTACTGAGACCAGATGTCGCTTTGGGTAAAATATTTTTTACTTTGGACAACACAGATTTTCATATTTTACACCTAACTTATGTGCTCCTATTCGGAAGTTGAAACTTAAGTGCATTCACTTTCTTGCCAACTTAAGCGTGCATTGACAAAATGCCTCTCAGTGAAGGATGCTTATGGTCCCTTTTGGTGAAGCAAAACTTTGGGAGCAAACCTTTTGGAACATCTTACCCAAATTTGGAAACGTATTTGTAACGTACTTTCTCGGGTTTGTGTCTAACGTTAAATGATTGAAGGATTAAATTTCCTGCTCAGAAATGTCGTCTCCTATAAAAAAATTAGCCAAATGTACAATATTACACCCTGTAAAAAAACAAAAAAGGAAAGAAAGAAAAAAAAAAAAAGGACCGATAACGTATCCAATCGAGATGAACTATAGTATGTGCAATGAACATTAAAGGAGAACAAATAGTTTAAATTAAAAAAAGTTCGCCCATTTATTCGGATAAAGCAGCTACACGTGTGGAACAAGACTGTACTTTGTACTACCACATACTACTGGGACACAAGCGGTTATCAAGCGTACCACAGACGCAAACAGTTCATCTATATCTTCCTCAGGTATAGCATGCCAAATGGTGTAAAAATTGCGACCCAGTTCGCCGAGATCCAGGGATGGGCGTAGGTGGCACACTTTTATATCTTTTGGTGAGAGGTCTGACGATCATATCGGCCATGGAATGGTGCTGACCTTACTAAGGCAGGCTGGGAGAGCCGTGCCTTATGTAGCAGGGCATTATCCTCTTAAAAAGCTGCTTAGTGTTATTGCGAAAGGAATAGCAACACAACAGGTCGAATAATGTTGTCGATATAACTTTAGGCCGTGACAACGCGAAAGGAAACTATCATGGACGTACGGCTAACCGATGAAGTGACTCTTACGGTAGCCCTTAGTAGTCACGATGTGGCTCATATAATACCCTTAGTAGTCACGAAGTGGCTCATATAATACCCTTAGTAGTCACCTGTGCTCTACAGCCATTCATGAAATCTCAAATCAGAATTTCATGAAAAGCCGGTAAGAATAATCCAATAATGTAAACACTATGAAGTTTTCTAACGTAAGACAATACTAAAAACATACAAGTTATTTCTTACTGAGTGAAAAAATTTAAAATACAAGTTATTTCTTACAATTTTTCTCATTCATACTACACGACAGTTACAAAGGAAAAATAATTATTACATTACATCATTGCAATTTAATCTAAGAAGTGCTAGAACCTTTCTGCTTGTTTTATATTAAAGATAAATGCTCCAAGACGAATTAATCTCATGCACCCAGTCACAGCACTAGAAATAGAATTGTGTTTATTTTTCTTTATATGTAGAGGATTTTAGGAAGGGAGTGTTCGACCCTAGGTCTTAAACAACCCTTAGAAATAGGAAGCTAGGAGATTTAGGCTAGAGTGCCCGATAGGAAAGTGACACGGAAGCGAGGTAGAAAGGGGAAGGAAGACGCACTTATTTATTACCGGAAGCCAGTACCCTGGGCCCCGACAGCTTAACGTGCCCATCCGAAGCACGGCGGATATTTAGTGGTTCGAGCGTTCGTACCTGCCTGGAATTGAATTCGAAGACGTCTCCGTGGCAGTCCCGAACGCTGACCACGAGGCCAAACGCATGAATAACATTATATGTGTTACGAAAAGGAAAATATATTAGATTTTCGGAACAATTAACTGTAAATTGAACAACAAAATCCATGTGAAATTATGGCTTTTGATTTCATCCTATTTTTTTTGTCTTTATTGCACTTTACCTTTCCCATGTGTAGTGAATAAACATTTTTTGATGGATACTTAAACTAAGAGTCGAAATGACCTATAATGTTTTGGGGAAATGTTATAATTGAAATTAATTGAAATCTTCTCAAAGTAAAGTTACATATTATTATGCATGTTTCTTCGTTTCCTTTTAGGGCTAACAATTGGCCATTACATTGCGATTCTAATTAAAAAAAACATGTCCCTTTGCACTCCGACGGGGTTTTTTTTCTCGGTTTCACAGTTATAAATTTAAGTGACGAATAATATTAAATTTTTTTTAATGTAAATTCCATATGCATTAACCGTAAACTTAAACTGGAATACCTGAAAAAGAGGAAAACGAAACATAGTTCGCGATAACCAAATACAGTGAAACTTACGAAAAAGTTTAAAGATTAGGAACTCTGATACCAAATATAATAATTAATGGACAAATTCTTGAGGTTTCAACAATATTGTCATCTTCATTACTAAATGTAACCCTTTTCCTATAGAGAATTATGCCCATTCCCAAAGAAGCAAAAATAAAACTTAAATTTATGATGCATTTCACGAAGTACCGTGCAGAAAAACAAAACTGAGTGTTTCTGTTTGTTTCTTCTAGTTGATGCGTTGAAAAAAAAGGGAATTAGGTATTGTTATGACCGAAACCAATCTGCCTCTTTAAATTTGATTTGGTATCAATTTAACCCAATGCAGATGTTTCTTTATAATGTATTTATTTCGATATATAATTTTTCAGCATGTATTTTCTGAAAAAAGTTGTAAAGTTCCTCAAACTTTCAACTGAATGTAAAGAATGGCAACGCTTTAATGACAGAGAGCTCCGACAAAGAATTATGTAGTGATAGTAGTCATCCAAATTGACTAATAAATATCCCAAAATTAGGACATAATTATAATAACTTTTGTCGTTTGATACTTATATTTGGTTCGGTATTCCTAATGAAAATGCAGTGGACATTAGGTTGCACGTTTTTCTAGGGAACTACCTACAAAACATACAGTACAATGTTCGAGAATTCTAGTATTCGTTTAAAAGTATTTTAGGAATTTAACATTAAATTGCAAAATTTAGAATTTGTTCATAAAACATTTCACAGTTATGCATGTCAGGGACGAATAATATTAATAATGATTTATTTGAAGTCAAATTCAGGGTGAAAGGAAAAAAATCTTTAGAAGTTATAATAAATTTTGTTGTATTTAAAAAATTGGCGGCCAACCCATTGAAGGTATTTCCAAACAATCGGATGAAATAAAGAAGCAGCAGCAGAAGTTGAAATTTCGGATGCAAAATGGTTCATTTATCTAATGAGCCACAGTGTTTCTGTCTGAGAGAGACGACACTAGATTTAGAGATATTTTATTTCTTTCAACATGCTGTGATGTAGAATAACACATACGGGATTTTTAAACAACCTACAGAAATGTTTCGTTAATGGACAGTATGATTTAGGGATATTTGATTTCTCTCAGCATGCTGTGATATAGAATAACACATACGGGTTTTTTAAATAACCTATAGAAATGTTTCGTTAATGGACAGTATGATTTGGGGATATTTGATTTCTTTCAACATAACACATACGGGTTTTTTAAATAACCTACAGAAATGTATGTGTAATAATGTTTAAACTTATTCTTTCAAGATGTTGTGATGCAGAACAACACATACGGGTTTTTTAAATAACCTACACAAATGTTTCGTTAATGTACAGTGTGATTTAGTGGATGACAAAAGTAATTTTTTTTTCTGAATAAAAAGCGACATTTCTTAAGAAAGCAACATGAAATCCTGTACGTATGTAAAATAAGAAACATTATTAACAAATTAAAGAAAGTTGAAAATCCCGGACTGCTTTATCACAATCGTTATGGGTCTTCCTGTATGGGGAAAAACCTGCTATGTTGCTTCTTTTATACAGGACTTCTGTAACAGAAACTAAAATAACTTTTGCAACCAAATATTATTGGCAAATCTAGTGAGAGCCATTAAGGTTGATGACGCTTAACAGTCTTAATTCCTTATCCTGGGAGTTGAGGATTCCCAAAAGTTCTCTCAGATACGTTTCTCAAGGGACGTTTGAAAAAGACGCAATACCACATTTCTCAAGAAGAAATAACATTAACAAGTATTCTAAACTTGAGCAGCAAGTTAAACCATTTAAAAAAATTTCGATCATCTGAACAATACTTTGATTTAACATACAAAATATTTCTTATATAACTTCACAGTATAAAAATTTGTGACAGCAACTTGTAAAATATGAGATATATTTTAGTATTCGTTTGAAGTTTATGATTTTTTGCATAAAACTATCAAAACCTGCTGTTCACCGCTGAGTGCATAAATCTCGAAACATTAGTTTCCAGAAATCCGGCAACCTATATTTCGTATCAAGGCTTAAGTGCAAATTTCTTGAAAGTAAAATAAATATATGCTCAGCAAATAACCTCAGATGCAATTATTTGGTTTCTTCCGTTTCCATCGTAGTTTCAGCATTTTCTTCACATTTCCTTTTTCAAATATTCACACCCTTTGTTGAACTGTAAGTATATTTTCATTGAATAATGTTTAAACTTATTAAATCCTACAATATTTTAACAAGATCTTGTAGAATTTAATAAGTTAATACGCGAGTCTGGGAGAACGTGGACCACAAGTTGGCACGTGTATTCTCTTAATCATCAACATAGCTGTAGTGGTCAAACAGATCGAGTCATGTGATGGGGAAGACAGCGCGAAGCAAATTGCAGAATTCGTTAGTAATGAATTTGGAGACAACCTGGGCACGGTAGGAGGGCCACGGTAGGAGGGACAGGGCCATTAGCATTAACATAAACCTGAGAGAACAGCTCTAGATCAACAATGTGTGCGACATCTGGGGCATCTGCTGTGGGATGGACAGGAACAAAATATGCATCAGAAGGGCCACAAGAAAAATTAAAATAAGCCGCCGAAGAAAGAGAGAGAGAGAGAGAAAGAGAAAGTGATAAATGTATCATCGAGGGAATCATCAGGAACAGTTGAGTATTGACAAACACCTGGAGACCAGAGCGAGTTAACGACATGATCTACAGGCACGGTGGATTTCACAGGAGATTAATTAACTGGAAGAAGGCTCTCTGTGATAGCCAGATGTGTAGATGATCGTGACGCAGAAAAGCATTGACAGCAGGTCCCTGAAGCAGAATGTGTTTTCTCAGGGGCAGGCAGGGGAAGAAGATGAAGCCTTTCCAAAGCAACAAAAAGAGCAGTTTCAGTAGAAGAGGAGGAACAGCATCCGACGCATCCATGTATTCAGACGAAACAAGAGGCTACGGGGAAACAACAGAGAAATCAAAAGTTGGACAGCGAAGCAGGAAGAGCAAGTGTAAGAGAGGTCAGGAGAACATTCGGCACGACAATCCACTGGAGCGGGTGCATAAGAATAACCACAATAAGTGAAATGCACCGGAACGTAAGACGAGGACGTAGAAACCCAGTTTCAGGGGGAAAAAAGGGTATACTGTTGTTGAGCCAGAGAGCTGGAAGAAGGATGAACAGGCGGATGGGGTCATGTTGAAATTAAGTACCGGCTCCCTTAGAATGACGATTTATTGAAATACATGGTGTATAAACAGGCCCCGAATGTCGCAATTAAAGTGATAGGGCACTGTATTAGAGCATCCACGGAGGGATATTGAAGATGAGTCGAGAGGTGTAAAACTAAGACTTGTTTCTCTTGGGCATCAGTGAGTGCAGCGAAGTCAAAACTGAGGTACTGCTTTTAACCTTATATGCTCATGTTGTCGTTATACACAGATACAAGAAAGATCAACTTCAAGATATTTACGAGAAATGAAGAGGACAATGGTTTACAGACACAATTTTTTCTTCTTCTCGGATAGTAAAGCTTCATCTTCAGACATTTATTTGCAATTAAAATTTGAGAATATGTAAGGAAACAAAGTTATGCAGTAATTGAGAACGTAATTAGTGTTACATGAAATAAAAAAAAATGTTGGTCGACAATTAGAGAATTGAAGGAAGGCAAAAATTAACAGTAGTATAAAGTATTTTAAATTTTACTGAAAAGGATGGAAGCGTAATTCAGTGTTTGTAAAGAATCCTATATCTCTGCTCCGAATTTTGAATATGTATAATATTAAGAACATTTTTCACATAGATTCTCTAAGAATGAAGGTCTATTTTCAATCAGTTTCCGAAAGATGAAATTCAGGTTTTCAGTGTAAATGTTTCTAACAAGTGCATATCGCTAAAAGTACTTACAGTTTTCAAACATATATCATTGCATTTCTTGATGATTATAATATTACATAAAGTGAAGAGCTAAAATTTCATTTTGCTTGAAGTCAATAATAAATAAGTTTAGCCGCTTCGTGAATTTTTGTTCCTCGGGTTCAACTGAATATGGTTCTTCACATCTGGTACATTCTGATCGCACTTTTTACTTCATACATCGCGTGGATTTTCCTTTCACCTTATGCATATGTCAAACACCTTTAATTTCCCACATGGTCTGCCCGTGCTCTAAAGCCCTTAGTAGTGTTCCACCTGAGGCCTACTTTGAATTATTCAGGTCACCAGTGCTTGTCCCTGCCGTTTTCTTTATTGGCACATGACGCCCTGATCTCCTCGATAGTACTAACGGGCGTTATGCGCAGATAATGTTTTTCGTACTTTAAATGCGACATACTTCCCCTGGCTCTGTGGAATATCGAACGATTACAAGGGCTTTCAAATGCGACTGAACGGCCATGCAGTCCAACACACAAAATGGCTTGTGGGAGATAAACAAATATTATCGCACCGGGCGTCACGAGCGCTAAAGCTGTCTATCCTAAACCAGTCTCCAGGGATTTCCTACAATGTTTCGGAAGCGATTCTCATCTTTTTATTTCATGTAATCGGATTCCGTATGTTACACTAAATGTTTTTTTCCCTTTGTGTCTTACTTAGTGCTAGAACTTTTGGCTTGGCTCACTAACACTGGACATTATAGCAGAAAACATAAACAGCGGAGGGTATGCCGTACCAGATATAAGACAACGACTTCCGGAACGACTCCATTCTTTCAACTTCCTAAGACATACCCCTCCATTTCTTTCACAGAGGTACGCGTATCTCCTGAGAGAGTGAAATTGCTGCTTGGAACAAACTCGTCATTTTGGAGCGAAACGACATCAATCTATAAGAATAAACTCAGGGAAAACTTCTTAAGCGCAGGTTTGCTATATGGAGAAATTTATTTTTAGGTATTAAATTGATAGTACTGACAAGGTATGATGAACTGTTCAAATGCAATAAAAAAGTTGCTAAGCAAAAGTAATTGCGAAGCGGTACTTACCAGTAACTTTACATAAAAACACCAAATGGGTGGAAACCTAACCTACGCTTACAATCTGTCACGCTATCTTTTAACGAATTCCAATAAGTTACCCATTTTCATGAGTAGTTAAAGTACCATACATCGCGTGCAGTAAGGGAATTATATTAATATTAAAGGCAGCAGTTCTATAAGATATTTTTTTGTATTTAACCTATCTTGTTTTTATCTGCATTTATGTTGCGGACAAGAAATGATATTCAGATTTCATGCCTATCGTTTTATTGTGAGGTGTTTTACTCGAAAATTTTGCGTGTTTCTCGTTGTTAATGTTTTAGTGTGCCTTAAAATATTCTGTTAACTGTCGTCTTCATATTTAGAAGGACTTCCACGTATTCTCATAGTTGAGCTTCCGATCTGGCGCGTTGCTATTAAATGGAATACATGAGACAGCATAAAAAAGACAGCTACTGAGCGCTCTTAATAATACACTGTATTCAACATTTTGTTAAATTACAGAATTTTGAACTTTTAATATCTGTATATAATTTTTGCAAATAAATAGCAAAACTAACATAATCTGGTATGCAATTTCGGTTTAAGAAAGTTTAAACAGTTTGTGATATCCAGAAACGCCGTTTCTGTATCAAAAAAATTGTGAGCTCTTTGAACGTTCTCAACTGCAGTCAGTGTATGACATTCTCATGTTTTTTTCAAGGCGATTGCGCTGATTTGCATTCACATTCCATACCGTACCAACTCACCTTTTTGCCTTTTAGGACGTAGTGCCTACCTACAAACCATGGAAAACTTCACTTCCTTGTGAGTTGAATCTACCCTTTCGTGGATTTACTAAGGGCTTCTCTGGGATAAATACGGTATTCTGCCCAAACTTAGTTCAAGCAATTAAGAAGGGCGACGCGTAACTATTCGTCCTCATCGTTTGCAGACACGTTTGTTTACGTTAAGGTCCTGGATGCTCCGATTTATAATATTGTTTTATAATTTAGAGAAAGGTTGTGCCCACAGCCATGTGGCTTTCCTCTGCCGGCGGTTGACACAGCTGTCGATATAACGAGGGATCCGACGATATAACTGCTTGCTGAGTAACATCATCCAATGCAATGAAATAAACGTACTGTTAAATTTTAAGCGCTTGTCGAAGGATATGATATTGAAGTTCTCTAGCGAAATCGGCAACGTATCATTTGCTTGAAATTTGGTTATTGTGACACATAATTTTCATTTTCTTTTCCCACGCTTTGTGCCCAAACATAATATACTGTATTATATATTGTGTTTCCCTAAAATACCGGGTGCTTTAATTATTGTAGAAATGCTGAACGAAATCATTCTACAGTAGACTTGCCTTTTTACGAATCCATAGGTACCACCGAAAAAGTTCGTAAAAGCGAACAGAATTTTAAAAATCAAACAGTCCAATCTGAACTGACCTTTAACTACTAGATGACAAGAAAAAGTCATTAATGTTGGTTTGCTTCAAAACAACCCTTTGGCAAACATGTGCTACCATAGCGTCAATGCTAGCAAGCATGTCAGCATTGCACTCTGCTTATAAAAAACGACGCAGTCCTGACAGACATCCATGTCCCTTCTTTAAGCTTGGGTAGATAGATAGCCTCGCATCCCACTTCATCGTCGGAAAGATCTTCCGCTTTTGGCCCCGATACTTGTTTAATTATCTCGTCGTCAGATATCTCCTCTGTGCACAAAATGTTCTCATCCATGCACAAGAAATCCTGAAAAATCATATCTTCAGGCACATGTAGGTTCCTGTTGCGAAGTTCGTGCAGCAAAATTTCATCAATACTGGGATCACTATCCACGATGTTTTTCTCTGCAGACGTTGCTTTATCTTTACTGAAGCCTGCATGACGAAAACAGTGGGCAATCATTGCCTGGGAGACCTCATTCCACGTAAAAACTGACAGATGCATCGCTTCCAGCAAATAAATTTCTAGCTCTTTCCATGTTCCAAGTCAAGAATTGCTCGTTTCAAAAGCATTCTGCGATAGTTTCTCTTAAAACACTGGATTACTCCTTGAACCATGGGCTGTAAATCCGAAGTTACGTTAGGTGAGAAAAACTCTACTTGGATCGCCTGCAGTCCATGAACCGGAGCGTGAGCTGTACAATTATCCATGACTAGGAGTATTTTGCATTTCTTTGCACAAAAGTTCTGGTCCAACTCTCTCAACCATTTTTCATAAATGACACCGATCATCCACGCTTTCTTGTTGGCATCTTACTCACCAGGGAGTTTTCCCACGTTCGTAAAGCATCTGGGCTTCTTTGACTTTCCTATGAAAAGAAGGGGCAGCTTTTCTGATCCAAACATGTTGGCTCCCATTTAGGCCGTAATACGCTTTTTTAGCTTTCGTGCCACCACTGCATACGTCATCCTTGAAAACCAATGTTTTATCTGGCAGCACTTTAAAAATCAAATCACTCTCGTCGCATTAAAAACATCTTCCAATACAAATTCTTAAAGTAGAGCTTTGAGCTTTCCTTCTTTCCACTCGTTAGTATAGACCGTGTCGATTGCTGCACGTTCTCCACAAACTTTTCTGAAGGTCAAGCCGTGCCGCAACTTGAACTTCTGCAGCCAACTATCAGATACCTTAAAGTCTTTCAATTCCATCCTCGAAGCTGAAAAATCTGCTTGTTCTTTGAGCAGATTGCCGTCAATAATTATATTCTTACCTCTCATTTTCCTGATCCAAACAACTAAAGTTTCCTCCAGTTCAGGATTCTTAGATTTACGGAAGTACTTTCGGGAAGGTGCAACTCTGCCGCCATCGTGAACAGAAACAATCTTTTCTCTAGCTTTGATGATCGTAGATAGAGAGTTCTTCGTAATGCCCAACTTCTCTGCAATCTTTGTTTTGCTTAGCACATGCGCATCGACATCCTTCAAAATCGGTTTTCCTAATGTCTACTAATAAACAAATTCGTTTCTTTTTACTCGACGTCGGAAGAAAAAATCTCCCTGACACGTTTAGGTGGAAACAAAACGACTGACTCATGAATGAAGTAAAGCAAAGGAGGAAGAAATGCAGCCTTCAAACAGATCCTGATTAGTTTATTCTCCGCAGCAAACGAGAACCAGCCTCCCGCCTCCGGCCATCACACTGTGCGCACGTGTTGACTTTGATGACTCACTTCCTGTTGTTCACAGCTTTGGTGTTCGTTTTTGACGAAAAATGGTGAGGAATTTTAGTTCGTATAAAAGAGAGGATGGAGAATGTACATTTGTGTTGTTCATTAAATGGAACTGAGAATTACATTACGATGTATGGAATAATTTGTTAATTGAGGAAATTTTAGTTCGTATAATAGAGAGAATGTATGTTTGTTGTTTTTTAATTGGAGCTGAAAATTACATTACGCTGTATAAAAGAATTTTCGGACCGACGGATTCGTTCGTAAGTACGAATAGTTTGCGAAAAAGAGGTTCGTAAAAACGCGAATAATACTTACTGTTTTATTTCACAAAATTCTTAAATACAAACTTTTTCTTTTGTCTTCCTTTGAGGTGGCCGCCAGTGTCAAATGTCACCGACATGATGATAAATACACTATGTTGTCAAAAGTCACCGGACTCCTTAAAGAGAAACATCTGTCCACATTTGGCTTTATTCCATGCACTCACACTTCCAGCCATGCTTTAGACAAGATTTTGGAACACAGCGATAGGTATGCGCTTCCATTAGGTACATAATGCTGCTGCTAACTGTTCTCAGTAGTAGGTCTTGGTTCCAAACTTCTTATGCAGTAATTTAATTCAACCCATAGGTGCTGTACGGCATTAAGATCAGGGTTTTGTGCTGGCCAGTTAACACACGACAGGGTATTATCGTCGAATCAAGCAGTAAGAGTCCTTGCTTTATGGCTCGGTGCATTATCCTGCTGGTACCAATATGGCTCGGTTAAATAGCATTGACAAAGATTTGGTAGGGCATAATTGTCCGGAATATCGAGGTAGACCTGCTGGTTAACAAGTTTGTCCACGATAACCAATGGACCTGGACCATACCACGAAAAACACCTCCACACGAGTCAACTTCCAGCTCCAAACTTGACCGTAGGAACAGAACACTGTGGAAAATAGCATTCCCCTGGCTGCCGCCATTCCCACACACGGCCATCAGACTGACGGATCGTGTATCTGTATTCATGAGTCCACAGTACCAGTTTCCATTGAACTACGGCCCATGATAAATGTTCTTTACACCATGCTAAACGACGAATAACATTCAGAGTGGAGATGAAAGGCTTATGAACACCCGCAGGACCACGGTGACCAATGGAATGAAGTTCTTCGGTAATGTTACGTGTAAATAGCGAGGTTCCAGAATTGTTATTCAACTGTACACTGAGGTCTTGTGCAGTTTTCCGTCGATTATCTGTAACAACTCTCCTGAGACTTCGACGTCCTCTATTACTAATTGTCTTTGGTCTGCCGGTACGTTTTGCTGCTTCAGACACTCCATGTGTCTTCTACTTATAAAGTACATCCAGAACAGGCGACTTAGGTATGTTTAAATGTTTCTCGGTTTTTTTTATGGAAAACTACTAATAGGACACAAAACAATCTTTCCTTTCTCAAAGCCAGTTCTCTCCCGCTGCGACATTTAAACTCAGCCTCACAGTGCGATAAGATCGCTGTCAGCTGTAGGCTTTTTTATACCGTTTGCAGCTGTACCGAACATCTTAAAAACGCAGTGGATCCGTCCGTTTGCTTTTGAAGTGTGCCCGTGACTTTTGTCAATATAGTGTATATAGTCTGGAACAGTTTAGTTTTACAGGCACGGATAACATTAATGTTGCCACGTACAGCAGATGTAAGCCAATAAAAATAAATTAAAAATAATAGGAAAAGCGCATTCTTCGGGTAAGTCAGTTGTTGTGGTAAAATAAACATTTTCCTTTTTTTTTAATCATAACTGAAAGTCACGGCCAGTTCAAAAAGTTCTGAAGCTTTAAAGATTTGAATTTCTTCGAAAAATCAGGATGAAAGAATATTTCATTTGTAATTAGTCCTGGTGAAATAATACCATTTTTACAAAGCTATTGAAAATAATAAATTCCAACAGAAAAAAATATTAATTCACTAGCATTAAGGACAAAAAACGAAACAAATAATATTTCGTATTTGCGCAATTAGTGTCCTATTTAGAACATGAATCCATTTCTGAGTCGTTCTGCCTCAGTGTTTGAGATGCGCGGTTTCACCTGAGCCAGTCAAAACGACGTCGATTCGAGTAACGTTCTGCGCGATAGCGTTCGTTTTCTTGTGTAAGTGCTGAAAAATTCTGAGTCCTTCACTTACTGAAATGTTTCTAAAAATACTGAAAACCTGAACCTGATTTTTGTTTAAAACATAATTACTGACTGATGAAAATCTGTGAAAATACGTAAGTTAAAAATGACACTTTTAAAAACAGAAATTTGTTTAAAAGACGATCACCTACCTACAAATTTGCGGCTCGTTATTTTCAGGAATTTTCCATGGATTCACACCTCTTATTTTCTTAGTATTTAGAATTTCAAATTTATGAGTACGGACGATTTAGATGTACTGAAATGTTCAATACGCATTTCTGAAACTACAACCGAAAATCAAGTGTTGTTAAATCTTGGAATTGAAAATAGCAGTGTACAAAGTGATACTTCCCATTTGTAGTGCAATTCTGTATTATGAGGCAAATAATGGGCATTACGTTATGTATGGAGAAGCACAAAATTAGAACACAGGGCCAGTACATCAATGAAATGACGTTTTTCAAAACGAACGTAGTGAAATAGATGGTTGACACCACGCTTCACTGGTGATCAAATTATCACTTTAAGATCTGTGGAGGACTGTGATATTACAACACAGTACGAAAATCCAAAAGTGTTGAAACAATAATGTTCTGTAAATTTACACCAGTTACATCGCTGGGAAAAACGAACATATATTACTTAAAGAAGAAACTGAACGTAAAATTGTTTTCGTTAAAAAATGAATAATTGCAGATGATAAATTTCAGTGTTGTTTTTTTACAAGAAACGTTTCAAAATGAGAAGGTTTTGAATTAGAAATTTTCTCATGCAGAGAATGTACGAATGGAAAACACAGACTTAAAGGATTTGATAATTGTTTTCACAGTAACTGTCCCAATCGTAATGTAACGTATACCAGGATATGTGACGTTCCTGCCAGCAGGACGCACACAACATAAAGGCAGATAGCAATCAGAATCAACGTCCGCGTAGCTCAATTGGTAGAGCAACTTATTCTGGAATGAGGGGACCCGGGTTCGAATCCTGGAGCGCATAAAAATGACGGAGAAATTTACTTCGTTATAGTAAAAAAACCTATTTTTCGAAATGGATCCCCTTTCTGCAACAATAACTGTGTCTATAAGAGGCTAGAGGAAAGGACATGTGGTATAAAAACACTTCCTTTGTTAGTTTTGAAAGATCGGCTTAAACGTTTTCACCGAATTGAGAATTTCGTAATTTTCAAAAAGGCATTTATAATAAATATGTTTCTGTAAGAAACAAAACGCATATTATTTTCCTCGGTTATCTAACTGAAAACACACAGTCGTATCGTAAAAAACTGACAACCCCCGGATGTACAGTGTACCCTACCAACCGGTCACAAAGTGCACGTGACAAAGTCGGTAACAAGGAGATGTGTGCGGCCGGCCATGATGGATGACCCATTGTGTGTGATCTGAGCATAATGGGCAGAGGTACTGATCCGATGGCTTTCAAAAAGAAATGATCACCGGCTACCGCTCCAAAGGTTGAAGAATCTCAGATAGCGCACACTTCGTGGGCTATTCTCGGGGTGCTGAAATAAATGACATTTAGATGCTCTAGTAAGTGACAGACTTCGTGGTCTAATCTCGGGGCGTTGATGCCACGCCGCCTCGACGTTTTAATCCAGACTTAGTGTGGTTATTCCCATTATAGGTAGGTGGTCATATCATTCCGATACGATCGTGTACATAACTTGAACATAAATTTTGTACAGATACTGAAGCATTTGGTGATATGTTCTGATGTGACTGGATATACTGTGTGCTTATTAATGCCGTTAAAATTATGACATTTGTGACGCGTTCAATGAACTCTTGATAAATTAGTACCAAATGGCAATGAAAATATTTCAACTCTTCTTTTGAAATTCCATTTATTGTTTATAATAATAATTCAATTTATTGTTTATTAAAATTTTTTAACTCTCTTTTTGAAATTCAATAAATGCATTATGTAATTTCTGGTAATATATTTTTAATAGACGTAAAGTAATCACATAGATGACGTTTTCTTTGAAATAATGTTCATTTTCTTATCTGATGCATCCGGCGGTTGTGTTCATTGAGCGTAAATGACAAAAACGTGCCGCATTTTCCTTGAAAAAATATGTACATCAAGATAGAGCCAACTGATCCTTTTGTTTTAAATTGCCGGCAAAAGTGCCCTTTTATTAGGGCAACCTATAGTGTAAAACCGTTGTATCGTAATTTCTGACTTGTTCCACAAGTTCAGTTACTTGTTTATTTGCGACAGAATATCTCGCAGTTCATAACGGATGTGTTTTTTCGCTTCATTCAAAATGTATGAATCGGTCTTCTCATAAAAAGCCAGTAAAAAACATGGAAAAGAAAAGTGTGGTTTGCGAATCTGTTTAACAGAAAGGATCCTTAGTGAATCAATTCGATTCAAATTACGTTCTCCACTTTCCTGAGACAAACGCTTGAATGCGTTTTTGGTTAAAATAAAATCGATGTTCCCTTTGCTGTAATACAAATAAATGAAAGCTAGAATGGTGCATGTTTCGCAGTTGCATAAAAGCCAAGATTGAATTGGAAATTTCTCGAAACCAGTAATGAACATTTTTGGTAAAAGTTCTGCCCTGTGCTTGTCCTCTACAGGTTGCGCAATGCAAAACGTAAACTAAATTGTTTGCCTACCGAAAATCGTATCGTTATCTATCGCTTGGCCTCAGCCTGTTTCTTGAAACAAGTGAGTGTATAACAACGGTATGTATAATTTACTCAGTTGTGACGATCAGCATATGTCAAATTAATTTTTGCAGTTCCGAATATGGTATTTTTGACACTAATGTTTAATTCTCACTGCAAACCAAAAATAAAAAAATTAAATGAAAATTTTTACTTTAGGTATATGAAATGTCAAATGGTAGTACATTCGTTAAACAAGTGAATGAAATTTGGACAATTGTTTTGCAATAAGTACAGACTTAATAATAAATAGAGAAATCAAATCTTATTTTTTGGAAAACCTGTGTATGTCAGAATGTTTTACCATATTTCCTGAAATTAGCACCAAACATCTTAAAAAGAGTATAAACTTTGAGACCAATGTTCTACACCACACACTGTTATCCATCCATTGCCGGATGACGGCCTACCCTAGTATTTCTCACATTTGTTGGTTTGAGTCAGTTTCCTTATGTTGCTGTATAGAGTGTTCAACAAAAATCCACCAGCGGTAAATTTGATTTTTGAATTCGTTGAAGAGTAAAAGTTTGATTATATTTTATGGTTTTACATAGAAATAACTTTACAGGTCTGAAAACTTTTATTTATCGGAAAGTCCATAAATCGAGTGCATGTCGTGTAGGGAAAGAAGGCAAATAATATAAACATTCTTAAGACAGATAATGAGAAGACAAATGAAACGGGCAGAAAGTTGTTTTCTGCTTGTAATTGTCATAATTTACTTACCTTCTCCTGTAACCTGCAAAGTACAATGTCCTGGCATTCAACGTACAGTGTGAAGATTTTCGGAAGTAAGATTTTCGGAAGTTCTGTTTAAAAAACCGTTGTTTTTAAAGCCAAGTTGTGTTCAGCTTATCTCCATGAAAATCATGAAACCTTGTGTCACTATTATCATACATGAGAAAAATCAATATTTTCAACGCAGTACTTCGTTGAAAATATCAGATAGATGTGAAAATCTAGGTAATATTATTAACTAGTTTTCTTGTTCATTTATCAAGGTTTGCCATATGAACAGGCTCTACTAAAATTTGAAATGTTTTTCCGGGACTTTATATTAAATTGAGTAGCGTTAATTCCTAACAAGAACAGAGTTTTGTTTTACCGTCGTGAGAGGTTGTACACAAATGGATTTATACACCAAAGATGACACATATACGCATCTAAATTTTGCGACAGAATTATGTTTTCTACTGAATATTCTATTGGGTCTTTTGGTGCTGCTGTCTTTATAGGTATCCTTCGAATTACAGTGATAAATGCTAACACTTTGAACAGACAAATATTATGACCCGCTACCTAAGTAATGCTGGTCATCCACGTAAACACAGAGTAGCTCTCACCCTGCGCGAAATGGACGCTTCAAGGCTGCTAAAGGTCTCTGGTGGTACCTGGTGCCAATACGTTAGCATCGTATCTTTAATTATTGTAAGTTCACTGCTCTAGCCACTGGTTTGTATCAAAATTAAACTGCAACTGCAGATTTTCAGCTGTTTTGAACCTTTTCGTGAAATAATGTTCTTTTATGATTGATTACTTTCTTAGCAAACAGATTTTGCTTTGTAGGTAAGTCACTATAAAATAAATAAGTAATCATGATTCTAAAGACGACAATATGATACCGATGGCGACTGGAAGAAAACATTCCTTTGAGGAACCTTATATTGTTCTATGCTACATATGGTGCAGAGACGTGGACCTTAACTAAAAGAGACATACAAAGAATGCGAACAACTCAAAGCAGCATGGAGAGGTTCATGCTTGGTGTAACCAGGAGAGATAAGAAGAGGAACTCGTGGATCCGTAAAATGACAAGAGTGGCAGACATCATGATCAGAGTTAAATCCCTGAAATGGCAATGAGCGGGACATACTGCCAGAAGGACAGACCATCGATGGACAGCTGAGATTTTAGATTGGATTCCAAGGGACAGGAAAAGACCCAGAAGAAGACCACATGCAAGATGGGTGGATGAAATTCGAAAGTATGCGGGAGTGACATGGAGGAGACGCACAAGACCGACCTTTGTGTAGGAAACTTGGGGAGACCTTCGTCCAGCAGTGTATTGATAATGGTTGACAATGATGTAGAAAGGCAAAGTTAAATATAGGCGCACATGAGTAAATACGTCAAACATTAAGAATTGGTAAATTTGGAACAGCAACAACAGGGTGTGACTATTTTGCGGGAAGAACATAATCTGAGTATTTTAAAGATGGAACCTAATTACAGGTTTAAAAAATGGTAATTGGCACCAAAACCTTTCAACATATTGGCTATAAATTTATTGTAATACATTTTATGTATTTTAAACTGAAAGCTAACTTCTTGTTGCCTTTTCCGCTGTAACGCAGTAACTATTTAACTTGGGAGCACGCAAAAATAATAAAATTTTAAACAATAGAATATTAAAATTCAGAAATAGAATTAGAGAAAAAAATAGCTCAGTTCAGTACTGGATGTCGCTATTTATTCCACCTGAGCTACAATTCTCTCTTTGAATCGAACATAACACAGCCCTTTGAATTTAATCTGTGGCAACCCATTAAACAGATTCCTAATAAAAATTTTCCACTGTATCAATTGTTTGTTCACTTCTTCCCGGGTTGTTATTTGATAAGCAGAAAAGCTCGGAGATGCTATGATACATTCTTAGATAATACTGCTGATTTTTAGTTTAAATAATTGGTCTTTTTCAAGATATTTAAAACATCATTTTTGTAAATTCACTGCATGCTGCTCAAACATTTCTTACTCGAATATGATAAAAGCCACCCATAATCTTGCAGATAACCAATTATTCTGCTTTGTGGATGAAACAATTTGTGCATGACAGAACTTTCCACCAGATAAATATGTCTTTGATCGTTATGACCTCAATATATATTTTTTTGATCTTTGATGGCAATATGTAACATGTAGTTTATGTTTCTATCGAACACAAAAAAAACTCTTTCTGAAAAAAACAGTCTTGAATTTTAAGTTTATTTTTAAAAAACTACGTCAATTTACTACTTAACTTGAGTTTTCATCACCCTGAAGTTATCAACAAAACTTCTAAAAAAAGGAACCCTAAGGTTTGTTTCTTATAAAAAAATAAGCACTTTTGGGGCCTTTTTGACAAAACAAATTCGCTACTATGGCCGAAAAAAGGAATTGGCTCCGAATGAGCACACTAAATGATATTTTCCTCGACAGGAAATGACCTCTACAAATGAAGGAAAATGAAGGATTTAGATTGGAAAAGAAAATTTATTTCTTCGAGAAGGGAAAAAATTTTGAAGGACTATTATTTTATCTATTTTTTCTTATTTTCCTTTTTTTTTCATTTCCCAAATGAATTTTTTTTTTGGTAAGATAAACGATAAAACTTCGCATATTTCTCTTGGCCATCATTCGCAAAAGGGATAGCTGGGTGCTGTAGCTGGGGATTTTCTTCTTTTTTTATTCACTCTGCAAAATTCAAGAAAAGTGATCAGTTTTGCTCAAATTCTACAAAAAAAGAAAAAAAAGAGAGAGAGAAAGAAAAGAAGGAAATCCACCGGCAGAACACAACTGGCGATTTTCAAAGCCATTACTGACACTGCATTTGAACGGAGAGCGACACAATGTGACACGACAAACCAGGGGAACTTGCAATCGTTCTTCAAGGAAAAAGAAGTGAATACGCATTTACCAAGGCTTAATGGTTACATAAATCACTGAAACAGCTGACCGAAAAGGTCCATTACCTTCTAATTCACTACAGAATAGAGACATTATTGTCTGTGTCACCCATTCAGATATACTAAAACATGGACGGAGCTCGTTTCTGCTCATAGCACACAACTGAAATGTCGGAAAACAATTATGAGTTTTCAGTTGCTTTTTCTATTTCATAATTAAACAATTTAGCACAATGTTTTATGGGAAAAATTTCTTAAAAAGCAGAGAAATTCCAGGGCGGGTCGGCTCCGCCAGTTTGCGTAAGCGTGTGCGTGGCTAACCATTCCGGAAAATCAATTTATCAACTCTTTTTTCTAGACTAGTGCAATTGACTTTCCGGAGCTTTTCAACTCCGGCTTTTAGTGACGTAAACAGAAGCTTTCTATTGTTTTCCAAAACTGCCTTGTAAAACACCAAACCGGACACCGACGTCCATGTAACATGACAATGACGTCACCAAAGAAACTCACATCTCTAATGGCATTGCCTTAAACTTTCAGAACGGCTTTGCTCAAGCCCTGCTGGAAGGGAAAATATAAGAAGATGATTGCTATATCTTTATTAGATTTGGGATAGTGTCAAGCATTAGGACATCAAGTACAGCATCTCGAAATCGCGAACTACAGGCTAAGCATCAAATGAAACTAATTTTTTAAAAACAAATCAGTACTATTGATTTTATGGACTTTAATTGCACAGAAGATTTTTGCATTGTTCTTTCAACTTTTCCTTGGTTTCAATGGTCTGGCAGGTATTTCGACTTCAACAGAAAAATAAAGAGCTCATTTAGCATTACAAGATTAACCAGGGGATTCGTTACTGAAATTAACTTTAAGATATAAAACATTCTTTAATTAGAACAACGAGAATTAAAAATATAGTATTTGAATAATGTAAAGTATTTGAATTAATAAACGGAAGTCTGAGCATGGGACGTTTTGACCAAACTGTAATCCCAATTTCACTAGCACCGTGCAGTAATAAATGCAAAAATATAATTATATATACATAAGGTTTTTTAAACGTTTTTTTTGTTTAAACTCTGTTCTACCACTTTAAGAATATGCTAGGCTATAGCATGGACTACTATTTGTGAAGCTTATATTCCAAATATTCTATTCGTTGAACAATTTCGCATATTTTCTGAATCCATGTTTTTAGATATGAAATTACGTTTAGTGTCTGTCACGTGTTACGAAACACGTGTTTATAATTGCAGCTTGCGCAAAAGCACAGGATCAGTCCCTTCAAGTAATGCAACCGCTAGAGCATATTAAAAACAATACCCTAAAGGAAGTTAAACGTGCTCCCATTCCAATGGTCCGGCAGGAATTTCTAGCTTCACTGAAATATTCGCTGGTGCGTATTACTACTTGGAAAGGACAAAAAGGTACTGATATTATACTCTTAGGATGAAAAAAAAATATTTAATTTATTTTAGTTGGCATAGTGAAAAATTAACTGCGAAATACTCTGGTGACTTTCAAATAATCTGATGTCGAAAGCACGGTGCCAGTGGCGCACTTAGGGGTGTTTCCCAAGGCATGGGCACGCTAATGATGTATCATTTGGTCTTTCATTCTTTGCAATTGGCTTTTCATTTTTAAATACAATTGTGTATGTTTTCAAATATATATTTTACGAATCCTTGGAATCGCACCTTTATATGAAGCAGGTATTTATTTTTGCTTCCCAATATTTTGGAAAACTCTTTGTCCGGTGTTTTTATTTATTTGCTTCTAAAATATGTTTGGCTATTCCCATTGAAAAACCGTGGAGTTGCCCCTGAAGGACCGTTTTAGAAACTTCGTAGACACTTCGCACTTTCATTTCTAGAGACGTCTATCAGAAGTTTTTCTAAATTTCTATTACAGTGAGACGTATTAAAACTAGAAATTGTTTGTACTGATATTGTGCCGTAATAAATAAGATATAATTTATATATATATTGTTCAACCAGGAATTTAGTTTTCCTTTTTCAGACTCACAGCAAAAATTAGTGCCTGGGCACGGTTTACTGGATTTTCAGCAGATCATACATTACTTTAACGAATAGCAGATAGCTTTTCGAAAATAAATGAACCTATCACAATACGACTATTTTCATCAAGTGGAAAGTATGCAAATAATGTTAAAATTGTGGATAAGATACTGAAAATTTTATCCCGTGTTTTAGTACCATACTCACCTTTTGACAAAAAATGAACTCGCTCTAGATCACTATGCTAAGAACAACATCAAATGTCTCTGGAAATGCTTAATGGTGAATTTTAAGGAGCATACATGGCGGCACGTTAGCTCTTCAGGTCGTTTGAGCTCAGTACGCTCGCGCACTTAGTATCTGTTGGTTATACTGTGTTTCTTGAACGTTTGTTCTGTAACGGGAGCCAGAAATTATTTTTGGGTTTGAGCAAGTTTCAAAGTGCTCTGAGATATGGAATTGGAAGATATTTTTTTATGTTTTTTATAAATAGGTTGAGAACTGGCAACGTTATGTCGTGGTGTAATTGCCAAAGATTACTTCCCACTACAAGATTTTCAGCGGATCTGCCAATGATTTTCTGAGTGAATATGTCTCATCGTTTTGGACAATTCAAGTGTCTGAAAAAGAATCACATGAAGCAAAGAGAAACTAACATATATTTGTATCAAATTTACTAGAGGTCCGTGGAAAGGCCAGAGGAAACAGTAAGTTAACACAACAGATCTGGAGCACACGTGTAAATCACTCCTCCAATCAACTTACGGTACCCCGCAAGAAAACACACTTACTATAAAACGTCCAGTACTAACTATTACGACCGCTAATTTTATGAAACACGACCGTTAAAAAGGTCACGTGTTTTTACCTTTCACATTTGCCGACAGATTGCGGGACGTCAACACAAACTATCGCGCATTGCGTGCCCGGCATGGACATGCTTCCGTAAAGAATATATTATATATCTATGAAAGAACTAATACTTTTCTATTAAGAAAACCCAAGTTTAGAAAATCCTTCTTCGAGGATTTATTCCATTAAACGAAATCATTTCGAGAGCAACTCAGATGTCGCACCGCCTCGAGTAACTCCCGAAAATAAATGCGCGATTAGTTAGAACAAAATTTGAAACATGATTAGTTGATATTTTTTCACATATCAATGCAGTCTTTGGAGCGAGACAGCTTAAGAACAATGGAATCCTTCTCGATAGGTCTCTTTCATTCATTAGATTGTTTCTCGATTGAATGTTTCAAGATAATTCCACAATTAATGAATGAATTATTTCTACTTTATTATGCCTATAACTTGTTCAAAAGTCATTGTTTGAAAACTGTGCCTCTACATTTACACAATTGTTACCAGTTTTTGTGTCAGAAAAGTTTAATGTATAAATAAGCACATCATAAAGCAAATGTTATGTGAAAGTTCTGTTCAGATCTAGGAAAGCTTGGAAAGCGGCTCATGCGAGCAAGTGTACGTATATGCTGCAGCCTGGCTGCTGGCACATAGATGCTCGCTTAGGCACCTCGCTGCTTGCATGTATGTAGCTGCGATGCTCGCCATTGAGCATTTACCCTGCAGCTGTTCACATCACTTTTATTATTATAGGATTCACGACTGTATTCTTTTTGTCAAAAATACTTTACCAGTAATATAAATCTAAGCTGTCTCACCGTACGACAAAAACACCAAGTTTCCAAACTGCAAACTGAAAACATTTATTTACAGACTAACAACCTTGCAGAAAGCTAGCGCTTTCGGAGAACACATGTCTCCATCTACTGGCCCGAGTACCACAAGACAAGCACCGCCCATCAGATATATATAGCACACCATTGCCCGCAATGCAACACGGTACCAAGTTCCAAACATGCCCCCACCCCTTATGACATTCCCCCTTCTTAACCCCCTTCCCTTGGTCCAAATAAAAATAAAGGACCTGAAAACAAACTATTAAAGCATAATAATTTAAAAAAACTAAATTAAAAAAGTTCAACTGCAAATCAAAGTCCCTCGTCAATGGATGCCTCTTGGGTGGTAACCAATCTTCTCCAAGTGCTAGGTACATAGGTCGGCAGATCCTCATTACAACAAGAGTCGCCGTAGTATAGGATGAACGAACTCTCGGACATGAATATAGTAGACCTGCCGACGTTGGAATTCAATATCTTGGCACCATTCCAATCTGGGTAATATCCCTCATGATTTACAGCAGTAGTGAGTGCAGTACTTTTTGTTCCTGATCTGAGGGCGTATCTGTGTTCCCCCAGTCTGACAGACAAGGTCCTAAGTGTAGAGCCATTATATTTTTTGGAGCCCTGTCAGGGTCAGAGTGGATTAGGGGAGGTTGTAAACACCATGTTGTTGCAGGATGGAGGTCCTATCACGGTCACGTCTGATCACAGAAAAGATATTTCTATTATTAATTCCAAAATTTCATTGGTGTCTCTTGCAAGCTTTTTTGAGAATAGGTATGGTGTTAGGGTTGTACTCTACACTACCTACAAATCTATTCTATCGTGTCTCCATGGATAACGTTGTGAATTTCAATCGTCCATCTCTCTTTAGTAGTTCTTGAAGAAATTGTTCTGAATATCCAAATGTACGAGCAATGGATAATACAGTTGAGAGTTTCTGTTTTCTTGCTCTACAGGACGATGAATGTGTATGAGCACGTCTAATCAGAAAACGCAAACCCGCAGTTTTGTATTGCGTTGTGTGGGCTGACGAAAATGATATAATACATGGATTGAATGTAGGTTTTCTATACACAGAAAACTAAATCTTCTGCGTTTGCGGGTCCCTAGTTTAGAGCAAGTCTAGGTAAGGTAGATTCCCCGAGTGTTCCAGTTCTTTTGAAAAATTGATTGTCGGGTACTGAGATGACAAACAGGCTGTGAATTGATCAAGTATGGCAAGCGTATGTGGACAAAAAACCAGAACATCATCAACATATCGTATCATAAACAGAGGCTTAACAACATAATTCACTAAAACCTGGTTTCCAAGATGTTGCAACAGGATCTTAGCCAGTACCGAGGAGAGTAGGGAACCCATGGGGGCTCCTTCAAGATGTTGGTATTTTTTTTTTTGGATGTGGAGGCCCTTTTCCCAAGTGTACGTCTAACAATTGTTCATTCAATTATTGAGGATTGTCTACAGAAAGATAATACCCCACGCATGGAAATTGAAGCTATTCTCTCTGCCCTTAAATTAGTGGCAAAGAGGTCGTACTTCAAGTTTGACAATAAAATATACCAACTTTAAGGTGTACGTCAAGTAATTTTGCTTCCTATACTTCCAATGGAAAAACTTCTGTACACATTTTCTTCACAATAAATGCTCTCCCAAGGATAAAAATTAGAACATCGATTAAAATAGCTTCATTTCATAACTTGGAATACTTAATATTTTCTAAACCATAACCGTAATTATGCAATCCAACATTTATTTGTCCACTGACGTCATTAAAGTACAGGTCGCGCCATCTTTTTTCGGGTTTCAACACCACCAAAGGAAATGTTATTGTTTTTTAATGTAATTATGCTTATGTTTTAGAAAATGTTAAGTATTCCAAGTAATATTATAAAGTTATTTTAATCGATGTGCAAATTCCCATCCTTGGGAACACACTAATTGCGAAGGAAATGTGTATAAAAGGTTTTCCTTTGGAAATATAGGAAGCAAAATTATTTGACGTCCACCTTAATAGTGGGGAATAAGGGCGATGGAATGGATCCTATGTCCTGACCTTTGACTCCATTTGTCCCATTTTCAATAGGGATCCTATCCAGGTGGTCCCTTACCAAATACTATATTTTCATCGAAATTGAATCATTTTTACGCACCTTATGACGCATAAGGACAATAGAATGCATCCCGCTCCTATGTCCTGACCTTTGACTCCACTTCACCCATTTTCAATAGGCTTCGTCCCCAGGTGATCCCCTACCATATATTAAAATTCCATTGAAGTCGAACCATATTTACGCAAGTTATGACGCATAAGGGCAATGGAATAAATCCCGCTCTTATGCCCTGCCTGATCTTTGACCCCGTTTTGCCAATTTTCAATAGGGTTTGTGCCCAGTGGCTCCCTACCACATACTAACATTTCATCGAAATCGAAAGATATTTACGCATGTTATGACGCATAAGGGCAATGGAATGGATTCCACTTTTATGCCCTGACCTTTGACCCCATTTCGCCCATTTACAACAGGGTTCGTCCAAAGGTGGTTCCTTACCAAATACTAAAATTTCATCGAAATCGAATCATTTTTACGCAAGATATGACGCATAAGGGAAATGGAACAAATCCCGCTCTTATGTCCTGCCTGACCTTTGGCCCCATTTCACCCATTTTCAATAAGGTTTGTGCCCAGGTGGTTCCCTACCACATACTAAAATTTCATTGAAATCGAACTATTTTTACGCCAGTTATGATGCATAAATTCAATGGAATGGATCCCACTCCTATGTCCGGACCTTTGTCCCCATTCCGCCCATTTTCAACAGGGTACGTTCCCAGGTGGTTCCTTACCACATACTAAAATTTCATTAAAATCGAACCATTTTTACGCACGTTATGATGCATAAAGGCAATGGAATGGATCCCGATGCTGTGTCCTGACCTTTTACCCCATCCCGCCCATTTTCCACTAGGTTTGTTCTCAGGTGGTTCCTTACCACATACAAAAATGTCATTGAAATCGAACCATTTTTACGCAAGTTATGATGCACAAGGGCAACGGAATGGATCCCGCTCCTATGCCCTGTCCTTTGACCCCATGTCATTTATTTTCAATAGCTATCGTCCCCAGGTGGTTTCCTACCACATACTAAAATTCCATCGAAATCGATCCATTTTACCCACGTTATGACGCATAATAGCAATGGAATTAATCCCGCTCCTATGTCTTGACCTTTGACCCTGTTTCGCCCATTTTCAGTCGGGTTGGTCCCCAGGTGGTCCCCTACCACATACTAAAATTTCGTCGAAATCGAACCATTTTCACGTGAGTTATCGTGCGGACAGGCGGACGGACGGATGGACAAAGCCGGAACATATACGCTTCTTCAACCTACGTTTGGAAAGCGTAAATAAGAAATTAGTAAAATCATGCAATGCATTGATTATAATACGCTTTCCAACATTACAGAAATCATTACTCAAGTTATCACTCAAATTATGAAAATACTGTCTGTGGAATAAATCTCGGTCCTGTGCCCTGACCTTTGATACCATTTCGATGAAATTCAACAGAACCGGCTTGGTATACCTCTGAAATAACATGATAAAGTTTTGTCGCAATCGAAGCATTTTTGCGTAAGTTATGATGCATAAGGGCTGTGGAATAGATCCCGCTCCTGTGTCCTAACCTTTTACCCCATTTCGCCCATTTGCAATAAGGTTTGTCGCCAGATTGTCCCCTACCACATACTAAAATTTCATCGAAATCGAACCTTGCGTGTATTGACGTGTAATCTTGCGTGTATTCACGTTAAACACGCTTTCCTAATCAGTTTATTAATTATTTCCTCCAATTAATTGAAGAGAGGAATTTCACAATTGGTAGAAATACTATGTAATTTCATGCGGAAGCAGATACATAAACGATTTCATCTATGCAAAGGACATACTTTGAGCTTCGAGGAAGCCGGTAATGATCGATACAATAACAAAGCTAGAAATTGGGACGTTCTTTGTCTCTAAAATCGAAGAATCACTTCTTTATTGTTTACTTAAAAAATCAAAAAAATCAAAAT
Organism: Macrothele yani; assembly: GCA_039090855.1. Lineage (NCBI taxonomy): Eukaryota > Metazoa > Arthropoda > Arachnida > Araneae > Macrothelidae > Macrothele > Macrothele yani. The sequence goes on from CM077034.1 coordinate 136,219,129, forward strand.
AGCATGAATACATTTCGCACATGAAATAAGCCCTATCAATCATCAGATTGACACTTCCTTTGATAAGTGAAATTAAATATATAAAATTTCTCTTTTTGTTGGGCTACAAAAAATAATTTCTCTTGCGAATGTGAATAAGGTAAAAGCTGTTTAAATGCAGTGCGTAAAATTTGTTGCTTATCGACTGCATTCCTTGCATTGAGATTTGAAATTCTCATAGAAAATATGCCTTTTTGTGGAAATATTTTTCGGCATAGGACAGTGATTGGAAATTGAGCGGTACAAGTAGCGTTACTATTATATCATGCAAATTTTACAGTATAGTGATATATATTATTCTGAGAAGTCGAAAATCTAGATAAAGCAGTAGTACGCTATAGAATAAAATAGCTTACAGCAAAAACTTGCGCTACGTGTCATGCACCTAACAATTCTTAACATTACGTGATATTTCTTAATTTTCGGAAGAGTTATAGGCAAAGTCAGGGTAACGAATTATGCCCAGACTTAAACCGTTAACATTTTGGATGGTTTTTATGAGAGAACCACCCAACATGTCAGCTTGCATTGAGAAAACTACCAAACCTGTCAGGCGTTAGTGATCTTGTTGTGGAAAGAAATTGATTTTTCTTACTCAAAGAAAATTAATTCGTAGATATGTCTGTATACTGTTTTCATTTGAATTATCTGGACTTGTCAAGCTAGCCAATAATATACGCCATCGATATACAGTGAACCACCTATGGCGATTTGGTATTTCGTAAGATACCGGATCTAAAGGCAAAAACAAGAACTTTCGTTTCATGTAATGTTAGTTTGATAGTGAATTGATCTTTTTGAATGAACAAAATTAATGAAGCTCCCGGACTTAAGGATGGAGGCAAAAGCCAAAATGGCCACTTCTAACAAGCAAAGTAACAATATTTAATGATATTCCCTACTTAATCTGCTGTTCACTATTTCAAAAATGGTGGATAGAAATGGCTACATGCAGGACGAATTTGCAACAGCGCAAGGCAATGCTGATGGGACAGAGGAAGAATGTAGATAGAAAAGCAATGGAGAGGTACTACCTCAAAGGTTTAACCAACGAGTTATGCACTGGACCTTATCCATCACCTACACCAAGAGGGAGGGCTTGTGGAGTTTCGCACTTTCAGAATTCAAAGCAGGCCATCTATTCTAGGGCAAAAAACGGAATTAGTGGAACACATGCAAATGTAAGAAGTTTAAAACAGGCGAGAATTGCAGAGAGGGATAAGAATGTATTTGAACGGCGATGGCCACTCGGGAAACCTGAGAGTACCTTTCCCGCAGAGGCCATAGCTTCAACCGCTAGGTGAGCGTTCAATGGGAGTAACGGTTCTGCTTTTTTTTCATGTGTTTTTTGTAGTTTACGAAAGGAAAGCATCACGTGGCAGACAAGTTGAATATACTTGAAATATTTAATTAACTACAGAACTCAAATCATTAATTAAAGAAATTTTTGAAGTGCCTACAATTGTTATGATCATACTAGATAAACGGATACGTATATTATATTCTATGTATATTTTCACATGGTGGGGATCTCTATCCAAAAACAGATTCAGCCAACGTTCAAATTTAACGAAGATTCCCGTGAGTCTCGATATCCTCGTTATAAGCGGAGTTTTCTGTAATTGGTGTCCGAATAGTCTAAGAAGCTGGATCCTGATTATTTTTCCGCTTTGGTCGCCAGCTCATACAGTGCATTTGTATTTATCTAAGAATTATTCCTAATATTTCATACTAGACATGTTTTCATACCAGGTAGTTTTAGAAAAATAAAGACTACGATACTCGATGAAAAGTTCTAAAATGAAGTACAAGAGTTATTATGAATTGTACGGGAGTTCTTCTTCATATATCAATTTGTTAAACATATTAAGGTGAAAGTGGAACAATAAAAATGGAAATTTCCCATTGCATTTCACATTTCGGTGATTGCGTGAACAGCAAACTAAACTTCCCGATATTGAATCTTACCGGACACAATATATTGATATCTATTAGCCAACACTATATGTGAATTTTTAACAGCTAAAAATGTGTTCAAATACGAAATGATTTCACCGAATGATATTAGGTATTACAATAGAAATTAGCAAAGGAACTTCATCCATTGTGTGTGTGTGTGTGTCATCTTAGAGTCAATAAAAAGAATAGAGAACAAATAAATGGTCAAAGATTGTGCTGAAGGTGAGAAGCACAGAACAAGGAATTAGACCAGCTCACCTTAATTTCCCCAATTCATTCACTGTAATCAAAAAATGTACCTAAGTTTCAGGGTGCGTCAGGCGGTTAGAATATGTTAATTTGTTAATGCAGGTATTTTGTACATCAGAATGTACATGTCCAGAACAAGAATACCGTTGTTTTTTCCGATTCGAGCATTCACTGGTACAAAACTGGAAATGGTAAACAGACAGCATCTGATAAACCAAGGAAACTGTATTAATAAAAAACTACAAATTTTGCATAAATACCTGTTACTTATTAAACAGAAAAGGTAATTATTTCAATTAAGTAAAAGAACCTTTCACTAGAATGATGCTTGTGTTCCCAAATACATTTAATAACGCTTTAATAAGGTTGATATCTAAGAATTGATAATATCAGGTAGCCTGTCTTCAGCATGTTCTTACGCGTTTGGCAATTTTCTGAAACCCAACGGTTTTAAAGGGAAGAAACATGTTTGAATTAAATATGCTTTCCTAGGAGTTAATCTCATGAACACTTCTGTTAATTGAAGAAAAAAACCGCATTTCTCTGTTATTCGGAAACATATTTGCTTTCACTGGGTAACAGGAAGCAATTCGTTTCATTAAATGGCACTGCATTTTTTTGAAGTAGAGTCAGCAAGCATTCGACGGTGAATTAAAATACAGGAATTTAAGCGTTTCAGGACGCTTACTTCCAACTGCGAAGATATTATTTGTCTACCATATAAGGCATAAGAACCCAAAGCATATGAATATGCATTAAATAAGCGCTTTGAATCAGTATAAATATTTTCTTCTAATAATAAAAATTGCGGTTATTAATTTGCATTTTGTTTAAGACTTTCTATATTTGGCAGTAATAGTAAATTGTGAGCTACACTGTGTAAGAATAGGGCGATACAGTTGCAGAGCTCTGTATATAAAAGAGAGAAATATAGAAGGACACAAGATATAAATGTTTGCCTTCCAGTAGAATAATTTTGCGTAATGGAAAAATTAAAAACAGGCGAAAAATATTATTTAGGAAAAAATCTATGCTAAGGAAAAATAACTTTCAAATACGTCTTCCCATCATTTAAAGAGAAACCTCTATGTTGTAGCGACTGACATACGGTAAACGAAAAAATTATCAATAAGGTTTTTGGAGCGGAGATACAGCTGCAAACAAAGGTACAGAAAAAACAACTAGCGACAGATTTGTGAACCGTAAGACTTCTCATATACTAACCTAAAGTGTTCTACAAAGTAAATTGTATTTTTAAATCACCCATGCAAATGCACAAATGCTGAGAAAAACAGATCGCCGCCACGTAGTTTTTGCCGATGCAAAAGCTTGGGCAAACGCCAATCGCCCTTGCAAACACACGATCCTGAGAAAACAATTTCGCCGCCACGTGGCATTTGCACCACGTAGCAAAAGCACAAATGCTGTAATCTCCCATGCAAAAGCTGCGCAGCTCCGTGGTGTAAAAACCCATGCAAAAGCCAGATGATGAGAAAACAATTTTGCCGCTAAGTTCTACAAACGCCACGTAGCGACGAAATTGTGCATATTTTTGGAAATAATACATACGCAAAGTGTCTGCAAAACTGACCGAAAAGGTTTTTCAGTCCGGGTTTTAGTCCAGCAGATATTCAGGTAAACGGAAATGTGAGCCTTCACCCTCTGGTGGCATATTTGTTTGTAAAAAAAATTCGAAATTATATAAGAAACATTTCGCCCTGGAAATGCTGTCAAACAAAGAATTTTTTGTTTAAATCGGACCCTTAGAAACAGGTAGCTAGCTGCACAGTGTCGCAGTGCTCTAAGCTATGGCTTATGACCATTCGTCCGAGATGGGTACGGGTTCGAATTCCGGTGAGGTATGAATATTATGCTTGTCTTACTGCACGGGCTCTGCCCCTTTCCTGTATGTAACCCGTGGCCCTAAATTAGAGACGTATGACTGCTTACAGCCCATTGAGTTGCTCACGGTAGTCGTTAAACCTCAAAAATAAAAAAAACAGATATCGGCAGAATATCGGTTTACTTGTTGGCCCCTGGTGAAAGAACTTAAGAATTTTTAAGGGGAAATTATTCTGAAAACGTTTTCCGTGGTAAATGATATCGGGTAACGAAATAAGTTTTCCCGGTTAATTTCCAACTCAGATTTTGCTGCAAATACATCAGATACAGAAATAAACGGTTACGTGCCATGGCACCAAAACCAACCTTCATCAAAACTTAAGAATTATATGCAAAACATTTCCCATCAGGAACTGCATCAGATTCAAGAAAAAAATTTCAAGTGGGAGTTTTACAAGCAGAGATATAGGGAAAAACATATATGTTTTTTATTCTACACCTCACCCCCGAGGAAAATCTATGCATTACTTGACAAAGAGGGTGCAACTAAAAGTGTCTTCGATGTAAATGCCATCAAAAGGTGAAATATTTTTTTAATCTGATAGTTAGAAGTAAAAATGTGAAATAAAATGAGTTTTGAATTTGATATAACCTTACGTGTATCATGTCATGTCGCGGCTAAAATGTGCATCGTGAAAAACAGGTATGCAAGTTTCACCATTCTCATATTTCAGACTTTGAAATGCAAAACTTCTCCAGTTGCAGACATGTTGTATCCACAGATGGACAAAGTGATAACATTAGCTTGAACTGATTTTATAACAGATACTAAAAAATACGAATATTAAAAATTAAAATGAATGTGATCCTGAAAAACTAAAGGAAGCGACAAAAAAATTTGTCGACTTTATAGCAATAGAATAAAAAGCGGTTTTCGTTAAAGCTGAAGGCAAACTGAGTTTAAAGAAACTCAAAGCTCCAGTTTAAAAACCCAATTTTTAAATATATCTATATTTAAAAAATAAGAGCAGTTTGGAAGAAAAGTGCGATTCCATAGGATTTGGAAATATCTGGCATGAATTCAATCTTAATAAAGGAGCAGCATACATAAGTGGGAAACGAATTTTCCTGTAGGAATGATTCTTTACAAATAATTTATACAAATTATTTGTGAATAATCATGGAATAAGTGAAAAATAGCGCATATTTGTGCAAATTATTATAATTGTATAGCCTTCCATGAATTTCTGAAGAATGATTTCTTCAGGGAAATTCGTTTCCCCCTTATGTATAATGTTCTCGGAAACAGTGGAACTTCTGACCTACATTAAAACAGGGATGTTCGGAAAATACGGAATATCTTCGACTATCGCATATCTGAACATTCTCAGGTTTCTAAGCAACATCTCCCTAGTTTCAGTTGCTTGGAACTTCCATGTCATAAGTGGTTTAACGGAGAGCATTCTCGACCTAAAACCGGGAGGTGCGGATTGGATTTCCGCTCCAGGCCAATGAAATTTTCAAGTTTCTGAAGGAGAGACTACGCGGAAACAGTGAAAATACGACAGATTTGTGCCAAATAGTTTAATTACGGGTGCAAGATTTGTGGGTAAATCGGTACTTTAGCGTCCTAAATTATTTCGTCGGAAAAATATAACTGTGTGAGAAAAGTGCGAAGTACAATTTTTTAAGCATGCAAAATAGTGGGAAAAGGTGCAAAAATATACTATTTGTAGATAAAACGAAATAATTTTTCCGAAGTCTTAACCTGCGAGTACGATGATTTGGTAGAGTACATGCGGTAGGCCTAGGGCGACGGAGCGGCCACAGCGTCAAGTTGCAGTCCAGTGAATGGAAACTTCGTTGAGAAGGGCAAGTAACGGGCGGAAGAATACAGAAACAAGTGGTTGAGCAGTACATAGTCATCGAAGCGTGTTGTATGAATACGCGGAAGGAAAGAGGTCGGCCTTATGCAGCATTGTAAGGTGTTGTTTTTAAAGGGTCATTTTGAGAAAGCGTAACTACAAAATCGTCAGTCTCCACACTTAATTTCGGATTTCGTCAGGGCTTAAAATTTTATTTACCGCTACAATACAAGAAGCTGTAGGCCTTCCTGCCATAATACGATGTCTGATTTGAAGAAAATCGTTTAACTTGAAAAATATCCGTTTCACGAGGGGAAAATGTGAGCTACGACGTACGGAATAACAGCAGAGCTACAAATGAAGTGCTGGAAGAAATCACCTACCCCTGCACATCTTCCAAACCATAACCAAAGCTTTGGGTTCAACCCGAACCAAAACGTCTTCCTCAAAACTTCAGCCGTACATAAATTCATTTACATTCCGTATTTTCTTTCCATTCGGAAATATTGTGAAACTAATGATAACGACATTCCGCGCATATCTCTATCATAAAAAAATAAAATAGGTTTGAAATACTTCTACTTCCACACGATTACACGACGCATCACACTCTTCCGAAAAAGACACCCAACTCCTGTTGTATTCTTCCGCGCATTCACTACCAACTCGTACTCCGTTCCGACGCACTAAACCTTCACTTTGTGGCCGTTAGCATCGCTTCAGCCTCCCGCACCAACTGCTGCAAACCATCGTAGTCGCAGGTTAAATCATCGGAAAAATTATTTCCTTTTATCTAAAAAACTATATTTTTGGACCTTTCCCCATTATTTTGTATGCTTAAAAATTGTACGTCGCACTTTTCCCACACAGTTAAAAATTTCCGACAAAATAATTTAGGACACTAAAGTACTCATTTACCTATTTTTGACAGACTGGAATGTATTGGATGACAGAAACATATATTAAATAAGGAGTTTCAATATTTTTCACTGTCACATTGAAATTGACATTGCCCCTGGTTTCGAACAAACTACAGGTTTCAAACAAACAAAACCGCATCAAGTTTCCGTTATAAGTAATTTACGCACCTCCGACTTCAACTGTGATATTCTTTTTTCTGTAAAGCTCCGCAGTTGCTCACTAGAGGGGTCCGTTAAGTCACCCGTCGTCTAGCCGGCTGCTAGGCCAGTCGAGAGTGTGCAGGTTCTGATATCAGATAGTTTGTTCGTCTGTGTACGTAGTGAGACGACAAAATGGTTCGACCTGTTTTGCCTCAGTTTGGAACATACATCTGTCTGACAAGTCACTCGTACTTTGTGATTCCTGGTCTTGACAGATAGATGAACAAATACTGCAGGAAGCCTTCGGGGGAAAACAAGTTCATTTAAAAGTCATTCCACCAAAAACTGCAATATATATGTTCCATTCCTCGAAGTTCTTTTTTTCAGACAATATAAAATTTGTGCAAAGACGATTATAGACTACATAAAATTGCGATCCAACATGCCGTAGCCAAAATTACATGAGAGAATATTCCTTCTGAAGATGCATTGTGTGATCTACAATCAACTGTCTGCGGAGATCTACAGACCGATGCTTCGTTACACATCGCAGGAAGCTTCCTACTATTGTGGTGAACCTGTGTAATAATTAGAAAAGTGTCATAGACGTGGCTTTCAACACTAATGTTCTCCATGTGTGCATTCTGTGGTTGTACCTATGTTGCATTTATTACTTGTTCCTTGCAAGTCCATTCATCATGAGTGAAGTTTACAGAATATGTGGATTAAAACATATATGATTTCTTGAAGTATTTTTTCAGCTTCCGAGTGTAGAATTTAATACAACAATTCGAGGGTGACTGATGAAATCCTTTGGTTTAATCATTTTTTTTATTATTCTTTCTAATAAAAAAATGCCACTCAGTTCATTATTTTAGAAAGCAAGAAAGTTATATTTGATTTGTTTTACAATTGTTATTTAACATATTGTTGTAAATAGATAGTATTTGCAATAAATATGAACGAAACTCTAATGGAGAAAATTTCTGAAAGGTGGAAATGAATATGTCTGTAATTTGGTAAATAATTTATTCTTTCTGTAATTTGGTAAATAAATTTATTCCTGCGCTGAACACATTAAATGCAATATATCAGCTCATGTATTACAGTGATAAGGATTTTTGAAATTGATCTTACACACTTGCCATCTGAGTCCATGACACAACTTCAAACTCCAGAACTGTCGTTGAATGCAGATTTTTTTTTAAATTCCTTTGTAATTCTCAAAAAAAAAGCGACAGGATAAACCAACTTCGGTGAACTTAAGAGTTTGCCAAAAGATCTCAAGCACGATATAAGCCAATTACACGTATGTAAATATTTAGAACGCTGAAGGATGTTGGAATAGGACCTGTTTTTCGCGACAAAACGTTATTTCAATAATTTCATTAAATTCACTTTCACCAACAGGAACCAAAATCTCAGCGCACATTTTCGGTACATGCTGCGCTGTGTATATATATTTTCCCCACGTTTTTATTCAATAGAAGTTTTTCAGAAGTCCAGCTTTAAAAAACTTGCTTTGTTCTACAGGTATGTTCTTGTATTAATTAATTCAATTTACCACCGCTTCCGATAAAGGCAAGGTATTTTTAGAAAAATTTCAGGATTCCGAATTAAAAAAAAAATGTGTTGTTTTATAAGTATGCTTGTGCATTGTTGCCTTCCATTTACTACCTGTTCCAATAAGGAGAAAGATTTTCAGAAAGTTTTTGACTATAAAAATCCGTACGTAAAATTTTAAAAATGAAATACAGTATATCGTAATATGTTTTCAAAAAGAAGAAACAATAGTACGTTAGAGGAAAAGCGGATAAAATGGTAATTCTTGCTTTTATCTTATTTTCTTCATAAAGAAAAATAATATCTTTTCTGGAGCGCAATTTCCAGTGCAAGCTCCGAGTGATGCTAAGGATCAAAGTGTCTTATGCTAAATGTGTCTGGATTTTGAAACAGTTTGTTTCCTCTAAATTTGGATAGGAAAAACCAGAAATTCCTATTTTGCCATAAATTTGAAGGCATTCATTGGTTTGGACGCATGCGAAAATATGAGCTTTCCTATCCTTGTACATAAGAAGCAGATATATAATTAACACCATAGTACCTCAGCCGGATTGTTAATGAGAAATTTAAACTGAATTTGAAAATTATAGAAAGTCAAAATAACGACGAATAAAACGGGCCACCTTAGCTGCATGCACATATTCCGATAATTTTTGTTAAATGCATTGAGTAACATTGGCGTTGGGATCAACTCTGGTACATGTTTCACAGAAGAGCAATACGTTTTTAGGATACAGATGTCCTCTTGCTCCGTGTCATAATATCGAGCAATTTAGGGGAGTGAGGATTAAAATATCGATCCGTGAATCCGTCTGTATCGTTTAAAATAGTTTCAGCTTCACCGAACGTAGATGCAATAATTTTATTCGCTGCAACAGTATTACCATAAATATTGTTTTTTTCCCGAGTGTCTGACACGGGTCTAAACCTGCGATTGAAAAATTTGGAATATAGAAGATTTGAGTAAATATACTGGATAGGAAAAAAATTAGAAAGATTAGAGACAAAGAATAGAAACAAAACTTCTGTACTAACCGAGCCCTCAGGATCAGTGGAAAAAACAAAAAGCCCTCAACTTTTGATAACCACAAAACTGACACGACAACAATTATCCACCTACACCATCGCCACGTATGGAAGTGAAACTACAAGAAACCTTTTCCGGTGCTGCCGTAGCAGCCTGTAATCGGCGCCATATTTTAACCCGAATTTAAGTCGCTAACCTATTCATGAATCTTGTCTGGCTGTCTGTTATATTCGCATATATTCAACACTATTCGGTCCATTGATATCCGGCGCACGGGGTGGCCAGGGAATGGGACCCATCTCGTCTTGTCAACCGTTCTCGGGAGGTGTCGTTTAGAAACTCAAGATCAGCCAGTTCCCGATGAGTAGGTGCACCATTATACTGGAAAATATTTGTTGGTTGAAGGTCTCCCATCTCTGGTACCACATATTCGGTCGTAACATCGACGTAAATATTTGCAGAATGTATTTTCCCTGCGAAACATTATGTCCCAAAAATGCGATAGCACGTAATTCAAAACTACAAATTCGTTTTGGGACAATCCCGCTGAATCTCTCAAGTCACATGGGAATTATTTTCTGTTCCCCAAATCCTCACATTGCCTTTGTTCAGCTTGACATAAAAGGTTGCCTCATCTAAAAAATAAACACGGGAGAAGTCTGTATCTACAGATTTTCGGTCCAGCATGTTAACTGCAAACTCTATCCATCTGTCTTCTTTTAAGCTCGCCATTAAAGAGATTTGCAAACTGTAAAACAATGCCGTTCTTGTCACCAGATTTTTTTCTATGTTTTGGAAATTGTAATTTCTTTTTATTTAAAACAGGTCATTTATGTCATAATGTAATGGGCTTATTACCGCTATTCTTAAACGAATTGATAAATAAAAGTCAAAGCCTAATTAAAGGCGTACGAATAAATTTTGTTGAAAAAAAAACACTGTAAAGTTAAGTAATTATTTTGTTTTATTAAATGTATGTTACTTATGTAATAGTCAAAATCGCGTCCCTTATTTCAATACGTTCTTTAAAACAATTATTAATCACACATCTAAAGGAATCTTAAATCTGCGGATTGTATTGCACTGCGTACCATTTGAAATTTCGGTTTAGTTTTAAGAGTACTAATGGGTAAAGAAAGCAGCGTGCTCCTTAACATTTCAAAGAGAGAACCATCTATCACCATTTTTGCCTTAATGTTAACTCAGTGTCTGAATTCGGTTTTAAGGATATTTCATCAAGAAACTGTATGAAAACTGACCTATGTTCAAAACCTAAACTATCCAGATTTAAAACGTTAAATACTGTTGATTGTTTTCAGTGAAATTTTCGAAAGAAAAAGAATGGTATAAATGCATGTTTTTCTTGTTACTTTTACCTATTGTTGACTTGAATAACAAAACCAAAAGCTAAGGTTCTATATTTAATTGCGAATTTTTGGTAGGCCGTGTCTGATGCCTGGTCTTAAAGAGTCCTTCAAATAGCAACTATATTATTAGGGATAGGGTTTGCTATAGGAAAGAAAAACATTACAGTTTTGGAGAGATAGAAGTACAACGGCACTGTTGCATGGCGGCGACCGTGGAAGCATGAATAGAATCCACAGAGATGAAACCAAGCTACACTGCAGTGCAATATTCCTTGCAACAGCACCCAACACTGCTGGACACCATGAGGTACAGAAGCAAACATGGATGCCGCAACTAGCGTGAAGTTATTGCAGTCACACGTCAAAATGAATATTAACTCCTTTAATTGCATCTAAGAAAGCTGTTATGTCACCCGTAAAGCAAAATACTGTATTTTGCCGGAGGCACAATTCCTTTCGCAAAATACCTTATCTCGTTTTTATTCACAAGCTGACATATCGAAGGGGGTATGTTAAATTCTAAGGAACAAGGTGTCATTGAGATACTTTTCCGTACTGACTAAGGAAAACATTCACCCCTGTTAAGAATTTACGTTAATCGGAGGTCACAGCTACTTTTAATGCTACTGCATCTACTTTGTCTAAAAACCTCTCATTGTTTGGGGGTTAACGTTATTCTATGGTTTGTGTAAATGGAGGTTTCACTGTATGTACTTGGGAATTACATCAGCATCCTTTGAAACTCGTTGCCACTAAGCCTAAAATGATCTGAGATAAAATAAGAAGATACGTAACAAATCCAAATAAGTCCGAAAACAAATTATATGACTGTTTTGTGACATATCACCTATTTTATCGCAGCTACATTTTCTCCTTCTGTTAAGGAGAAGAGAGCTATAACTTTCATCGGCGATAGCCGGTGATTCTTATTGTCGCAAAAATTTAAGATCCCGAAAGTTGCCTTTCCTTCAGACCATGTTTGACGTAATTTTAACAAAAATGCAGTAGTAACAGATAAATAAAGTTAATACAGTATGTCTGCTAGTGACATAGTTTTCTTTTTACTATATTTTCAAATCAAACGGCCAAAATCAGTATTTGATCTGACAACAAACTGCAACTTACTTTCTGCCTTACTGGAAAAATCCATCTGGGTGATGTGCTAAAGCTTGGAGACCTTTATTTCTATTCCAATCCAATAAATGTGGGTTACTAGTATGCATTAGGGCCGTATTTTGCGCGAGAGATACATTCGGACGAGACAGCGTAAAGCCGAAACCGCGTGTATTCAAAACCAATAATAAAACTACATCATCATCATCATCATCATCATTGTCAACCATTATCAATCCACTGCTGGACGAAGGTCTCCCCAAGTTTCCTCCACAACGGTCTGTCTTGTGCCAGTCTCCTCCATGTCACCCCTGCATACTTTCGAATTTCATCCACCCATCTCCTATGTGGTCTTCTTCTGGGTCTTTTCCTGTCCCTTGGAATCCAATCTAAAATTTCGGCTGTCCATCGATGATCTGTCCTTCTGGCAGTATGTCCAGCCCATTGCCATTTCAGGGATTTAACTCTGATCATGATGTCTTCCACTCTTGTCATTTTTCGGATCCACGAGTTCCTCTTCTTATCTCTCCTGGTTACACCAAGCATGCACCTCTCCATGCACTTTTGAGTTGTCTGCAGCCTTTGTATGTCTCTTTTAGTTAAGGTCCACGTCTCTGCACCATACGTAAGCACTGGAAGGATGCATTGATCAAACACTTTTCTTTTAAGACATAATGGCATATTGCTCTTGAAAATTATGCTGTTTCTTCCAAATGCTCTCCAGGCAAGTTTTGTACGCCGATTAATTTATTCATCAATGTGACCCTCACTTGATATCTGCTGTCCAAGATAAACGTACGTGTCTGTTATCTCCAGCTTTTCTCCATCAATCGATAAATCTTCATTTCTTGTAAAAGCATTGAACATCACTTTTGTCTTCTGAAAGTTCATTTTTAATCCCACTTCTTTACTCTTGTCAGCAAGTTCCTGGATCATACTCTGCAGCTCTGATGGGGTAGTTGCAAAAATGACTACGTCATCAGCAAAACGAAGGTGGGTTAGATAATCTCCATTAATCTTTATCCCCTTGTTTTCCCAGCTCAGCGACTGAAAAACACCCTCCAATGTGGCATTAAAGAGCTTCGGAGATATGGTGTCACCTTGTCTCACTCCCTTTCCAATTTTTACGTGTGTTGTATTTTCAAACAGCCTAATCTTTGCACTTGCATTTTCATAGATGTTATTAATAATATTAATGTATGCATCTTCAATACCGCAGGTTTTCAGAGCCATTGTAACTGCTGATGGTTTCACCGAATCAAAGGCTTTTTCATAATCGATAAAAGCCATGCACAATGGAAGTTCATATTCCCTCGCTCTTTTAATTAGTTCTCTCAGCATATGGATATGATCTATTGTGCTGTAGCCACTCCTGAATCCAGCTTGTTCTCTCGGTTGAGCCATGTCTAGTGCTACCTTCAAGCGGTGTGAAAGAACTTTAGTGAAGATTTTATAAACTACTGATAGGAGGCTGATAGGTCTGTAGTTTCCAAGATCCTCAATGTCACCTTTCTTATGTAGCAGGATCATTGTAGCGGTGTTCCAATCCTCAGGAATCTTTCCTTCATTAAGGCATCGAGTGAAAATTTGGGCGAGTACTGTTTCGATTTCTCCACTTGCTTCTTGTATGATGTCTACAGTAATTCCATCTTCTCCTGGAGCTTTTCCTCGCTTCATGTTCTTGATTGCATGTGCAACTTCTGCTGGAAGGACTGGAGGAACTCTGGTACTGGTATCTTTCATGATGTCTGGAGTGCATATATCATCCCTTTCATATAATTTGGAGTAGAAATCTTTCACTCTTGTCAAACTTTCGCCTCTATTTCTTGTTACAGAACCATCTTCTTTTCTCAGTGCCATAATCTGTTTTCTTCCCTTACTGAGATGTCCCTTTGCTATCTTTAGGCTTTGGTTGTTTTCAATTGCTTTCCTCACTAGTTCACAGTTGAATTTCCTTACGTCTTCAGTGATACTTTTTCTTACTGTCTTGCATAGCTCTATATATTCCACTTTGGAAGTCACATCTTCTTTAGTTGTCCTCATCTCTCTTCTCTTTTTGCATCAAAATTTTGGTTTTTCCTGATAATTTGTTCACATGTAACTTGTTCTTAGACCCAGCTAATTTTGTTGCTGTTTCCATAAGAGCTTTGGTTACTTTTCTGTTAACTTCAGAGATGTCCACTTCTTCCGATGTTAGGCCTTCTAAAGCAGAGAACCTGTTCTTCAGTTCTAACTTGAAGGTATTATGGTGTTTTTTAAGGTTGGTTATGTCAATAGATTTTGTTTGTCTTACGAGCTTGCCACGTTCAAGTTTAGTGTTGAGGTGCATCTTACATCTCACCAATCTATGGTCACTACCTGTGTTGAACTTGTTTAGCACACTGCAGTCTTCTATGACGAATTTTTTGTTACACATAATAAAATCAATTTCACTTGTCGTCCCATTTGGATGTCTCCATGTCCATTTCCTGTGTGGCTTTTTCTTGAAGAAGGAGTTCAAGATGAAAAACCCTTCTGCCTCTGCAAACTCAACGAGAGTATTTCCACGCTGGTTTCTGTTGCCATGACCGAATTTACCTACTGAAGTTTCATTCTGTTGCCGTTGCCCTATTTCTGCATTGAAATCTCCCATAATTATTTTCAAGTGCTGCTTACCTTTATTATTTAGATGACGAATTTCCTCATAAAATTCTTCAATTTCTTCTTCAGGATGACTTGTGGTGGGTGCATAAGTTTGAATAATCTGAGCCTGGTATCTTTTCGAGAGTTGGATAACAAGTCGTGCAGCTCTGTCAGAGGAACTTTCAACTTCTACAACTTTATTCTTCAGTTTCTTGTTTATTATAAATCCAACACCACTAGTTCTGCCAGTATCTGTCCCACGATAGTAGAAGAGATGTCCACTTTTCAGTTCGATGAGATCTTCTCCTTTTCTCCTTACCTCACTTAGCCCCACGATGTCCCACTTGATCCTTTGTAGTTCCTCTTCCAATTCAAGAAGCCTTGAATCAGAAGATAGGGAGCGTCCATTGTAAGTAGCCAAGGTCAGCATCAGATGGCAGCCTAGTCCGGTCCTCCGGGGATTCTTAGCACCCTCTGCCTTCATGTCGCACTGGCCGCTGCCTTGGCCAGGTACATTCCAGCTGCCGGAGACTGAGGGCCAAGATTTAAGTTGTGGAATCATTTTGGAGGGGTTTTGGCCATAACTCACCACGCTGGCCAAGCGGGTTTGTGAGTGTGGGATAGAATTTCCTCTGATCCCGATGGTATAGTTATACTGCTATGGGCGGTCGTCAGAGCCCCTTTAGTGGGAACAGGATGCACCACGAGAAGGCGGGTTTGACATTTGTCAAGGAGAGGCTGTGATGTTACGCATCACCTGACCTTGCATCCCAAAAACTACATACAATTATATATATTCACGGTATTATTCGCTCACATATATTTATTGCAGTATAATGTATATTTTACAAAGAACAATGTATGTGTACTTTTGTAGCAGATACATTTAAAATATGAGAGAGCATGATGCAAATCCTTATGCCTACCTACCTAATCGTTGCCTTCACTGCGTAACATCACTGCGGGGTCATCAAAGCTGAGATCCAAAGCTGATGCGTTAGGTGCAGTAGTTATAGACTCTTGGTGGGGCAATGGGTATCCAGTAAAAGAAGTTCTTTTCTGGAAAAACACCGTTATCGGCAGCTCCTGCCGCTGCTGCTTTAGCTGCTGAAAACTATCATAATACAGCATTAAAAGGTCCGCAATACTTCGGTTTATTTTAAGGCTGCGCTCTATAGAGTGATCATAGTTAGAAATGAAATATTGCAAGTATTTTGCTGCTTGGAAAATTTCGGCAAACTTGTGCAGGTCACCGCTGGCAGTTTAATTTTGTTTGTCGGCGTCGTCATCATCATCTTCGTCCGATGAAGTTTTCACAAGTTGCAACTCTTCATTGCTCAACGGTTCTTGATGTCCAATCAAATCTCTTATTTCTTCCTCCAGAATATCGATATGGGTGGCCATCTGAGTAATGTGTTTTTCTTCCTCGTTGATGGTAGGAAAACCTTTAAAAATCATTGACACAGTCATATCACAGGAGCCGCCGGCACGATTTGATTAATTATTTCGTAGTTACATTTCCCGTGTGATATGAATCTAGCAGTGTGGCTAACCGTGTATAATTGAATCTGCGTAAAATAAATCTGCATAAAATGCCGCACCACTCTATACTCTTTTACTTCTCGAATTTAGAACAGACCTGATGCTTATGTCTCGATCTGTACGGGTGTGATCATTGCAACCACCGGCTTTATTTTTTTTGATTGGAGGTTTAACGACCACCGTGAGCAACTCAATGAGCTATAAGCAGTCGCCCGTCCCTAATTTAGGGTCACTGGTTCCAGGGATGGGAGAGAGCCAGTGCCGTAAGACAAACACAACATCCATGCCTCACCGGAATTCGAACCCGGAACCCTTTCCGACGAATCATCAGAGGCCATCGCTTAGACCACTGCGCCACTAGGGCGGCCCCACCGGCTTCAGTCAGCCATCTGGTCATCCTCCATTTTTGGTGAAACCCTAAGTCTTTCCCACTTCAAATACCTAGAAATATTTGACATGAGCACATCGATAGGCTTCTACACATTCTCTCGCATCTCGTTCTTTGCTGCCGAAGCACTCGTCCCGCCTTCCCTGAATGTACCTATATTACTGACTACTTCTTCTTCGAATGATTATCAGGAACTATCCGAGGAGTTCTTCTTTTTTTTTGCTTTCTCCTTCTACGTATCGATCTACTTACTCTACATAATTTTCTGCTGATTTGCCATGGCGACCAACTCGAGAAGCATTGGTCTCATCTCATAAGTCTTCAGCAAAATATGGCGTTCTTTCTCCTTCCACTGATAGTAAAAGCTTTAGCTCGCATGAGCACTCTGCCGATGAATAATTCAGGTCCATAATCCTCCTAATATGAATCGGATTTAAACACTCCAGCTGGTCTGCAGCTGTCTGACACAGGTGTTGTTGATCTTCCTTCCCCGTTTGCATTCGTCTACAATTGAGGGTTTTGCTGAATTGGAGTTTGCCTTATTTTGTTGAAAACATATCTAACTCTCTCGTAGAGGCATGCACATTGAAGCATATCATCCTGGGATTAAAGAAAGTCACCACGCATTCTGAGAGCCCTTGTTACCGTATGGAAATCTACGAATGTCCAAAGCTAGTGATTCTTTCACGGTATTTTCAAAGAAACCCTCTTCTTTTACTGTGACACATTTTACGAATGCTTAACAACACCTCCGCCTTAGACGCTGACGACTGGCTATTCCTTAGTCATCAAGACTTGACATCCCATCAATACGTTTCCTACTTAAATCCATTTTTTTGCAATATGATTGTGCTCCTGTTAAATTATTTTTTACATTTCTGTTAAAACTATTAAAATATAAAATTTAGAGTTTAACTTTTGCGAAAAAAACTGAAATTATTGTTTTATATCATTTGACATTTGAGAAAAAAAGAAATTCTAAAAATTAGACACACGTTTAGTAAAAATTTGCGTTAACGATTTCAAAAAAAAAAAATAATAACGAGAGAGAAATTTAAAATTCGTAATTTGAATTATCCTCTGATAGCAATTTAAAGCATTGACTACACTATGAACAAAATCAAGAGCAGGTAAATACAAACGTTAAGTATTGAAATTAGATATTTATTTTGTTTAAAACATATGTAAGTTTAATATTTCATAGTTAATATCCGTTAACTGCACAAGTATTTAAATAATTGTTTTTCCGCTGTAAAATTTTGTTAGAATTTCACAGCGGAAAAGTGATACAGTGATTACCAGTTGTCTAATTCTGTGAAAAAAACACGAGGAAAAGGAAACTGTTCTCGATAGAAAATTAAGTTGCACAACAAAGCAAATGACCTGAAGTTTTACCATCACCAAAAATATTAAGAGCCCCATAAACTTGCAGCTGACGATGTTTCGAGATATAGTATCTGTATTATAAATATAACGTACAATACATAAGAAATGGGAACTCGTTGATCCGAAAAATGACAAGAGTGGAAGACATCGTGATCAGAGTTAAATTCCTGAAATGACAGTGGACTGGACATACTGCCAGAAGGACAGACCATCGATGGACAGCCGAAATTTTAGATTTGATTCCAAAGGACAGGAAAAGACCCAGAAGAAGACCACATGGGAGATGGGTGGATGAAATTCGAAAGTATGCGGGAGTAACATGGAGGAGACTGGCACAAGACAGACCGTTTTGGAAGAGGCTTGGAGAGACCTTCGTCCAGCAGTGGATTGGACGGGACGGGAAATAACGTGGACAGAGCGATGACATCGTCCATTTACGTGTATCACTGTGTTTGTGACAAACCATTTGTTCCTAAACAGAAAAAAATAATTTTCTTTCAATACAAAACACTGCTAAAGTGTTGGAGGATTCTGAATTTCAAAAACTAAGAGACACTGTAAATTACACTGAAGTGCCTAAGTCGTGGGATACATACCTAGTGTCATTTAGGACCTCTTCTAACCCAACAAAGTGCAGCAACTCGACGTGGCATTGGCTCCACAAGTGGTCGGAAGACTACTGGAGAGATATTAAGCCATGCCGTCTGAACAGCCGCCCAAAGTGTCGTGGTATTTATAGATGCAGGATCTGGGGTGCGAATGTACCTTTCCACCACGTCCTATAAGTGCTCTATTGGGTTCATTTCGGTCGAACATGGTGGACACACCATAAGCCGGAAACATCTAGAATTTTACTAACACATTTTGACTACTTGGGCCCAATGATAAGGTACATTATCGGTGTGGAAAATTCCACCGTTGTTGGGAGTATTTGAAATCCATGAAAAGCTGCAAATGGTCATCCAGCAGAGCAATAAAGTGATTATCAGTTAAAGACGTGTTTACGAGGAGCAGAGGACTCATACCATGCTACGTAAATACACCACATATGTATGGAACCACCACGAACTTTCATAGTACATTGTCGAAAGCTTGGTTCCATGGCCCCATGGGATCTGCGCCACACCTGAACCCAATCATCCGCTCGTAACAACTAGTATCGGACCCTGCCATACGTTGCCAGTCTTCTAGGGTCGAATAACCGTGTTCACGAGCACAAGGGAGTCCCGATGTTCGATGTAGTGGGGTTGACTAAGGCAATATGTTCGGTCTTCTACACCCATACCCCATGGACGCAACTGAGGGGAGTTTCGGAACCCTTCAACTCACAGTTGAACAGAAAGATAATCGCATGTATGCATGCGTTATTCTGCTTTCACGTGATCAAGTCGAACAGATCTTGGACCGTATTGTAAGAGGTGACTAGAAATGGGTCCTGTATGAAAATATCAGCCGATGTAAACAGCAGTTCTACCCAATTAGATGCGCATACAGACCCTCAAATCCGGCTTACGATCGCGTAAGGTTTCTCTGTTTGTTTAGTGGGATATGCACGATTTCGGGTTTCTTCAGCTGCTGCAGGATAACACAACTTTCCCTGTTGTTGTGTACTGCCATCAGCTGAACGATCTGCCCGCATAGCTCACGTCGAATCGCCCAGCACTACTGAACAACAAGGGCGTCATCCTGCAGATGAATGGAGCAAGATCTCACACAGCACGGGTGACTGGTCACAAGATGAGGAACCAAGGCTGCATCTTACGGCCGCTCACAGCCTATTACCGGAAAATTGTTCCTAATCCAATAGCCCTGTGTTAATGTGTGCTAATTAAAGAAAACCGTGAAAAAATCTACTTTTATTTTATTGGCTTAGGAAAATTGTCCCCAAGCCAATAGCACCGTGTTAATATGAGCGAATTAAAGAAAACCGTTTAAAGATCAATGAATTTGTATATTTACTTTGTCTCCACGTATTTAAAAGATTTTCACCTTTCGCCGAAGCCAACTTTTTCGGTCGTTGCAGCATTTTCTGGACGGCCAGCTATTCAAAAACTGGGGCTATGTCAAACGGTATTTTACTAATTTATTCGCGTCTAGGTACCAAAAATGTTAAAGTGATGGTGTCCAACATCTTTCCTGACGAAGGAAGTAAGTAGCGGAAAACGATGGATATATTTTGGACTGATCTGTACTTATATATACGGTAATTAGCATTTGTAGCGTTTTACCCTATTAGGACTTTTTTTGCGTTTTTAAGCAGAAATTCCCAAATCAATTTACAATAATGTCCTGATAGTTGGGCCATGAGTTTATTCAGGGCCTCCGATGTTTTGGCCGAATTCTTAAAGAACATCCCAAATTAAATCTTTTGGATAATGCTTCGCATAATTGGGGATACCCTTTAGTTGTGCCAAAGTCTCTTAGTCTCTATGAGCCCTGAATATATCGAAATCTACTGTATTTTCAAGACTTTTGTTTGTCGCTTGAAAAGCCGAAACCACAACTACTTAATATATTAATATTCTAAGTGTCGAATTTAGGTAAAGTACCACTGCTAATTCTGGTTGTTCCTAAGAGCAGACCTTAAAGTTCGAAATAAATACACTAGCTCGCAAAATAACAATAAAGTACGTGCTCAGATGCAGTAGATAGCAAATAAAACGAGAATTAGAGATTCTGAGAAACAAAGAAGGAAAAAATTAATTCTCATCCTAAGATATACCGTGTAAGCAAATCCTATATTATGTCGTGTCTAGGCATTTACCGAACATCGCAAATCATACAATAGAATGCTAGCAGTCACCAATCCCTAATTTAGGTCCACTGGTTGTAGGGCATAGAGAGGGTCAGCAACGCAAAACAAATACAGCTGGCGTGGGTGCTATATTTGCATGCCTCACCCGTCTTAGAACCCTGAATAATCTCTGACGAATAGTCTGAAGCCAGAGCGCAGGTCATTGCGCCAACGGGGAGCTGTACCCGAATCCTGTAATATTCACAGCAAAAGCATGCTCTGTGGTTCAGCAACTATCTAAGTGCTGCTGCATTCAGTTTCTCAGTAGACAGAAATTGAAGTGTTTCTTACCTGCTATCTGAAGTGGAAGCACATAGGCCTGTTCTGTCTCAACGTCTGCACTATTTGCTAAATCACAAGGCAGGTAGATGAGTGTGAATTCACACTGCTAAGTTTATACTAAGCGAATTTACACTGCTAAGTTTGTGAAATGCAGTAAATATGGGAATAGATAATCCAAATCTGTACTTACGAGTCATTGATTTAGAAACCTTTATGCAGATGACCGTAAACTACACGCATACACGATATATCCAAACATCGTGGTCACTTGTGTAACCGATTGAGCTAAAAAAATTTACAAGTGCTGATCGTCTTCTATCGTCAATAGTGTTGATCCCAATGAGAAAAACAAAGGACATTTTGGAGTTCGATATAATAAACTGCGCATAGTTCAATCTGCGAAGTTATTATATCAAAATAGGTCCAATTGTGAGTGTCCGTCTTCTTTGAGCGACGATTTTGAAAATAGCAGATCAGACTGGTTTAAGAAACGTAAAGATTTCTAGGGGCTTTGATCAGTGGAAGAAAATAACACACGTTGCCAATCTGAGATGGGAAACTGCGGCGTAACGACAATCTGTCAGAAAAGTGATTTCCGCCGCCTGAGATGGCTTATACGGATGAAATAGAGATTTCTGTGAGTAACGATAGATTGGAGCAATGAGAGAAAGATTTTCCCGACCTATGTTCTAGCGAACAAAGCGCAGTATATTGACAGTCGCATGACTCTACGGAAACCGATTTTTTTTTTTGAAAAACTGGAAAGTCCTTCTACGGTGGCCTCAGGAACACCGTGACTGGACACTGGAAGACATGTGCTTTAAAGCATCGCCTAACATCTTGTTCTGTGGCGATGATTTGCATAGAGTTTTGGGGATTCTCATAAAACTATGAATCCAGCTAGCCTTTTAAACACGCTTCAAAATTGTGTAGGTGGTATCGTGATAGGTAGCACCTTTAGTTGGTTCGGAACGGGTTCCGTCATTATGCTAAACTGTCTGGTGACCTAAAAGGAATACATGAGCATTGTTGCCGTTCAAGTCCATTCTAAAATGTTGATTTTCTAACATAGCACGTACAATAGTGCTATAATCCCTCATGCAATATCTGTTCACTAGTGTTTACAACGACCATACAGCGATTTCTACCATCATACCTGGTCATCACAAAGCCGGCATTCGAACCCCACCGAATATATATGTCGTACGTTAGATCCCGGAGCAAAGTTCTTTACTTTCAAATACGAACCATTTAATGGACTATTTTGTGAACGCCTGGTTTGCTTAAGATGCACTCCAAGACCTCGTGAAATCTACGACAAATCGCGTACGGGTTTTAATTTTGGCCAAACGAGGTCCAAAATGGTAGTGAATAAGATTTTTTTACTAAGTGGCGGGACAGTGTGTAATTATGTCAGAGACACGTTCGAAATAATATTATGACGTTTTCTTATTTCTGAAGAAATATACATGTCTAAGTTTATATGCAGAATGAAAGCGGTAATAAAATGGAAAATTTTATTACAAATATCTGACAAGAGAGTTTTAAATTTTTTCGTCTGCTACTGTGTAATCAACACGTCAGATTTTTCTCACATAGCTCATGAGAACATTTTTAAATACAAGTACAACTTGTTTTGAGGTTGCAATCCGCAGACAAACTTCTTGAGAAAGGCTTGGGATCCCTTTGATTCCTTATTTTATAAGTGCATCCTTTTTGTTTTTGATTGGAGGTTTAACGACCTACGTGAGCAACACAATGGGCTATAAGCAGTCGCCCGTCCCTAATTTAGCGTCACTGGTTACAGGGAAGAGAAAGAGCCAGTGCCGTAAGACAAACGCAACATCCATGCATCCACGGGATTCGAACCCTGATCCCTTTCGGACGAATGATCAGATTCCATCGCTTAGATCACTGCGCCACCGGGACGGCTGGTCCATGCTTGAGTGGCGCACAGCGAATCCGTTAACCGATTGGCCTGTCCTGGAAAGAAATAAAACTACTTGATTTATTCAGCAAGGTAGACACGTCCTGATTCATGAGGACTTAAAGAGTTTTCTTCGGAATACACATATCGAAGAAAGAACTCAGTTAACATCACTGAAGGTATTCCTTAGGTCTTGCCGAATTTGCTTCGTCTTTGAGGTCAATACAGAGCTAATGTGTTATCAACACACTTCTCACCATATAGATAACAGCACGACAGCATACATTTCTGTATTGCGCGGAGTTCTGGCATATTCTGGGAAAGGGACTTTCATCTAAAAACAAATTTAAGATCATGCCTTTAGCTTTAAAAAAGTAGAACACATGGAAGTAAAGAACGATAAAATACGTTTATTGGCATAAGACAGCAAACAAAAGGTTGCAAGCTTTCAGCACCTACGGGTGCATTTTTCAAGCTTAGACGTGGTGTTGGAACAACGTTAGTAATCTAAATGACTGTACAGAAATTTAAATATGCAGGTGAAATATGAAATTTATAAAAACGTGACAGTACGGCACGTGCGGAAACAGAGGAATCAGGTCCTTCATGGGCCATATCAAAGGCAGCTCCATTGACACGTCATCGTTGCAGACATCATTGCTAAACAAGATCTCCAGAGACTCCCTAATGGCTGTACGTCTGGCTGTCGTGTATGGAGCAACCTGATGCAAATCGGCCAATTGTGAAGGGGCAGAAGATGTCATGACCTCCTTAGGTAGGGCAGTGGACGATTTATTGTTCAAGACGTCTCTTTTGTGTTCGAACAAACAAGTCCCAAAGGACCTTGTAACGTACCAGGAGATATGACGTACCTGCCAGAAGGACGCACACGACATAAAGGCAGAAGGAATCAGAATAAAACGTCCGCGTAGCTCAATTGGTAGAGTGACTTATTCCGGAATGAGGGGATCCGGGTTCGAGCCCCGGCGCGGATAAAAATGACGGAGACATTTACTTCGTTATACTGGCGCCCGATCTATCCGGATGACCCGACCGTTCAAAATCTCGCATTGGTGGTATGTTATTTCCACACCGCGAGATAGGAAAAATAAGAGAATCCCTTCTCCAGCACTTCGAAAAAAATAAAAAAATAAGGGGGAGATGATGTAACGTACCAGGAGATGTGACGTACCTGCCAGAAGGACGCACACGACATAAAGGCAGATAGGAATCAGAATAAAACGTCCGCGTAGCTCAATTGGTAGAGTGACTTATTCCGGAATGAGGGGATCCGGGTTCGAGCCCCGACTCGGATAAAAATGACGGAGAAATTTACTTCGTTATAACCTCTTTGTCATGCCAATATAAAACTTGGTATTTCCATCCTGGTATCGAAGGGGTATGGAATATACCCCTGCGTTAGCAAGTAAAGTGCTGCGGCTTCCGGATGAAAGTAGGAAGTGTAAAATTGACCAAGGTTGGCAAGTTCCAACTTTAAGCCTTAACTTCTTAAATGCATTCCGGATGAAATAGGAAAGTCCCGGTACGTATGGAAAGAAGCCGATGAACCTCTGACTGGGTTCCTTGATACCACGACGTTGATTAACAAACTCAAGTTCGGCACTCCTAAAAATGTCATCAATTTCATACTCTTTATAGCCTGCAGCTGAGGCCAACGATTTAATATTGTTGATCTCCGCAATCCTGGACGCGTCACTTGAAGAGTGCTTAAACGCTCGCTTAGCACGATGTCTGAAAAATGCCAATTTGTGGGTAGCCGGCCCAAAAGATGAGGGTAAAATTAAATTTGGGATATAAGTGCGCTTTTAATAAACCTCAGTTGAAAAAGTTCCATAAAGCGGTTTAATGACGAGGAAGTCCAGATAAGGAAAGGAATCATCATTGGCGCAAACCATGGAAAAATTGATGTCATTATGGAAGGAATTGATGAAGAAGAAGAAATCGTCCAATTCTTCCAACCCGTGAGGCCAAACTAAAAATATATCGTCTACATAACGTAGCCATAATGCAGGTACCAATCCGGCTCTATTTAGGATAAGTGATTCTAGCGGCCTTAACACAGCCTCTGCAAGCACAGAGGACATTGGGGGAGCCCATAGCTCCCCCTCTCGACTGTTTAAATACTTGGTTGCTAAAACCGAAATAATTAGAGTTTATTACGACGTCGATTGCAGAAGATATGGCCGCCAACGACTCTTGGGAGAACAAAGTCGATTCCAGTAACGCTTGTTTTATGGTGCAAGATGCTTCCTCTACAGGTACTGACGGAAAAAGTGAAACGTCATCCAACGTACTAATGATGTGATGTGGAGCCACTATGAAGTTTTTAACTCTGTTGATAAAGTCCACTGATGACCGAAGCACCGCGGTGGATGACGGTAAGAACGGCGCAACGAAATCAGCTAAACAGCGTTCAATATTTATCGACGGGGCAGACCTCCTCGTGACGATGGGGCGTAGTGGATTGCCTTGCTTATGATGCTTAAGCCTAGCTTGCTAGGATGGGATTTTGGTCCTGGAGGAAGCCAAACAGACTCATGAATAGCATCCGCTACGGAAGGCAGTTTTGCTGATCTCTTCACTTTAGCAATCCCCTTGTTAAGTAGGTTGGATGTGATCAATTTTGAATTAGACAGTCCATGATATTCTGGTTATACTCCACCGAATCCAAAACAGCAATCAAATTGGATATGTCTGTGAGTAAAAATTTGATAGACGGGTCCTTTGTAAGATTGCAGATGGTAGAGGCATCGTGCGTCGGATTGGCTGCTTTATCGAAATGTAAGCAAAACTTATTCAAACGTGAAGCGAACTGATAGCGTAGCATATCTCTATTTTCGATGGGTACTCTTCCCAAAGGGGTTTCAATGGCCGGGATAAGAACATTAGGAGGCGGCTGGGAACTGAAGCAGAATTTAGGTCCCATTTGTAACAAACAGTTCCTTATCAGAGAAGGTCTTGGAGGAGAGATTGACAACCGGAATCTGGAACTTCTGTTGAGGTGTTGGTAATGATTATTTTAGTCTGGTGAGTTTCTTCAAATGGACGTTGCTTAAAGTCCGACGTTGACGGCAGACTAGCATACTAACTTTCCGTAAGAAGATGTCTACAAGTAAAGGAGCTGTTTCGGAAGTAAGCATAAGATATAGCCGGAATATCCTATGTTCCAAAGACATGACAAGACGTCTCTTAAGGTGTACAAGGAGCGGCAAGGCCTGTCGTTGGAAGTCCAACTTCCTTCTAAAGAACCATTTGTCGTGGACATTAGTCTTGAACTGCATGAACTTCGGGATGACGTTAGAAACCTTACATTCGATCAGGAATAAAAGGTGACTTCTTTCAATTTCTAGCTTAAGCCTTAAACCACGATAATCTTTGAAACTATCCATGATGTGCCTGGAAAATAACGGAGATAAACAAGATAAAATTGGGTAGTAATGCGCCAAACAACTAAGTAAAGAACGATAAAATCCGTTTACTGGCATAAGACAGCAAACAAAAGGTTGCAAGCATTCAGCACCTACGGGTGCATTCTTTAGGCTTAGCCGTGGGTTTGGAACAACTTTAGTAATCTAAATGAATGTACAGAAATTTAAGTATGCATGTGAAATACAAAATGTATGAAAACGTGACAGCACGGCACGTGCGGAAACAGAGGAGTCAGGTCCTTTCACGATAGGGACGCAGGAACATGCGCCATATCAAAGGCAGCTCCATTGACACGTCATCGTTGCAGACATCATTGCTAAACAAGATCTCCAGAGACTCCCTAATGGCTGTACGTCTGGCTGTCGTGTATGGAGCAACCTAATGCAAATCGGCCAATTGTGAAGGGACAGAAGATGTCATGACCTCCCTAGATAGGGCAGTGGACGATTTATTCTTCAAGACGTCTCTTTTGTGTTCGGACGAACGAGTGTGAAAGGACCTCTTTGTCATGCCAATATAAAACTTTGTATTTCCATCCTGGTATCGAAGGGGTATGGAATATACCCATGCGTTTGCAAGTAAAGTGCTGCGGCTTCCGGATGAAAGTAGGAATTGTGATATTGACCTAGGGTGGCAAATTCCAACTCCAAGCCATAACTTCTTAAATGCATTCCGGATGAAATAGGAAAGTCCCGGTCCGTATCAATTTTTATGCATTTCCGCCATCTTTGAACCCATTGGTAAAATCCATTTTGGGAAAATTCCTGAGTCTCTCCTTTCACCAAGTTCAAAAGCTCTCACTTCCAAATTCCTGAGTCTCTTGTTTCATCAAGTTCAAAAGCTCTCACTTCCATTCAAGTATTTTTTTTTCTTTTCTTTCTGATACCTTAATTATAGGGAAGCAATGTGATCTTTCAAAAGCAGTACTTCCAGTACTGCTTTTGAAAGACAATTTTCTTCACTCTCACGGCAAATAATTGAAGGTTATTCATAGAGAGTAGAACCACGTTTATGCGTTTGTTACTTGTACAGTTTTTTCACATTCATGTAAAATTTAACCCGTCCAAAATTTTGAATTGCCCTTAATGCTACATTTGATCAGATATGTTGCTCTAATTTGCTTTCTTTTCATTAGTACGTTAAATTGTGAAACTTTGGGATAGTGTTTTCAATACTCCAACTAGACCAATTCCCTCTTTTAAAATCTCATTTCACCATCCAACTTCTCCGCGAACTACTTTTTGCGTTCGCGCGCGCTTCCGTAGCAATGGTTGGTCTGTTCAATTGGACATTGCAGTTGAGAAAGCTCTTCCTTGACTATGTAATATCTGAAACTTTCTTCATAATACGTTCGTCTAGATTCATTTTGTCGAACTGTAGTCATAGTTTCATAATCACGTAAAGAATTGTTTTGTAAAAACAAATATAAATTTTGAAGGTAGTTATTAAGCTAACACGGACGAAAACTACTTTAGTTGAAAATTTAGAAAAAACAATTTTTCTAAATTTTCCTATTACGATAATTATAA
Organism: Macrothele yani; assembly: GCA_039090855.1. Lineage (NCBI taxonomy): Eukaryota > Metazoa > Arthropoda > Arachnida > Araneae > Macrothelidae > Macrothele > Macrothele yani. The sequence continues at coordinate 136,247,134 of CM077034.1, forward strand.
TCAAGGACATGGCGCTGGTTTCATGCTCAGCTGCATCGAATTTTTGGATATCATTGTCTTGCAATGTTTGTACCACATACAATTTTTAAAGTGCTGTGACACTATCCAGTGTGATTGAAAACAGCGAAATTGACACAAAAGAAAGTTGCAACAGAAAAACACATAACTCAACATTTTATTACACTGAAACTGCAAACATAATAAGCGAGATGTAATACCAAAATTACAGCATTAACGACTAGGCATACATTACCAAAAGAAAAAAAAAACCGTGCTACCTTCTAGGAAGGATAAAAGCCCTGCTTCGTTGATATGTATTTTCAGTTAAGAACAAATTTTAATTGAACAACGTATAATCGGGGTATGAATGTATTGTCTTAAAATAATGCTGTGTTTCTACATTTTCTGATTAAACCGGTGTATAACGAGGTTTTTTTCAACTCACTCAAAATCATCACAATGGTTCCTTACATTTTTATAAGTGCGATAAATCGTTAATTTATTTGTTCACTATCGTAATCCGACTTTTCACTTACGTTCTTTAAAAATCGTTCTCAAACTTTATCTTCATTAAAAAAAACTGTAGAAACTGCATGATTTACGAAATCCTAGGAAATTTTAATTTTTCAGTAGAATATTTGAGAAGTAATTTATATATACTATAAAACTTTTTGTTGTTGGCTTCTGAAGAAAGTTTCATTACTTTGCAAATCACCTTTAATTAGGTTGACGCAGAATAATGTGTTGCGTTTACTTTTGGTATTTACTGCAAAACCTTTGGAATTTTACTAGAAATTGAGTGCATTAAAATATTAAAAACGGTGAGATTGTGTGTTTTTTCTGCTTTTTCAGGTATTCGTTGTAAGAACAATACACTTATTCAAGGCCCGAAACCTGGCTTTGGATCTAGAAGGCATGCAAAATTGTGGACAACGGTAAGCAGCATATTTTGAGGTACACTAAATACTCAGGAACAAGAAAATACCTAAAGCTCACAGCACCACACATGAAATGTGAAACCTTCAATCCTTATTTCATTTGTTGCTTGCCCAAGAAATAAAGGCAGAATTTGCTTTTTATTAAAATTATTTCCCAAAGCTCTGTTTTTACGTATAGATAAAAAAATTCCATTTCTTTACTGCACGCCAAATATGTGTAGACTACTCATGAAATTTGATAAAGAATTGTACTCGATTAGAAATCGGCGTGAAGATCGGAACTCCAGGTTAGATTTCCCAAAGTTTTAGGTCGGGAGTCTAGTAATACTTATAGATTTCCAAGAAATTTTAGTCAACAACTTCTGTGACTGCATTTGAAAACGAATTGAACAGTTCATGCAAGATCAGTAGCATTAAGTAAATACCAAACAATTAAGTTTTCTGTATCGTAAGCTAGTACTTAAGCATTTCCAATTACTTTTCTTTAGGAACTCCTGTTGATTGCATTTGCTAATTGACCTGAAGCGTATGCCAGTAGTGTCAATTTAATAAATAAAGTAAACATTTCTGTATCGCAAACTAGATCTGATCGATTTCTATTTGCTTTCCTTTAACAACTTCTGTTTATTGCATTGGAACATAAACTTTAACAGTTCATCATGCGCTGTCAGTAGTATCAAGTTAGTACCAAAAAAATTGAACTACACCGTAAGGTACATGTGTGCTTTAAGGCGTTCGCCCTGATATTATTCATCTTTTCCTAGTACTTATCGATTTCCAATTGCTTTCCTTTAGCAACTTCTGATTATTTCATTGAACATAAACATGTGCTGTCAGTAGTATCAAGTTAGTACCAAAAAATGAACTACACCGTACGGTACATGTGTGCTTTAAGACGTTTGCCCTGATATTATTCATCGTTCGCCCTGATATTATTCATTTTTTCCTAGTACTTATCGATTTCTAATTGCTTTCCTTTAGCAACTTCTGTTTATTTGATTTGAACATAAACTTGAACAGTTCATCATGCGCTGTCAGTAGTATCAAGTTAGTACCAAATAAATGAACTACACCGTACAGTACATGTGCGCTTTAGGACGTTTGCCGTTAGGAACTTATGTTTATTGCATTTGAACATAAACTTGAACAGTTCATCATGCGCTGTCAGTAGTATGAAGTTAGTACCAAATAAATGAACTACACCGTACAGTACATGTGCGCTTTAGGACGTTTGCCGTTAGGAACTTATGTTTATTGCATTTGAACATAAACTTGAACAGTTCATCATGCGCTGTCAGTAGTATCAAGTTAGTACCAAAAAAATGAGCTACACCATACGGTACATGTGTGCTTTAAGACGTTCGCCTTGATATTATTCATCGTTCGCCCTGATATTATTCATCGTTCGCCCTGATATTATTCATCGTTCGCCCTGATGTTTTTCATCTTTTCCTAGTACTTATCAATTTCCATTATATTATTCATCGTTCACCCTGATATTATTCACCTTTTCCTAGTAGTACTTACCGATTTCTATTATATTATTCATCGTACGCCCTGATATTATTCAAATTTTCCTAGTACTTATCGATTTCTATTTGCTTTCTCTTAGCAACCTCTGTTGATTGCATTTGAACATAAACTTGAACAGTACATCATGCGCAGTCAGTAGTATCAAGTTAGTACCAAAAATGTGCTTTAAGACGCTCGCCTTGAGATTATTTTTGCAAATAGATGTCGCTAAGGTCCACAATAGCACGTTTGTCCAAGCAGACATTTCACTTTCGCAGGAGATAAGGGTATCTCTGTGAAATAAACAGAGGGGTAAATCTCGGGAATGTTGGGGAATCAAGTTGGTCCAGCAGTTGTTGTCCTATATCTGGAACCTCCTACTTTCCGCTGTTTATTCTTAGTCTCATTCCAATGCCAGTCAGCCAATGAAAACGTCGTAGCGATAACTGAGACACAAAGTTGGAAACAAAGGATTCTGAGTCGTATACGGAATATAACGACTTGAAATAGAATGATGAGAATAGCTTCCGAAACATTACATGAAATTACAAAAAAACTGTTTGATGACAGGTCAGTTTAGCTTTCAGTTAGCTCGGTGAAACTATATGTGTTTACGACCCTATAGTTTTTTTTTGTGTTTTGGACTGTATGTGTGTTCAGTCATATATAAAAAATTTACTACATAAATTAACAGCGTGCGAGTGGTCAAAAAGGCAACGCCAAAACCAATGTTAAATTTAACGGTACTTTATTGTGATTTGGGTTTTTCCAGTTGTTGCCGTAAAAATATTTCGTATTTTGGGCCACATCGTTTTATCACATAATTGTTAAAAGGACAAAGCGTAAGTTCCTTTTTTTTTATTGTTTTTATTTTATTTTCATTTCTATTGCTCCTTTTCCTTTTTGCACCTTCTACCTCCCAATTGGAACATGAAAAGTGCTGGTCTTTCATACTAAAGTATTCCCCCAAAATTTTATCTGAAAGGATATTATGAATATTGGAACAGTTTTTTTAGTTTTATTATAAATGTAAAAACGTGAAATATTTTGAAGGAAAGAGCAGTATTATGTGAGGTTTCTCGAATTTATAGCAACCTTTCTCCCAGTTAAGTCTGGTAAATCATGGTTGCCAACACAAGCTACTGAAATTAGTTTGTACTACACGTTCAGTAAATTTAGTATGTTGCAGGTGAACGTGAGGAAAACTGGAACGAAATAGGAGCTGTACATTCTCCACCTTGTGTGAGATAGCTTTATGAATTTATCCTGGAGAAATAGCTACTTCTGCGTTTGGGAATCTACAAAGAAAAAAATGTAAAAATGGAAATCGAATTATACGAAAATATTTCATGTTTATGTACGATGTGTAATTGTTACATTGTAATATTTGACACTATTTACTTGAAGTTGCAACCTTTCATAAAAATTTTCGAATTATCATAAGCTACTTTCCTTAACAATGCCTAGCAAAAGGCGAGAGAAACAGTCAGTCACTTTGTGACATGAGTTTTTCAGATGGGTCAATGTTATAATATATATTTATTTAATTTTTCTAACATAAAACTAATAGCTGTTTGTAATGTACAGATTTGATTGGATAACATAATTTTTCTGTTAAATCATGATTTAGAAAGTTCTTTTAAAAGTTATTAATATATGTCAAAATGAAAATGGAAATATCAGCAATTATTTCACGTTAAATACAAAACAATCTGTGGTTCTCACAGGGCTGCCTTACCAAGGTTGACTTCCTTTCTACTTTCACCATTTAGCTGTCCGAATTACCAATATAATGTGAGGAAAAATTTAGGTTAAATGACAGTCAGATGGTACAGAACCCAGGTATCGAACATGGTGATGAACCCAAGCGCATGCATCCGTCTATAAATTGTTGTTTTGTGTACCGACAAAGTTTAGGCTATTTTCTGAACGGTTGGATGTGAGTCATTTGTTATGGATTGGTCCACATCCTCGTCACAAACCACGGATGGATGTGTAGGACGTGGTTGAACTTTACAGCTTCTGAAATCCAAAACAAACCAAAAACAAAACTTTCGTCCTGGAATTTCCAAAACAAACGGTGACATGTGCTATCATCAACTGCATCCTCCCCCATGCAGTTGACCGTTTTTGTGGCAAGCCGCGGCGACAGTTCTGCCTTAATCGAACTTGTACGGTAAACAATGTCTGATGTGCTCCTTATTGCATTCCGTGTTAGACCTTTCGTCATTTCCTTTACGAACGTCTTACTCGGACAAAAGTAGTGACACTATATGCTCTACTATTCTACATTTCATTGGCCCAAAATTCGGCATAAGAGCGCCATCTCTGACGTATCAACTTCAATCGCAATTTGCAACTACTACAAAAACGGATAGAACGTTTGCACACATACAATACATAAGCAAAAAAAGTGAGAAGTCAGCTTTATGAATTTATTTAGGTTTCTTGTTCTCCTACCCCGAAACTATTAAACACTACCCAGAAACTCAGGTTTATTGATTTATATAAAAATCTTTCGCTATCAGTGATCAGTTTTAACCGAAAAGGGGGCGCTTTAACATCAGCAGAGTCATGGCTGAAATCCTGTTAATGAAAACTTTGCATGTATGTTACTTAACTAAATAAAAGAAGCTCTTATTAGCTCAAATACAAATTTTACTCTAAAGTTATTTCGAATAAAAAAAAACATCTTGTAAGACAATATAAATCCGAATTGTGATAACATCAACCATTCTGTCACAAGAAAAAACCGTCCTGTCACAAGAAAAAATATTTTATTTTTAGATTTGAAAACAATTTATAATAAGATAAATTATTGAAAATTGTTCAAAGGCTATATTTCAGGAAAAATTATGGCTTATTGATGATATAATGCAAAAAATGTTTTTTTAAATTGTTATGGTGTTAAAAACGAAACCTAGTAAACCGCTGCGAATATGAGCAGATGCATTCTGGCATTGACACTAAAGTAAGAAATGAAAACACAAGGTTCACTCATCTGCTTTTAAAGACTAAGCTCCAAAGAAAGTGGTTAGTAAAACGTACGTGTTAGTGAAACAAATGTGCTTGAAGAAAAAACACATACCGCGAATAATTTATCTCCAATTTGACCCAGTTTCCTTCAGAAAATAAAAACATTAATTATGTTTTTCTTTTGCTCAGTAAAACACATTCACAAACTTTCAAACTCCTAGTTTGAAATTATATTATACGGATTTCTTCCTTCAGTTTTATTTTAATGCACTCCCTTTACTTTTAAGGAAACAGGGAATTACACTGGCGGAATGTGAAAAAAGAACACCAAGAAGGAGACGTCTGATACCAAAGTAATTTATACAACATACTAACGGAATACAGAGTAAACGTGAACAAAACATTAAGGCAAAATATAGCTGTATTTGCTGGTAAACTGAAAAATAACAGTTTCATGTAATATGGTTAGTATGAGGTTGAACCGCCATGAACTGCGTCACACTGCACTGTGCAATTCGGGCATGGAATGTGTTGTACAGTTGTTGGATGTAAGTTTTGGGTACTGAGTTCCAAGCACCCTCAACCTAGACGCGTAAATCGGGGATGGTCGTGGCTGGCCGTGGAGACCGGATAAATAGTTGTCCCATAAAATCCCACACGTGCTTAATGGGGGACAAATACGGTGAACGTTCAGGCCATGGAAGTTGTCTCACACCCTGAAGTGCATGTTGCGTTGAACGTGCCGTTTGTGGGCGTGCGACATCTTGCTGGAAAACACCACGATGGACCGACCTTACAAATAGCACAACAATGGGCTGAATCATGTTGTTGATGTAGGAGGTGCTGTTTAACGTACCCGGTACAAACACTAGTTGTGTACGGGAGTGATAGCTGATCGCTCCCCACACCAGGAGACCAGGTGTAGGCCCTGTGTGTCGTCAATATAAAACGGTCATTCACAAACGTGGTGATTCTAGCGAACACCTGAAATGCGAATTAATGCTAAATAATTTTGAAAATAATCTGAATACCATTGCCGATGCCCTGAGGGAGAATGCTAGGCGTTTGAAAATGCATTTCAACAAAAGCGTGCGTTTAAATTGACTTTTCCTGCAGACAATGATTGATGCAGTACTGTATTTGAGCAAACAATAACTAGCATTCCGTGACCATGACGAAGGCAATGACTCGATAAATTGTACAAATTCAAGGAATTGCTTTCACTGTTGATATCAAGAAGTCCTTTAAAAATTCAAAATCAATAGGAAACGATAAAAAATGTCTTCACAGGTGACTCAGAAACTATTCAAAACGAATTAATTGAATGTATTCCTGAATATATAAACGATCACGTCAAAAATGAAATAAATGTAGTTCAATGCTTTTCTATTCAAGTAGATGCGAAGACATAACCAGAGTTCCGAGTGCTCGTTAATAATAAGATCTGTTGATTCGGAAGGTGTATTGGTTGAGCAATTTTTGGGTTTCCATGATGTGAGTGAATATAGAACGTCAGAAGCTTTATACAAAATGCTATACAAAATTTTGGAGCAGTTTGATTATCAACACAAGTCAATAGGACAATATTACGATGGGGCAGGCGTAATGTCTGGACACTTGAGTGGGCTCCAGAAAAAAATGAAGCATAAAGCTTCTCAAGCTGTTTGTGTTATTGCTTAGTACATCGTCTGACCCTTGTATTACAGCAGAGTTTTTCTAAAATTTATAAGTGTCGAATATTTTTTGCAAGCCTGAGTGTAATTCCTTTGTTTTTTCACCACTCAGCGAAGCATTCAAACAATACATTCCCATCAACAACCGCAAAATGCATGCCAACCATAAAAGAAACTTGATCTAACTACAATTCGAAGTTAGTAAGTGTAATATTTGAAGATTGAGATAAATTGAAGGAAGTATTAGAATTTCTCACAAATAGTGACCAATCAGACAAAAAATCAACTCAACTTGCCCAAGGGATTTTAAACGATATGAACACTTTTGAATTTACATTTTGGCAATAGTATTTTATCAAATATTTGGCTTCACCGATCTATTATTCGAAATTTTGCAGAAAAAATCACTAAACATAAGCTACTGTGTTACTCAAATTAAAAAAAAATTATGAAATTTTGAGCCATTAAAGGAACGGTGAGGTATTTGAAACACTGTTTGGGAAATCTAGCAAGACCAGATCTAAACGTGAATATGCTGCTCTACACAAGAAACAATTTTTCAAAATTATAAACAATTGTATTTGAAAATTTTGTACCACATTCTTATGGAAGTGGATATAAGATCTCAAGACTGTGAGAAACTTAAACTTCAATTTGTTTGTCTTGCTGACACAACCAAATTCGACAAATTTAATTCTTGCTTTCCCTCTCACGCATTTGAAAATCTACAACATTTTTACGGAAAAATATTTACTAAACACCAGCGCCTTAAAAATGAACTGAGTCTTGTATATGTTGATTAAAAATTAAAGAATATATCGACTCATGAACTTCTTCGAGTGCTTCATGGAGATAAAGACATTTTTACAGAAGTTTATATATTGGTTTCCCCGATTTCAACAATTGCATCGGCAAGTGTTTCAGTGGAAAGAAGTTTTTCTTAGCTTAAAATAATACAAATTTACTCAAGAAACACTATTTCTCCAGATAAACTTGCTTCTTTGTCAAATATTTCTATTCAGAAAGACATTTTCTTGATATCACGAAGAGACAGCCATTTTATGACGACATAATCGACAAATTTCCAGCTTTAAAGGGAAGAAGAATTGATGTAATATATAAAAAAAAATAGGTAAGTTCTCATTAACTGATTTTCATTGAAGACAGTAGATATCCTTTCATATTGCTCTTGTAGCTCTTCACCTATTTTTCTTACCACGAGACGTCACTGCTTCAGATGTATTGCAACGAGAAGTGTTCGGTGTGTACGCGGAGAATGCATCCAGTTAATGCGGCATGAGCACAACGGAATCTCCGTGGCAGTGGCATACCCTTAAAATGGGATTTTGCCTCAAAATCCGCAAGTAAAATGATTATAAGAAAGAACAATCAGTTCATTTGTTGAATATGTTTAACGTAATATGTTTGTCAGATAGTTTCAACCAGTGTAAATACGTTTTCTCGACTCTAGCTTAGGACATCTCTGTTTCCCACGCAGTTTTATTGAACCATTTGGAAATTCAGAAGTAAAGACATCTGTACAGCTAATACATTTTAATAAAAATATTCCATGTATACTAAATTATAAGAGCCACTAAAGTATTTATTATTTCGAAACAATTTTGCTGAAGACTTGAAAATTTGCAAGCTTATCGCATATATTATTTTCACCGAGTTTTACTGAACAGTTCGAAAATTCAGAAGCAATGTCATCTCCACTACTAATACATCAATAAAAATATCTTTTATGCATATTAAATTATTAGATACGTTAAAGTGGTTGGCCGCCCCGGTGGCGCTTTGGTCTAAGCGATGGCCTCTGATCATTCGTCCGAACAGGGTCCTGGTTCGAATCCCGGTGAGGCATGGATGTTGTGTTTGTCTAACGGCACTGTCTCTCTCCCTTCCCTGGAACCAGTGACCCTAAATTAGGGACGGGCGACTGCTTGTAGCCCATTGAGTTGCTCATGGTGGTCGTTAAACCTGCAACCCAAAAAAAAAAAAAAAAAAAAAAAGTGGTTGTTATTTCGAAGCAATTTGGTCGATGACTAGAAAATAGCCAAGTTTATGACATGTCAGTTTTCCAATCAGTTTTATTTAACCGTTTGAAAATTCAGAAGTAACGTCATTTGCATAGCTAATTCAATACAATAAAATTAAAAACTTTAAAATAATTATTGTTTCGAGACAATTTTGGTGATGACTGTAAAATGTTAACGAGAAGACGTTCATGAAAATTAGTTGTAATTGCTTGGTAAGAATATAAAGAATATCACGTTTAGGTGGTACCGGTGTAATATTTATTTTCTATGTATTTCTGTAAAAAATAATTTATACTTTTAGCGTGGCACGCAAAGACGAAATTTTGTAATTTCCTTCTTAAATGTTACTACGAGGAGAAGACCGAAAACAACTTTCTCTATAGAAGAACTTTAAAGGTACTGCATGTAATGGAAATGTTTTTGTTGACCTGTAACTCGACATGTTCTGTTTCAGGTTGCTGTAGTTTGAAGTGACAGAGACATTATTTTCCAGAACTACATAGATTCAAAATGGCTATTGTACTGGTTTAGTACATGCCCAGTCTTTAGTTCATGATGGACACTGAATATGTCTCCACTGACATCACGACACTACGTTTGCACCTGCTACGCTGATATCGGTACTTATAAATTAAAGTTTTCGCTTTCATTTGAGAAGAAATAGCATATTAGCAATCAAAAGATTTACACCGGAAATGCATGTGAATTTAGAGATACATTTTCGGAATTTCTCAGTGAGATGTATTACTTGCCAAACTATCTAATGAAGGAAAGGGAATAATAACTTAAACTTTTGAGGAAGGAGTAATTTACTCATCAATGCACTTCAAAATGTTTATCATCAGCAAACGTATCCGATAAGGAATCGAGTCTGATATTCTATCATGAGCTCATTTTTAATTATGTGTTAACTAGACTATAGTCAAGAGGCATGCTTAGTGAAGATCTAATTATAAAAATGCTGTTCCAAATCAATCTGTTTTTATGGGAGATTTTTCCAGTAAAATCTTTAGAGACATAGAGAAGGAGCTGCCATTCAGTACATTTGTAAATATGTATAATATTCAAATATTCGAAATGGGATGCCTAAATGAAACTAACTGGACATACAAAATCTTAATCAGAAATTGGGAAACCCTAACAAGAAAGTCGCCTGAACGGTCACTGCACCAACTTTTGTCAGTCAAGAAAGGAGTAATGCCGTAGGTCCAACTGGTGCTGAAAGGAGGAATGAACAGGTGTTCGATAGGAAATGCTGCAATTCAAATAATGTTGAAAAGTAGTGATAGAGTGAATACATTGCCTTTGACTGAATGGTAAGTGATGAAGGAAGCCATGTTTCATATTCTGCTTGAACATTAGATTACTTTAATAATTTTAATGTCAGGCGGGAATTTCATTTTCAGTTGAGCGAAAGGGTAATCAGTTACCTTTTTTTTAATTTTATTCAATGGATGAAGCCTCTTTTTCCACACACTTAATGCCATTGGCGCTTGCTGATATCTTTCACAAAGATAAACACCAAAAAATATATGCCTATTCACAGTATGAAACGACTCGCTGGAATAAATGCTTACCCAAAAAATCGGAATAAGAAAACCCTAACAACAAAAGATCAAACTAATTGTACAACTCATTATGAACCAGTTTTACGTCGTAGACTGAATAAACTTATTTTCTGCATTTTCCTTATGAGGAGATGCAAATAATGAAACCTTAGGTTACGGTAGGAGATGACGTGTATATCTCACGACATTTACTACGGTAACCTAAGGTTTCATTCTCATTTCTTTGCAAGAGGCTTGCTTATTTTGATCTAAAATTGTATTTTGTTTCCCCTGCAGATAATCGTTGGACTTCCCATTACAGTCACTAAATTACATTTAAATAAAGCTAACAGGAAACAAATTACGCAGAACATGTACATTTCTGCGAAAATTCGCTTTTTGAAACGTTTCTAGAAATCTAAAAATCCTTGAGGATAAGAACAATTTACACTACGTTTTAGGTTTTACGTAAAATCTTTTATAAAACAAACACTAAAATTTAAAATTAGACATGTTTTACTTCAAAGCAGGATCTTTTAACGGAACTTATCTTTCAGGGCGTTCAAAGATCTATCTTTGAAAAGTATATGTAATATATACAAATATCGCGTCTTCAGCTATATTAGGTATTAAAGTAAATTAAAGCATCAAATGATAGGTTCGGCTTACTTTGTGATTAACTTATAATCCTCCTTGCTAATTAGACAGTGCTAGGTATTATTGAACGCAACACAAACATTGATATTCATACATTACATATTCTTTGTTTTATTTCTAATAAATTATGAACAAAAACAAACATCAATATGTTTCCTCCTGGTAAAATAGTTTTATAACCTTAGAAATGATCTTTATGACTCATTTTAGGTAAGGCTTTTATTCTTGGCATACTGGCATAGGATGCCGCCCCGGTGGCGCAGTGGTCTAAGGCGCTGGCCTCTGATCATTCGTCCGTCTGGGGTCCGGGTTCGAATCCCGGTGAGGCATGGATGTTGTGTTTGTCTTACGGCACTGGCTCTCTCCCTTCCCTGGAACCAGTGACCCTAAATTAGGGACGGGCGACTGCTTATAGCCCATTGAGTTGCTCACGGTGGTCGTTAAACCTCCAATCAAAAAAAAAATCAATCTGGCATAGGATTTCACTTCGTTCAGATAAATATAATCGTAAATATCCATTCGAAAAACCAGTAAACTCAGTAACAATATGATTTTGGAATCTAATATATGTGACCTTGTTAATATCGCAATGTTCTTCATTTGAACTATTACCTGGATTAAAATGGTTTATTTCATGTACTAAAGAACAAATATTCGCTTGTGAATAAAATTTGGAATTTCCAGCACACACATGACATTTTTTTGTCCCTGCTTTACAGAAAAAATGGAAATCCCTCGTAGTAGATTTTGCAATAAGGAGCTCTTATTTCAAATTCCTGAATACTCAGAATATGAGTTTGAATATGAAACTTTTCTTTCAATATGAATACATTTGTTCGTTTTCGTGTAACATAAGACAGATGTTAATGAAGAACTAACGGCACTTTGGTACTGCCTTCTTCCTAAACAATAACATCTTGATTTCTGTAACATACAACGAACTTGATTCTCACACGTACTAGTATATAGATCTGGTTTCATGTCCAAATACCGAAAGCGATCTATATCTTACCAAAAGAAAATAAAAATTAAAACATTGGAATTGGTTAAAAATATGCGTTCAGTCAAATGTGGCAACTTGTTTAAAATTGGAATAAAAATTTTCAATCTTTCGCAAATCAACTAGATGGCTTTCTCAAGGAAGGTAGACGGCAAACTGTAAACTGTATAACAGAACGCTTCAACAATATAAACCAGGTGACTTTATGATAAACGAAGAGATGCAAATGTAATTATACTATTAGAGACACGACGTATGATGTTCGTTTTGCACGAGAAATCATTAGAAGAAAAAAATAGGCTATCACTGTTTGAAGAAATAGTTCCAAATTCGTGGTAACTCCAGCGAGATGCTAACATTGCACACCTCAATGTTGGTAATGATCTCAAAAGTTTCAAGAATGGCAGTGGATTTGGGAGCTGAGTAAGTTCAAAAAATTTCTCTCAGGTGACAAAAACCTCGAAGATCACCAAGTTCAGGTAGGCCGCGAACCGTATATTTGGAGACCGTTCTGGGAAATCGTTGAGGGAAATCCGACAAAGCACTCGGCGATTATCAGGTGAGCTGGCCATATTACAGACCAAAATGGTTCGTCACCGTCAGAAACTCAGCAAGGTCTACAAGAGCTCTCGCATTGTCCTTCACGAACGGACACCAGCTGAAACAATCCGCCGAGTCGAGGTGTACATAAAACTCCTAGAAAACCCGCGCCTTGAACATTTCATATACATAACTGTTACGTGCGAAGAAAAGTGGAGGTATGTTCGCAATCCTAACGCACAAGGACAGTCGCTGAGCATCAGCCTGCTTCCAGAACATTTCGCTAAACTTGGGCGCTACGAATTTAGAGCGGATAATCCATTACGAATTTGTTAGAGACCGACAGATCATCAACGCCAAATTTCACCCTGAAGAAATGGAGAGGATGTATGCCGTTTTAAAGAAAAAGTATCCGACATCAGTGAACAGAAAGGGCGCTCTCCTACAGCAAGACAACGTCCGGCCTCACACCGCGCAAACGAGCAGCGCAAAACTTCAGGAACTTGAGGGCACCAAAATTATGCCACATCCAGCATATATTCCGAACCTTTCTCTGTCGGATTATTATTTGTTCCGGTCCATGGCCTACACCTTCGCGGGCGGCACTTTAACAACCAGGAGGAGGTGGCAGCTGGGGTGAAGGAGCTCTTTGCCTCGAAGGAAAAGAATTGGTACAACCGCGGAATCGAAGAACTGGCAGACAGAAGGTCTAAAACGGTGCAACATGATGGCCTGTAATTTGAATACTGGTCAGCTTTCCTAGTAAAGGTACGTATAAAGACATAAAGTGTGCCAAATATAGCAAAACGTTCGACTCGCCATTTTTAATAAATGATCTCATGCAATCACTACGACTTCAAACCTTTGTTATTTCTTTTTCAGTTTTAATGTCATTTAGAAACAGATGTCTAAATGCACAAACTACCTATATACGATTCTTAATCGTACTTGAAAAGTTTAAAATATTAGGTAATCCGCTTGTTCTGCGAGATGAGACTCGCTCTACAGAAGGTTTCTGCTACCAGAATAATACTGTACAACTTAGCAACAAAATATTAAAAATATATATATTTATTTTAAATATTATAACGTACACCATTCTGAAACGTTCAAGGAATACTTTTAAAAGCTGCTTTGTAGTTTTGTAATTTGGTAACGCATGTCAACGTCAGTGTATGTAAAAATCGCAATCTTAAAGTTATATACGAAAAGCACTACAAAAACTCTTAGACGCTCTAAGAAATTAAAAATAATTACAAATATCTGAATACCATTTCGTGGCATTAAAATGATATTTGGCAAACGAAAATCTTCAACCGGATAAGATACATTTCACCAGTTGAAGTTTTGTTTGTTTAATCTACTGCCATGGCATTAAAGTTTGGAATACAAATTGCGAAAATAATTCAAATGCATTTTATAATGAATGTTCATTATAGCTCATACCTTTATCGTCCTGTATAATATTTGATTGAAATGTCGTTGTCTTTAATCTCAGTATCATCTGTCCAGGGTCTGTATTCGTCCATTCCAGTTAGGATTCAGGCACTATTTAAGAACCTTCTTTCCCTATGTGTTCACGTGATTCTGACCAAAACTTGTATATATATATACGAGGGTTGTGCAAAGGTAACGCAGAAGTGGGCATGAATTTTATTATTAACGAACGGAGGTCATTCAAATTGCACATGCTGGTAGAGTAACTCTTCCTCTATAAAAAGGTACTACTCAACATAGTCTCCACCACACGCGATTCATTTGGGCCATGGTTGAACCCAATTCTCGAATCCTCTTTGAAAAAATTCAGGTGTGGACTGTTGTACCCACGTCTTCCCAGTCACTTTCCCCTCGCCTGTCTAATCAAACCCTTGTACCCGGATATTGTTCTTCACTGGAACGAACAGGTGGAAGTCGGAGGGCGCAATATCTTGGCTGCATGGTAATTGAGGACCACCTACCAGTCTAATTTGCTGTTTGCTTTATGTGTTGCCAAAGATATGTGTGGTCTCGCATTACCACGGCAAATGTAGATCCTCCTCAGATTCTAGTTCGGTTTCTTCCTCCTTATGGCTTCTCTAAGCTTCTTAAGTGTCTCAATGTAGCCCTCACTGGTCACACGGCTCGGCCACGTTCCAGAAATGAAGGAGAATAACACCCCTGTCATCCCAAAAAACGGTGAACATGACTTTCTGTGCTGGCCGCTGATTCCGGAAATTGTTAGGCCTTCGTGAAGAGGTGGAACTCCATTCCATGCACCGATTCTTCGTTACCGGAACGCAAAGGTACGCCCACCTTTCATCCCCTGTCACCAGATCGAAAACGAAAACGTGTCTTCATTTGCTTCAAATGCTCCCAGCAGATCAAAGCAGATTTCAATACTTCTCTCATTCAATTCCGGTGTCAACTGCCGAGGTACCCACTTTGCACACACTTTCCGATACCCTAAGTCTTCTACATCTTCTGTGTGACATTGTGACCACAGTCCATTTGTGCAAGAAACTCACGGATTGTGACTCGTCTCTCCGCGCGAATAGATTCATCCAATCGCTGATGATTCGTATCAGTGGTCGCATATGATGGTCTCCCACTATGTGGTTTGTGTTCAATGCTGGTTTTCCCTTTCAATTTCTTCATAACTCTCTGCACAATCCTGTTGTCAATGGTTTCAATTTTTATAAACATTCCGTAGTCTGCCGGTGATGCCAGTCATCCTGCACCCTACCTTCGTCAAGAACTCAATGACGGCATGTTTCTTCTTGTTGGAATCCATTATTTACCTGCTATGAAGAAGAAGGGTTACTATAGGGGACGAGTTATTATACCAACGTGTGCAATTTGATCGACCTCTTTCAGTTAATAAAAAAGGTATGCCAACTTTGAATGGATGATCGCATTTTGATAAAAACGCACAATCACCTGCTAAAATGCAGAAAGCACCAGAATCCATGGATGTGATATTCTGCTCCACGGCTTCATTGAGCGCTTCCTCATGGTTTAAATTGAGGAGCTTGGGCTAAAACCCAACAAATCATCCGCAAGTTTTGAACTGTCGTTCGATGATATCATTACTATTGAAAATTGTGGCACAATACACACAGAATTTACAACTACAGGCATTTTTTTTTTGCACAATATACAGCGTTTTAATACTACAGGCATAATTTTTCGAGAGTTTTACCACAACGTGAATAATTTGATGTGCTAAAGCATTCACCCTTCTCTAATTTAGGGCCACAGATTCTAGGAAAGGAAGACAGACATACAGTGTCGTCAGATAGGTACAATTTTCATGCCTTATTTTGATTCGAACCCGGATCCACTTAAAGCAAATGCTCAAAGGAGAACACTGCGCTGCTTTGTCGGCACCCTACCTTGTCCTGCACCCTACCTTCGTCAAGAACTCAATGACTGCATGTTTCTTCTGCTTGAATCCATTATTTACCTGCTATTTATCGATTAGTATTAACTTACAAATATGTACCCGGAACCAGTAAACATATTTCAATATTTTCTGCTTGCATTTAACATATTTTTAAACCGCATCGCTTTATTGGCATGATCCTAAAGTAGTTATCAGCAAAAATACAGTGTTTCTTTATAAGTAGTTTAAATTTTAGATAATTTATTTCGTGCAGTATAAAATTGTAATTTTTTCTTTATATTAAAAAACTTTCCGTTGATTTCAATTTGTATAGATTTTGGTATGGTAAACTGTCACGTTCGATTCGTTGCATTTCGAATCTGCGAAACTGGTATGTACTGATCTGTAATGTAATCTACCTGAGTGCACAAAAAATTGTCAGAAAATTATGCAAACCTGAATTGCATTTCCAATATGTAAGATATAAACCCACAATTTTGTTAAAATAACAAGCACAAGAGTATGGCGGCTTCACAGTCATAATCCGCTCTGTCCGACAAGAGTGTCACTAATTATCAAACGCTAGGTATAATGGAAACGACGTCGAAGAGCTAAAGGAATAAATCATCGACAGAGTATTGAGACTCTGTTCCAAGTTAGAAACCTCTATAAATTACGGAAATGGCATTGCGCTAAAAAATTAGAAAATATTTAGAGTTCACGTTTTACTACTTGATTGCACATGACAAATACTTGTGAAATTACTATGCAAATGATTAAATTTAGCCACATAGGTGAAAATAAAAACAATAATAACATTTATTGCATTATACTATAACATTTATTGTGGAACGAGTGAATGAATGGAGAGAAGTGGCTACTCTCATAAGTTCACTCAGATCAAATGAAGTGTTAAGTGCTAATGAGGCAGGTATTATTTTCTATCTCCAGCCAAAGAAACCATCGCCGTTTCAAAGAGACAAAAATGTTTGAAGGGAAAATAGTAGATATCAAAAATTATAAAGTATTATGAGAATCACAGCCTAAATCGATTTTGACCAAATGGAGAGCACTGGAATACCTTTTGTTTGCAAACGAGGATGAATTTGCTTGCGAAATGAACGATGCAGGTTTTAATCATATCAATAAAGAATAATGAAAATGAAGAAAATATTTAAAATAGCAAAGGACATAACACCATTTTTGTCGAACATTAGTGTTTCAGAACCACTTCCGTGCAAGGAAATAATTAGTCCCTTTGTGTTATCACAAATTAACGTTCTGAAAGAAATGTTTTCCCAAATGCATTTGTTGTTGTACATTTTTTTAATATCTACAGTCCGAAATTGTCTTGTAAAGAAATCACTCGTTCTCAGCAAAGATTCGAAATAAAAATGATAAGTGGAATTTATGTCACGCAAATTTCTTTTTACTTCATGATAAGTAAAATTTCATAGATAAACATTTCTGATGTCAAATTTTCGAAATTTCAACTTAAGAATATAGAAAGAAATTGTTTGGAAAAGGTAAATTGCTTTTTCTAATCATATCTCTTTAGAACAAAATATTTCGGAGGTAGCTTGAGGTACGTTTTTGACGTCAGATTTTCAAATTATTTGCACATGTAGATTTAAAATTGTTTAGGAACGTAAATTTCCTTTTCCAATTAAATTTCTTCATAACTAAATCATTCGAAGATGTAATGAGATTCTCTAAAACAACATACTTTTAACTATTTGGCACTGTGCCAAATTTCAGGAATTTAGATTTCTTTTTTAAACAGTTTGGAAAGGAAGATTTATATTTTTTAGTATAATAAATTTTTCAAATGAAAAACCAGATACCATGATGAACATTTTCGATGCGGTTTTCTTCATTATTTTCATTGTGTGTTTTTATAAATATGGCCAAATGGTAGGAAATTATTTTACCACCGATTATGATGAAAAATATCATAAAACTAAAGACAGGAAATGCTTTCGGACAGAAATGAATCGGGTATATACTAAACCTGCGTGCGATCCCTTTCATAAGTGAATGATGTGAAACCTATGGTATTGATGTAAGATCCAGAAATCCGGTCCTGTAAACTCGACTTCAGTTGCACTACTGGTGAATTGATTCAGAAAAATACTTTAGCGTAGCTAGTGTACAGAGGAAATAATCTCGTTGGCTCTCTTTTTATGACCGAATTGCAGTAAACGAATAGTTCTCAGGAACTTTGATATTGTTGCTACATCATTAAAATTTTCTGCTTTAGAGAGGTTGGTTAGCCTTTCACCGCTAGAGGCATCCACGTCGGGTTCATGTAGTCGGTGGTTCTGATAATTACACAAATACATTAAGTGACATATCCTTATGAGCCTCGTTACCCGTAAAGCAGTTCGAGCCCACGTTTGTTGGAATATGCACAGCATAACACAATTAACATCACTATATCGACTTACATACACTGAATGATCACTGACTTGTGACCACCTAGTTAATAAAGTTCGTAGATTCTCTTTCAGCCGCATTACAGCAGCTATCCGACATCACATCCGTTAAGTAAAGTCCAGAAAGCGGTTGGTAGATTGGGCCAACTAGGTTACGTGTGATACGGCCATCAATATAGTTATGGAGATAACATTTACGTATCCAGACGACTGAAATACCGTTGAATAGTGTCCTACCAATGCTCTATGGGACAGATATGATATCGCGAGAGTTCGGAGGGCAATCGATATTCGGAAAATATGAACTGTGCTGTGTTCCCGAAACCATCCCTGTACAACATTGTACCTGTAGGTCGGCGCATTGTTATCGTGGAACATACCGTAGCCATTCTAAAAAAGGACAGTATTACTGGCTGTAAACTATAATAAATCAATTCACGATGGTAGACAAAAATCATACGTTATTCCGTTGGATCTGACAGTTACGGCAGGAACTTTCACCAGAGTTCCAAATTCCTGTGATGCAAATATCCCAGACATCATACAACAACCTCCACCAGCTTGCGCAGTGGAGATCTTGCATGATACATCGAGTGCTTCATGTTGTTTGTGCCGAAAATGTACACTACCATCCAAGAAGTAGAGTAAAAGCACAACACCTCAGGATAGCACGCTTTTTCTCAATGACCGACGACCAACTTGCATAGTCTTTGCACCTGGTGTGATGTTTGGGCTGATGAACCATGGTTTCGACAGAATATTGTCAGAGTCGTTGGCTTCTCCGTGCAGAGTGTGCAACGCGTGGCCATGATTTATACACTTCAGGGTTGACTTCTGTTGTATTGGGTAATCAACTGTTGAAACATTTTGTGTCTGTTGGCTTGTACTAGTCGTCGGACGCGGGGCTCACCTTTCACATCAACCTTTTGCTGCTCTGTGCAGTTTTACATACGGGTCAGTGTTTGATAATTTCACGCCAATTCTGATAAACTTCAACTACGAGGGTTCGTAAAGAACTGATCAGTTCAGCCGTTTGGGACAACGAGGCACCTGTTGTCGGGGATCCTCAAATCTTTACTTTCTAAAAATCCGATGAATCCTTCCTTTTACACATCACGCTCCCAATTTTAGTGCCTACTGCGCTACTCACACCTTATATTTGCCACGTTGGTTGACTAATTGCGCCCTCTCGGAAATCACGTAGTCAGCTGGCCGCATCCTCTGTTGATAGGATTGATTATAGTTCAGTTATCACTCGGCAAATATCTTGAGCGCATCTTTCAAAATATTACGGTTTGCTTTCCGAATTAATTTCCTATTCATTTCATGGGTATTTTCCTCTTTTAAAAATATCATGTCGAGCATTTCAGCTGTCCAACGTGGTCAATTAGTGAGCGGAACGTATATCCCATTTCTCACGGTTTTTTTTATCGTGTCTTTAACTCTTCTCATCCTTCTGTGTCCCTAAGCATGCACCTTTCCATGCTACTTTGTAATATTCTCAGCAACTTTATAACCTCTGAAATCATGGGCATGGTTTGAAAAGATAGTTAATTTTTGATTAGTTTTGACTTTTATATTAAAGCATATTTGCCAGGATATTGATGGACTGTATTATTTTCCAATTAATATTATGGTTATACAAAGAGTTTCGAAAGACAACAAACGTTTCAACACATCGATGAATTTGGGTTCTGGTGCACTGATTTCGAAACCATCTCGAATGATTCGGCTTTTTTAATGAACTTCGGGACTCTAAACAAAAACTTATTGACATGGCACAGGTCGAAGAATTATACAATGTCCCTGAACCTCGCAGACTTCTCAGTTCCAAAATGCATCTTTTAAAGCTTGCAGAAGTTGCCGTCTCCACGATCTCTTGATTTTATCAATTATGGCCTGAAGATATAAACACGTTTTTTTTAAATTTACTATCTAAAGCCGTTTCGTCAGCGTGAGATTTTCAAACATTTCCCATAAATTATTCATTTGACTTTTTGAAAAGAGGGATTTACGAGTTCGTGAAGCCATGGTGAAATTCAAGTTAGGGAATGCGAAAGAAGGCCTAAGACAATGTGTCATGTATGACAACGTCAAACAAAAGCAGGAGTCTATTGCAAGGGCTAACTAAAATGACGCTTTCTGGAGAGTGAGGCACAGGGTCTGTAGCTGAAAAAAAATGGAAATGGCGAAAGATTGAAGGAACGAGGGATTGGAAAGAGAAAAACTATATTCGCAGCTAAGTGCGGGGTGGGAATGAATTTGGCAAACGTTATTCACGTTGTTATACATTTTAATTCAAGTACACACGACAGAAAAATTTAACGTGTGAAAGTCGAGATAATTCGATTAACGTTTAATTGATATAATTTAGGATTAACATCAATTCAGAATTTTTGAACCCGCGAAATTTTTCGTGCAAATGGGAAAAACATGCAAGCAGGAAACGTTTAAACGAGTTTCTACTGTACAGGCTTGACCTGTTTTCGTAGAATTCGAAGACGTGTTAACCGAAGTAGTTCATTTTTTCAACCGCACATGTGCACGGTTACATAAATCGATAAGCAAATTCTTTGACACGCAAAACTTGGTACACTTCTTTTACATTAAAAAATCAGGGTTTACAACAAAAGTGGTATCAATGGTAATAGCAATTGTAAAACGAAACGCAAAATATCAAAAATCAAGAGTAAGGTGTAATAGAGATAGAAACGAAAAAACCTATTAGGCAGAAACTACCTACCTCACATGTTGTGCTGGGTTTTAATAGCATAAACATATTCCATAAAAAGTTACTAAACAAAAGATAATAAAAACAACTGTGTGAATACACCTAAACTGCAGAATGCAAAATTGGTCTCTATATATACAGTAAAATGTTCAAGTGATAGAGTAAATATCCGTATTAATTTTTTCTTTAACTGCAGATTCCAACTAACGAAAATTAGTGTAAAGGACCTTTAGGTCCTCATAAATTTGATAGCTACCATTGCAAGAGTTGCTTTCATGGTCAATTTTACCTACATGATTGCTCCTCGTCGGTTGGTTGTACTCCGATTGTACAACAGGTAGTCTCACAATGAAAAAGAGTAGGGATAAAATTTATCAAAATCAAAATATTAACAGAGCACGAACATGACATTTACTTCCCATTGTAAACTAATTAAATCTCTGGCTCATTTGAGAGAATATTGGATAATGGGCATTTAGGGAATTTCCTCAAAATTTCAGAGAGTTTTCATGCAATAAAATATCCGCACACCTTACGTTCCGCACGTGCTCTTTTCGTTTCTGGGGAAGAATATTTTTTCTTATTGACTCTTTCGTTAGACAACAGCAGCAGTTACGATTAGGAATATTAGCGGAAAAACCAGCTCTCTCCTCACACTTTGGAAGAGCAAATGATAATAAAGCAAAGAAGTCCAAGATCACACTTTAAATTATTGCTGAAGTACCAGCACTAACTAGGGAAGCTCTCCAGAGGGTCAGTCGGTAAGCTTTCAAGAAGAATTGTGCGAAATGAAAGGGGTGTTTTTTAAACACCATATTTATTGTGCATGGAAAAAGTTTCAAAGTAGTCGCTTATTATTCATTTACATGGTTTGAAATATATATGTGTGTATACCTCGAAACTGTCAACATTCTGGTGCAGGGTTTGCATATCAGAAATTAAGCTTTTCCAGCGGAATGTACATTGACGGTGATTAGATCAACCTTGCCATTAAAATAATATTACTTTCCTTCATTATGTGCTGCTGTTTCCTCCACAGGTATTGGCTGCCAATTTCTGCAGGAAATGCTCACCGAAGTATCACAACTACTGATGGTAACTTGCGCTGCTGCTTAAGATATCTACATAATTCGATAATTACCTATCCTGAAGTCCCGACGCGCTCTCTCGCAAATTTTCTTTTACTGGAGAACACCTTTTGGCAATTGTGGTCATCCATTTTAGCCTCATATCCGGTTCATATTTACTTCATAAATTTTGGGAGCTTGACAACTTTGTTAACTTCTGTGTTTTATCTTTTCCGAGAGTTTCTTTTCGATCCTCTCAGTGTAAAACCTATGTAAGATATTATTACTTCAAATTGAGTAATTATGCGCTGCTGTATGAAATCCTTAAGGAATTGCCCTTAGTATAAGAAAGACAGACCCATCTCATTTTTTATATAAAGAAAACCTTTTGGAAAAAATACTCAATATTCTTACGATTTAATTTGCAATTAAACTAAATATCTAACATATGCTGAAAACAAACTCATTTCAGTTTTTAAGATTTAATCCTAAGTCCCGCACAAAGTGTTAGAGCTCCCTGTGGGGATTTTACAGTTCTGAGTGTCATTAGTAGTTACATCATACTTGTAGGTGCTCTACACAGAGTAAGAACACTCTTCTCAGTATTTAGTAACTAATAATGATTACTAAGAAACGTCAGATGGTAAAACTGGAAACTGATTTAAAATATATAATTTTTATGGCTAATGATTTCAACGTAACATGCAAGGTAGACCGTGAATAGAAAGAATTATTTTCAATTAATTTCGCTTTTATGAATATCTCCCCAATTTAGGGATATATGATAGTAATTGTCATGATAAGGTACATTTCACCTTGTCTGCTTTCTATCTAATAATTTGTTTGTAATTTTGCCGCTATTTATAAATTGTAAAAGCACTTTGTGACAGTCAAACACTAAGCCCCTTCAATTATGTACACAGTTTATTCAGACTTCTAATTTAGACCATTATCTCAAACTGAGTACGCTGCTCTGATAACAGTCTAAATTAGAAGTGTAGTCTGACTTCTAATTTAGACTGTTGTCTCACTCCTCTGTGGTTTAATTATTCAATATTATCAACAGCCCATGCGTTATTTATGGCATATGACATTCATTGAAAATTTTACGTCCAGTTATCAAGAACAATACTTTGTAATGTAAGGGCTATAAAATTGTCTCTCTCCTGCAGAAAACATTTTAAGCACACTATAATCGTTATATCCTACAGTTTTAGAAAAGCATGCGGGAATTGCGTAACTTTAAGAAATATTTTACTGTCCAAACCTACTTAGTGTAACATTCTTCCCTTACGTTAAAAATTATAGAACATCAGATACAACATAATTACTTTTTCGTGAGACATATGAACAAGTAAACAAACTCGTTCAGTATAAGTGAGTTTGCGTCAAATTCACTTTAACTTTTTAGAGATAACAAACTCTACCTGAATGAATATGACAAATATTTCCCATATTTAGCATCAGTATATATTCAGTACTATACCTCTTAATTTTCGCAAAATACCAATTACCTAACGGCATTTTTAGGCTGAAGTCACCGTCAGACTACTAATAGGTACTATTATTAATCACGTCGCCGTAGGCACAAATACAAAGTTTCGTTTAAAGCTATAGAAAAATCAGAGAAAGTCTTCTCTTAAAACAAATTTGCTATTTATTTGTTTTATAAATCTAGCACAAACAGAAAATTTCTCAATGCCAAAAATATCAGTTCTTTCTTCCGTCAATATACTAAAGCACTCAGATGTACTGATTTTGTTTACAATATGAGATAAAATTATATTACCAGATGTTACAATGATTTCATTTTGAATTTATGGACATGTATATGATGGGGTATTTCAGAAATTCTCTAACTGTTTCTTTAGAGTTTCATCGCTACTTACAATTCTTAATCGAAAAAGGGCTGTAAAATGTCCTTAATTTTTTCCTTAAGTAGGGAAGGTTTTCTGTTTTTACTGACCCAGGATCAGAATGATTACACAGAGAAATTTTCTGTCGACCACAAAATGTTACAGTCTTAATTACCGACAACAATTTGTTCCGATTTTTCCAAAATTTGTTCCTGGATCCTTTCATCCGGCATACTTCTGATATGATCACCTTTGTTTCCAAAATTTTCTATAACGCTTTGGGTTAAAATTCCACATATTTGGTGGGAGGCATTTGCCTCGGGTCTCCTGAAACGTTCTTGATGTCTCTCCACCATTTATAAAATGCCCCCAACTTAACATGGTTTATTTGCTTAACTACTTTCCTGCCGAGAAAGAAAAACTGCAAACTCCAACTATAGATTTTCAGATATCGAAAATCCTTTTTTCCTTGTTAAAATTTGTTCTTCAGCGAATTAGAATGCGTTTGGCATGGATTAAAAAAAGAAGCCTGTCATGCATTTTGTTAGAAAATGTATGTGCTCTGCTCACATACAGTTCATGAATTTCAAATATTAAAACCAATTATAAAATACAAGCCCGATGTTATACACTGGCGCGCAAAAATTAAGGACGAGATGGTTTTTCGAATGTAACGCGGTGCAGAAGTGCTCCTCATAGATTCAAATCATACCATAAGATCCCCAAGATATAAGGATATGGGACAAGTGAGCAAAATCGTCCAAACGAGGAATCCAAAGGATACAAAGGCACTTTATTGAAAAGGTTGCTTCCAGCACAACTGGACAGAAGACAGAAACATCTATGTGACAGGCAGCGGCTCAGAAAAATCCAGTTTTTAATAGGATATATGTTCACCGCTGACTGCGTTGCAAGATTTACAACGTCTGTCCATGCTGAGGACGAAGTTGTCAAAGAGCTGTTGAGGCATCGCTGCCCATTCTTCTTGCAGCGCCAATCGCAGCTGCGGAATCGTTGCTGGCGGCTGGTGAAGTGCTGCCAAGCGTCTCCCGAGGAGGTCCCACACGTGTTCAATCTGATTTAAGTCCGGGGACTTTGCGGATCAATCCATGCGTTGAATATCTTTACTCTCCAACAGCTCTGCGACAGCCACTGTACGATAAGGTGTAGCTTTGTCGTCCATGAAGAGGAACTCAGGAACCAGAGTACCTCTAAACAGACGCACGTGAGGCATGAGAACTTCGGTACAATAGCGAACACCAGCGACTGAACCTCCCTGGAAGATGTGGATTTCAGGACGGCTGCCAAGCATGATACCGTCCGAAACGAGAGCTCCGCCACCTCCAAACCGGTCCTTTTCAATGATGTTGGAAGTGTGATGGCGTGTTCCCTGCGTTCTCCGGATGTGTATACGTCAAGAATCGCTCGTTAGACTGAATCGGCTCTCATCCATAAAGAGAACTCGACCCCATTGCTGATGTGTTCAGTTCTTGTGTTCCTGGCACTACAGAAACCGCCATCTCCGATGAGCAGGCGTTAATGGCACACACCGTACTGGTCGTCATGTAAATCGACCACCTTTGTGCAGCCTCCTGGGCACGGTAAAACGCGATAACGGACGTCTAGTGGTCTGTTGCATGTGCCTTGCGATTTCTCCCCCTGTCTGCCGTCTGTCTCTTCTCGCATGCAGGAAAATATACCGATCGTCAGCCGCCGTGGTTGCTCGTGGACGACCACTGCTAGACTATCGGACAGCTGTTCCTGTCGTTTGAAATGCTCTCCAAGCTCGTAAAACGATGCTGTGAGCGATCCCGATCTCCTCGGCAACACTTATCACACTTCGACCTTGTTCTAACTTCCCAATGATGCGACCTCGGGTAAAATCATCGAGATATCGTTTAGTGGATTGCCTGTTGGACATATCACACGGTGCCAGCAACTCGACGTCGTGCTAACCGATGTACCTCGTGCAATAGCTATCACCGAATTGCCGAGCGTACACCGCCTGTATGCTTTATACCCTCTGACACTCTCCCAACTCCCATGCGTCATGCTGCATATATGCGCATGATCTATCTTACTGAACCGTAGTCTATCTCCTGAGTGTTCTTTCGTTCCGTTTTGCCTGCTCGTTCCGCTGTTATGCTAATTTCTCCTCTTCGTCTTTTAATTTTTGCACAGCAGTGTATTTTAATACAGGGAAGATTATTCTACCAAAAGGCTTTCTAACACCAAAAACTTTTGTGTGAGAGTGTATTCGGAAGTGATCTTGTACCACAATTTTATTGTTCCAAGAACAATAAAATTGTTCTATTGTTTTTATTGTTCTGCAAAACAGCGGAGCTTATTTTAAATCTTTCGAAAGCATATTCCCATTGAAATTATTGGTTTTATATCTTGCGTACTTTTAATTTAGGATTGACATTGGATTTAAACATTATAAAAATTAAGAAATTCTAGCAACAGCCAAACTTGTGAACAATTATTTGTTTTAAAAATTATAAATTTTTTTCATGTAAATTACCGTAAAATGCTATTTAATTCCAATAAACTAGAGCTGCAGATGTGAATATAAATATATTAGTGACAAAAAAGCTTATTAGAGGAATTAAAGAATAAATGAAACATTCCTAGTGGAGTGGGAAAGCTTGGCGAATCTTTATGCTAACTACCCCACAAAAAAAAAAAAACGGATTTAATACGCTATATGCGTCTCATTATTTTTCAAGTCTGGTGAATTAAAAATAAAGTTACCGATGCTACATCTGAGCATGGAGTCAACGACTTTTAAATTTGGGCGAAAGTCCCGTCCTGCATTAGCGAGAGAGACCACAAACTTATAGTTCCTTATGTCCTGCAAATAGACCAATATCATCCCGAAGTTTTTACAGTTTAAATCAGCTATGAATGACCTCGTGATGTCACCCACGTTATTTTCAAAAATCATTTTTGTTATTTACGTATTTTTTATTCACTGCATTTTTATGTCTACCATTGCCTTCCTTCGAATTAGATAAGATGCTTATATACAATACCACAGTAACTGCAAGTTCAGTGCGTGCCGTTGAATCGTAATTTTTTTGGAGGAAACAGAACAAAATACAGCAGTCAGTAGGACAACAAACAGCAAACTGAGCATTTGTGCTTGATATTCAAGCACTCGACGGAGCTCTACTTTGAGAGTTTGTCCGTTCACCGTCAGGTGTGACCTTATGTGGGAAAAACTAATTAATTTCTCTCATGCAGCGCGCAGGCCATTATGATCAAGGTTATAGCCAATGCGTTTAAAACGAGGTTAGTTCGTCATGAATCCTTCGCTCTGCAGGAACAGCCGACGGCGTTTAACTAAGGTATTACTATTTTCTGTAGAAACTTCTCATTCTCAGTTTTCCTGGGGTCGTAGTTCTGTCGCGAGCCTACGGTCTAATACACCGATGAAATATTACATTATGATCACCTACCTAATAAGATGGAGGACCCTCTTTAGTCTGCAAAACAGCGGCCACTCGCCGAGGGATCGATTAGATGAGGTGGCATTAGTTATCCTGTGATATCTGGTGCCAAAACGTCAACGCCAGGTATTCCAGTTCCCGTATATTTCGAAATGGTTGTTGTTTAGCGCGAACGCGCTTTTCCACGTCGAACCGCAAATCGTCGATTGGGTCCATGTCAGGTGAATTTGGAGGCCAGAGCATTAATAGAACGTCACGAGCATGTTCCTCGAACTTCTCCTTGGCGATTCTGGCAGTGTGACCTTGCGCATCATTCTGTTGGTAATAGCCATCACCAGCAGGAAACACATTTACCATGAATGGGTGAACTTGGTCCGCAATGATGCTCAGATACCTGACAGTTGTCAGGGATACTGCTATTGGGATAATGGGGACGTAAAGTGTCCAAAGAAAATATTTCCTACAGCATAACATTGCCGCGGTGGGCTGTTTCCGTCCAACAGTGCACTCTGGTGCGATAGCTTGTTAGTAATCTGGGTATCCGGGCTCGACCTTTAAGTGACACACACGGAGACTTGATTCGTCAAACCAGGCCACTTTTCTCCGAACATCCACAGTCTAATCTCGACTATCTTGGGCCCATTTCATGCGTTGTTGGCTATGACATACATTGAGCTTGGGGACCCGGATGGGGGTCCTGTTACGCAGTACCATACGCAGAAGGCTGCGATGAACTGTGTGCTGTGACACATTGTCCTGGTAACCACTGCTGTATTTGGTGTGTAACTTAATTCTCGGCCACAGGCACGGAACTTTGACAACAAATTATAGCAAATCGAATATGTACCTAATCAGGGATTTAATCCCCGTCGTGTTGCATACATTTAAACAATCAGGCAGGGAACTGCCGAATGCCACTGCGGAAAAAAGAAGGCTGTTTCGAGTTGATAAAATCATCAATACTTTTGTGGACATCCTCGACAGAAGTTAAGTGTGTATAATTCAGGTGGTGTTGCAGGGAGATAAAGAGGTGATACTCCGACGACGAAAAGTCTGAAGAATACGCCGGGTGCGACAAAATCTCCCATCCCAGTTCGGTGAACGTTTTAAAGGCGTTTTCGTGGTTTGAGAACGCGCGTTACCCTGAAGCAACAGTACCGACCTTTTGCCCTTGCCAGCGTATGGCCTTTTTGCCTCCATTGTGTCACTCACACTAATGAGTTGCTGACAATAACGCTCAGCATTGACCGTTTCAACAGCTTTGAGCAACTCATAGTGTGCGACACGGCGCTGATCCCACCACATGCACAGCAACAATTTCCTGGCATGGATATTCGGTTTGGCAGCACTGGTGGTAGGCTGACCTGGATAAACCCACGATTTGCACCGCTAAGGATTATTGTAAATGATCCACTTTTTATTAAAAGTCATAATCTTGTGGAGGTAATCCTTCTTCTTGAATCTGGATTGCAAGGACTCAGCAACATCGTAGCGCCTAGACTTGTTCGCAGCTGTGAGTTGGTGGGGCAACCAACGGCTCTCCTCGAGAATCCGTCCAAGCTTGTCCAAGCGCTTTGCAATGACTTGCCGTGTTACTCCGAGTTCCTGGGCGAGCACTGATTGTGTGTGACAGGGATCCGCGTCCACCAGTTGTTCCAGTTCCTCATCGTCAACTTTCTGTGGCTGTTCCGGATCTTCTGGATCACGAAGTTGGAAATTTCCCTGTTTAAACCGCTGGAACCACTTCTTACACCCACTGTAGGACACAGCAGCCTCACCCAAACCAGCATAAATAATTTTCTGGGCTTCCGCGGCACTGTTTTGCAGCTGAAACGCGAACAGGAGGCAATGCCTCAAATGTTACTTCTCGAACGACATTGCTTTCACCGTCAACTTTCGCCCCTTCTGTCACTACAGCTGTGAGCGGACAGTTGCTTGGAAAGCGGTGGGATGGCGCTGCAATCAGCAATTTTCGCACTTAGTTATTTGCACTTGCCGGCGTTCTATTTTCGCTTGCGTCTAGCGGCCGAGAATTAAGTTGCACACCTAATAGCTGCAGGTGATTTGTTGTGCTATGGCCATGCGCTTGCTGTGAACAATGCGCATCAGTGTCTGCTCGACTCTGACATCAATGAGCTGCGGAGGACACACGGCTGGGAAAAGGTTGGTCGCTTTGTCATCGTTGCACCACTTTTGATGCTACAGCAGAACGTGTAAAACCCACAGGTCGTGCCTTACCATCACAAGTTGACCGTTACCAAACCCCGATAAATCGATAGCTTTCCCGATTCTGACACCTAGTACTCTATTGACCGGATGTCGGTGCTCTTGTTGTACATACGCTGTCCTGTGAACTTCACCTTCGCCACTGTTCGGTCTCCAGGCGCGCTCATTTCACTAGGCTGGGGTTGGCACTACTGTAATGGCTCATTGGCGTTTATCTTTTTAGGGTGTCTTCCATCCTCTGTTAATATGACTGTTTTCACTACTTGTCATCGGCTACATTTGGATTTTCAGGCGTTTTCTTGAAAATTAAAAAAAAAAGTCATTCTGGCTATAAAACTTCTTAAAATTAGGACTCTAAATTTCAATAACTCAAGAGAACGAGAACTGAGATGTATTTAAAGAAATACACAAAATTCGAACTAACTGTACAGTATTTTAAAAATGCATCATACTTAAACATAAGGTTCTCCCGATCTCATTTTCTTCCTACCAACGCATGCACTATAAATATTTTATATGTCATTTTGAAGTTAGAAGTTATTTCTACAATGGGGTATTGAATCTCCTTTGTGAGTTAAGTAGTTGTCAGTTT
Organism: Macrothele yani; assembly: GCA_039090855.1. Lineage (NCBI taxonomy): Eukaryota > Metazoa > Arthropoda > Arachnida > Araneae > Macrothelidae > Macrothele > Macrothele yani. Next base: position 136,277,739 of record CM077034.1, read on the forward strand.
CAGAGCAAGTCTCTTGCACTGCATCTTCACATCTTCAAATATTTTACGTGAGTGCATTTAGGTTGCATGCTGTTTAAAAAAAATAACAAGTAATTTCATCTAACAAATCACCTTTTCATCCCGAATATGTGTCTACATAATTACGAAACTGAAAAATGGTAGGTCTTGTTGTGTTTTTTATGCGACGTGTCATGACGTCTTAGTACAAAAGATTGTGTTTCCTGTTTTCAGACGAAACGCTTTCATCTGTGCTGCAAGCTCTGTCTCGATTAAAGTACAGAATATTCCAAATTTCAATCAATGGCTTATGTATTTGTTTGATATTAATTTTCCTAAATTTTTGTATAATTGGCGATTGATGTCGTTAGTAGAAATAAAAATATACTTTGCTGTGTTTTTTTCCCATGAGAGTCGACGTCTTACCTAAAAATAATGAAAGAGAAATTTCATCAGTCAGTGCATTTACGCAAGGATTACCAAATGGATATTTCGCAAATCACTATAACGCAAGGTAACTGATTAAACACGTCATCCACTTCTATGTGCTATTATTATTATATTCTGCTGTTGTTGAAACTAGAGAGAAAAGCGTTACAGCATCTTTCAGCAGTGTACAAGGTCTCCTAATGTAATGTGTTACAGGAGAGAAAATTAAACGTGCACAGCAAATCGGTGAGTTTTTACAATCTAAATCTTCACTCTTAAAACTTTATTAAAATTATTTGGCAAAATGCCAAACGTGTTGGTAGGATTTCAACGGAAGCTAGGTATTTAAAAATTCATTCCTTCTATTGCTTATTAAAATAATGTTTGGAACAAAATACTAAAAAATTGTAAATGAGCCTTTCTGAAATTTTTAAATTGAATTTAAAATAAACGTGGAGTTTTCAAGTTAAAACAAATCTGATGCTTAGACGATATTCGGCTATTATAAAAAAAAACAATTTTCAGAAAACTGATGTTTAATAGATAAACTGACTTTTGCAAAGCTGATTCAAGGTTTATATTTATACATACAACGTGGTTAACGCTCTCCTGCATCAACATATTTGTGCGTACAAGAACACACAAACTCTTTTGCCTCACTTCTTTTATATTGCTTAAAGCATATCTCCTCAAAGAGAAATGAAAACCAATCTTAATTTCTTCGAGTGAAAATCATAGAATTAAAAATGATTTTCAATGTAGACAGTCTGTCTAAAATTGGTTGACAGATTACATTATCTTTACGAACGCACTACGTTACAAGACTTCTCATGTCCTTCAACATTTATCAAACGATGAAATCATTAAATCTTCATTCTTTGAAAGCTTAAATATTTAAAATGTATGAGGTTACAATGAACGAGAAATATATTAGTAATACGAATTTACTGGCATAGAATGAAATCAAAGCTTTCCAATCTTCTTCACATCAACCAGATGGTTTTTTCAAGGAGGATAGACAGCAAATTGGAGAATGAATAGTAGAACACAAGTATTTTAAACGCAGTGACTTGATTAGATAATAAAGGAACATATGTGGAATCATCTATTCATCACCAGAAACGAGGCATCATATTCGTTGGGCACGCAGTACCGTGGATAAAGAGCATTACCTCAAGAACTGGTTCCAAATTCGTGGAAATTCTATAGAGATACTGTCATGGTATCTACGATATCCGGAAATGGCTCTACAGTTATCTGTGAAGTGGGATGCTAGTTTAAAGATAAAAAAAAAGATGCACTCCCGCACGACTCATAGCACGCTTGGAAATCTTGAATACATGCTGAGAAACGATATTAATAAATTTTGCAAACGCAGAATAAATGTACAAAGGATTTGCTTCTCAGTAAAGAATCGAAAGTGGAAATCTGAAAGCAGCTGATTTTCGTTACCATGTTTGCATTTCAGAAATTAATGCAGGAATGAACAATATGGATGTAATGTCGCATATAACCATTGAGAAAATTAAAAACACCTCTGAATTTTGAAAGTTGTTCGTAACTTTTTCAATAATTCATAAAATCCGAAATTTTTGCAAGGGAAAGTGTGAAAGAAATGCTAGGCAAATTAAGCATCTTTTTTCTAAAAAGAAGCCAATAATTCTAGATAATTGTTTTATGTCACTATCGTAATTTAATACGGTTCCTTCAGAATCAATGAATGTGAAATTAACACAACTGTTTTTCGGCACACTAAAACCTCCAGTGTTGTAAAGTTAAGTAGCAGAAAGGTAATTAAAATAATATAATTATTAAAATGGAAAGTAGGATTTCTTTCAGCTTGTTTTCTGTTTAGAGATTATGTGCGCGTGAACTGATGTTCACCAAATATATTTGCTTCTAATGCTGTGTCTTGCGAAAGAAGTATTTTAGAAAATGTGGAAATTTTCGTACTATTAGTCAAATAAATAAAACACGAAAATATTCTTCAGCATGAGAACATTTTTTGAGGTAGAATGTTTCTATCGTTTCGTTTCACTACTGGGCCCCTAGGTAAAAATCCGTTTCTCCCAAAAAAGTGTACCCCCGACTTCTTTCAATAATTTCAAAACTATAAAAGCTAGCAAAAATATAATAACTGAGTTGAAGAGAGGATGGTCCAAAGAGTTTACCGAAATAGAGTTAAAGGTCAGATGAAACAATAGTCATCGGCGCGCTTGATAATCATTTTGTTGCAAAATCAGCGTTCGGCGGCGCGATAAAATTAGTATAACCGGGAACCGGGACGTAATAGCGCTACGTACAGCGAGGTGTCATTTGTTTCTTCTACGCGAGATCCATCGATATCTATAATAATATTTATGAGAAAACGTGATTAGGTGTGTGAAAAAGTTTGAAATAATTCAGAACTTTGTGAACATTTTTGACATGTCCCAAGATTTTAATTTAAAAAGATCGATTTGAACGCGAGAAAACGGACAATTGATAACTACTAAAGATATATGTTCCTCCTCGACATCACACAGAAAGGCAAATTACATTCTTTCTTGGATGCGTTTACATTCACCCGAACGTCTCCATCTCGGACCTCAAAATGTTTCTATTTGCGATGATGATCAAGTACTCCGAGAACTCTAAGATATTTAGCAAGAATATGATTGGGGTCACAGAGGTTCCGACGTTCAAACGAATCTACACGAGTTTGATTTCATGAAGACTCAAATTAACTCGAACTTTGAACGCTGGGAAACACATACAGCTACTTGACTTTCGCAAAAATCATCATCGTCCATGGCATGTCATACGTGAGCTACTTCTCCAACCATCGGCCCCTCGTCAAGAACACTATTCTGAGCCTAGAATAAGTAAGACATTCTCTCAAAATACATTACTCCCAGCCTAATATTTCCGGAAACAGCCAAAAAAATAAAAAAAACCTCGCTGAACCTAAACTCTGGGCATTCACTCATTTCTAACACCCGCCCGACACCCAACAGCCACGCGACGTATTCTACGCCCAACAGACCTGCGGCTGTGGCTCTGACACAGCCCTCGCCAATGTTTTTTCCTGATATCATATCTAAATGATGTATCCTTTCCCTGAGATATTTCTGGCGAATATTTCGTACCTGATTCTGTAGAATCATTTTTTTCCTGGCAACATACTTCTTTGACACTCTTGAAATACCGTCTCTTTCAAAAGAAGGCTTCCTCGAAGAGCGCAAACGGAAGTTTCAAAATGGACAGCCAGATGGAATGATCCATTACTAACAAATGGTGACATAAGAAGTCAATTCCCATTACAAATTAGCAGAAATGTATTATTGTTTGTATTTGAATCATATTTTACCCCTCAGTGAATTTGAGAAATGTCGCTACTTCTATTTTCAATGAAATACACTGCTCGACATAGTAGGAGTACTTTGTGACATTTTCTGGAAAACCTAACACTTCTGCATTTTGGATAACTGTTTTTCATCATCTTCCATAGATTTTTGGACACATGCGTATGGTGGTTTCGTAGAGAACTTCTAACGTGTAACTAGGTAGATTTGTGTAAAATACTATTTGGTTTTACCGTTTATCCTATTTAATCAGAATATATTTCTTGTGACATATTGCAAAATGTCAAAAACTACTTTAAAAGCACTCAGTCTACATTACAGACGTTAAACAGTTCGTTGTTAACCCTTCATTACGTTAGGTTTCACGGCTGTCGAGAAAACGTATAATACAGCACGCTTTAACCAGCAAAACCATTTTAACGAAACAAACTTGTGTTATTGCTTATAAATATAGTATGCCTGTGTTGGCACTGCATAGCCGAATTATAGCCCGTCAAGCTTTGCCTAGTCAATAAGACAAAGGTTACTCGCAAATAACCTGCCTTGTATTACTATTATTTCACTGCAGTCGACGGTTAATATAATGTTAATGATTGAACATTTCTGCAAACATCAGACGTCCTAAGGAATATTCAGTGTGTAAAATAATTTGAGACGGAAAGCCTAAGAATTACAGTTTTCAACGAAGTGTGTAAAATGTAAGGAACATCCACATGAACAGGCATTTTTTTACAACCGTAAAGTCTCTTCCAACGCCTAAAGTTCTTACATGAATTTTCTGTTGTTTTCCATAACAAAAAAACTTGCCCCTTGTATTTGGATCTATCCCACTGTAGAACTGAAAAAAGAAAAAAACGCATGCCAGAATTGAAGCCCTTTAAATTTGTATTGAGAGGAAAATATATTGTCGTTTGAAAACTACATGTATCCTCAATAAGTGGAGAGTGAGCGCTGTTATTTATAGCAGAATTACATACACAATCTGCGTTTTTAATTTCTCATTATGCGATTACCTTCGTATCGAACTTATGATGTACACCTTTTTTTCAGAAAAATAATTTATCATTCATGCCTAAAAAGTTAACGCACTTATTTTATCGCAAAGAAAATATATTCGGACACGATATTTATTTTGATTTTCAAACTCCATTGTAATTTGAAATTCTAAATTTATAATTTCACATAAGGCCCATGTGCCATATTCAGTATCATGTTGCAGATAAGATCTATAGTAAGCGATAGAAGAATCTGAAAATCGCATTGATAATCTTGTTCTTACACAGAATTTGGCAATTTGTTAAATACTATTTAATAACTTTTCAAGTGCGAAGATTCACGTACTAAAAAATGATGAATGATGCAAAATAATGTCTTTGTAGATAACACATTACTTTCAAAGACATTGTACATTGATGGGAGATGCAGAATGCTTTTCTTAAAGTTCAAAAGACATCACACTTACAGTACCTAGTATCGTGCGAGATGTTTACTCGGATTTATAGCTATTTACAAAATGTGCAGTTCCATATTCCTTGCGCAAATGCTTCTGACGTATGAAGTTTGCTTACGTCTGAATGCAAAATTCATTTATTCAGGTCGAAAGCTGACTCGTATGTGGAGACCAAAAGAATAATGTAGTGTTGTTACTTATTATTACCTCAATCACAAATTGCGGAAATTAAAACAAAAACGTATACCAAACTTGAAATATAATAAGCAAATCCATAAGCCTTACTTGTAGGGGAATTCAACAGAGAAAGACTTTGCAGCACGTATGAAAGCATATCATATTAGAATAGGAAGCGCAATGTACTCACTAAGACGTCAAACCATACCACATGAGCAGCAGGAAAAGAATTGTTGCCCTTCTTCTTAATTTTCTTAATCACGTAGACCCACATTTTGTATGAAGGGCTGTTTTGATAATTAAAGTTCCATTATTTATTTTATCTCACATGCTTCCTTAATACACCCATGTTTAATTGGAAAAGATGGTAGCAGGAAACTTGCACTAAATCTAAACACTACTGTAATCAGTGGCGGCTTCTCAGGTGAAGTAGGTGAAGTGCCTCTTCACCTATTTTACTCAAAATAAAGTTTTATTCAGTATTGTTTTATAATATATTCTTTTTTGCCTTTATTCAGTTCTAAAATACTCAAAATTTTGAATAGATATTAATTCACATAGCACGCTCAATACGGAAAACAAATCCTTACACGCAAAACAGCGCAAGTGAAGAGCCGAAATGAGAATGCTCGGAAGTCTGCATATTTTTCGGCCGAGTTGTCATGGTAACCGTGACGTCACTCTCCCCAATCTACTCGCTCAAGTGAAGTGTTTCAGCTGCACGCGCCTTACCTCTGGATCTTTCAGTTTTTGAGCGTAAAGTCGTGAGAGATCACGGTGGACCTTTTTTTTTTTTTTTTTTGGCCATGCTAGCTTTTTAGTAATAAACATTCGGCGTGGAATAAAGACGGATTCTCAGATTTATGAAGCGTAACACGTTCACTTCATAAACATCGGCACTCTAGCGAACACCCGAAATGCGGATTAATGTTAGGGAATTTTGAAAAAATCAAAACACCATTGCCGAAGCCCTGAAGGAAAATGTTAGGCTTTTGAAAACGCATTTTAATGAAACCGTTCGTTTGAATAGACTTTTTCTGCATACAGTGATTGATGCAGTATTAGTCTGCACTGTATTTGAGCAAAAAAAAAACTAGCATTCCATGGCCATGACGAAAGCATGGGCTTGATAAATCGTGGAAATTTCATTGAATTACTTTCATTGTTGATATGAAGAAGTTCTTTAGAAATTGAAAATTAATACGAAAGGATAAAAAACTATTCAAAATGAATTAATTGAATGTATTTCTGAATATATAAACGATCACGTCAAAAATTAAATAATTTTTTATTGTTGTTTCGTAAGTGTATTGGTAAGGGATTTTTGGGTTTACATGATGTAAATGAAGATAGAACGTCAGGAGCTTTATACAAAATGCTAGACAAAATTTTGGAATAGTCTGATTACCAACACAAATAAGTAGGACAATGTTACGATGGGGCAAGTATAATGTCTGGTCACTTAAATGGGCTACAGAAAAAAAGTCAAGGATAAAGCTTCTCAAGCTGTTTTTGTTCATTGCTTAGTTCATCGTTTGAATATTGTATCACACCAGAGCTTTTCTAAAATTCCTAAGTGCCGAATACTTTTTGCAAGCTTCAGTGGAATTGCTTCGTTTGTTCACCATTCTGCGAAGCGGTCTTATACAGTTATATCAACAACCGCAAGATGATTGATTGATTGGAGGTTTAACGACCACCGTGAGCAACTCAATGGGCTATAAGCAGTCGCCCGTCCCTAATATAGGGTCACTGGTTCCAGGGAAGGGTGAGAGTCAGTGCCGTAAGACAAACACAACATCCATGCCTCACCGGAATTCGAACCGGTCCCCGTTCGGACGAATGATCAGAGGTCATCGCTTAGACCACTGCGCCACCGGGGCGGCAAAACCGCAAGATGCAGACCAACCATAGCAGAAACTCGATGGTCCTCCACTTCGAAATTAGTAAGTGTAGATGTTGAAGATTGAAATAAATTGAAGGAAGTGTTCGGATTTCTGACGAATATCGAATAATCAGACAAAAAATCCATTCAACTTGCCAAGGGGATTTAGAATGATATTAACACTTTCGAGTTTACATTTTTGGCTCCACCGATTTATTATTCGAACTTTTGACGAAAAAAAAACTAAACATAAACTACTGTGTAACCCAAATTAAAAAAAAAACAAAAAAAAACTCGTGAAATTTAGAGCCATAAAAAGAACGATGAGTTATTTGAAGCACAGTTTGAAAAAGCTAGCAAAATCACAGAAATAAGCACGGGAATATATGCTGCTCTTAGACAGGAAACATTTTTTTTATTATAAACTATTGTATTTTAAAATTTTGGACCACATTTTTATGGAAATGGATATAAGATTTCAAGACTGTAAGAAACTTCAATTTGTCTGACTTGCTGACACAACCAAATTCGAATAATTTAATGCTTGCTTTCCCTTCCGCGCTCTTGAAAATCTACATTTTTACGGAAACATATTTACTAAACACAGCGCCTTAAAAATAAACTGAATCTTGTGTATGCCGATGAAAAATTAAGGATTATATTGACTGAAGAACTCCTTCGAGTGTTGCACGGAGAGAAAGACATTTTTACAGAAGATTATAAATTGGTTTTCCTCAGTTTAACAATTCCATCTATAAGTGTGCCAGTGGAAAGAAGTTTTTATAAAAGAATACAAACTTGTTCAAGAAACACTAGTTCCCAAGATAGACTGGCTTCTCTGGCAAATATTTCTATTCAGGAAGACATTTTAGTGATGCTCACGAAGAAACAACCATCTAACCTTCTAATGACGACATAATCGACAAATCTGCAGCTTTTAAAGGAAGAAACATTGATTTAATATAAAAAAATAAGTCCGCCACTGACTGTAATTACAAACGAGATTCATCACAAATCTGTAGAAATAAAGTTTAATTTTAAATGATATGTAAAATAAATATGGTGTATACCTTGGTGTGAAAAAAATGAAACTGTGGAAACGTTTTCTCTAGATATGATGCGTTGTTAAAGTACTCTAAAGCGATTTCAATTTATTTTTTGCGTGTGTGTTTCTTGAAACACATATAAATCCCTATTGCCTTTAATCACAAACGTTGTCTTAATTTCGAGAAATGTTTTGCCATATTGTTTTCTCTTTTCATGCTTCAATAGAATAGCTTCAAGACTACTTGCAGCTATTGACGATTAGTCAAACTCTCAACGGGGGAAAACTACCCCTAGAAAAATGATGTATTAGTCAGTTGGTTTGAGAACTAACTACTCTCCTAAGAAAAATGAGAATGAGAAGTTGGGAAGTTTCAACAGAAAATGGTCAGACCACAGTTAAACGCCGTTGGCTGTTCCCCCGTTAAAAAAGATTCAGGAAGAGCTACCATGGGATTAAACACATTGGCTTAAATGAAAATACAATTTTACCTTGACGAATGGTTAAACCGTCTAAGTGTCTCGTCGACAGAAAACGAAGAATAAGGTGCCTGACACTGTACATCGTTCAACTGCTCTCGTAATCATCAACACCTTTACCTTTGGTTTAAACACTCCTTATCTCCACCACGAATTTCGTTGTTAAGCCAAGTACACGTTCCTCAACTGCTGTTTGGTGCAGAACTCACTGCTGTGGTTTGTTTTTCTTCATCAAAAAAATAATCGATTCCACTTCACTGAACTTCCCATCACGTAGATTTGTATACAAGAGACTTAGCTAAGCTGAAGGAAATATTCCCCTTTGGTACAAAATGAAAGGAAAGAAACTTTATTATTTATTAAGCGAAACTTGTAGCATGTGTACCTTGTTTGTGGTTCAAAGATATAACTTAATATAAATTTATACCGAAAGATATAAATTTTTCTTATCTTCAAAGGAATACCTTTCCTTTAAGCATATATACTCAAGCTCACGTATATGTGCATGAGTTTGACGCATCTGTATTTCGCTGCGAAAAATCTGTATCCGTGCACAAATGTACAATTTGTGACTTAGAGAAGGTCCCACACATGTATCTTTAAAAAAGCTAGTAATAAGTATAGTGAGATCTCATTCGCAGGCTTTTATTTCACAATTATGTAAGAGATGTCGAATTCGGTGATACGATTTGAGTTATGTTGAGTTATCTGAACTCGATTCTGTCGAAAGTGACAGAATGGATTTCAGAAGAAATTCGTTCATTTTTTATGTTCAATGATTAGCCTACATTCACATGTACAGTAATAGTTAGTTTGAAGTATTTTATTTTCAAAATCTTTTAAATAAAAGTAGCCATCTAAATTTCTTAATTGGTCTCATAAACTTCATTTTTCCTTTCGGGTGTTTGCAACACTACCAATTTTCAGAGATCTGAATATCTAATATATAGTTATAATTTTCCGAAAAGGACTGAAAGAGGATTTTGTGAAATAACTGCAAATTTTAGTGTTGTAATTTAGCCAAATTATTATTTTGTTTCCTTTTTGGGAACTCAGAGACAAAAATTTCAACTGGGGTAATTTTATTTGGTAAAAAAACAATAAGTCATGAAAAAACATTATGTGCTTTGATGATGAACTCAGATGTTTGAACAGATTTTTAATGTTCTCTATTCTTCCTCAGGGCAATTTTGGTCGCCCGATACCTAATTTCTTTTGGGGAAAGGGTTTCACGATTTCATTCTAATATGTCCCCTTGTGAAGCACTGGCTTCTCGTTGTTTCGCAAAGTCAGTGAAGTTTGACCCGGATGAAATTTTAAATAGTGCGCTTGTCCAATGATGCTTATTCTGTTTCTTTTCTGGAAGCACTGCACTGAAATTTGTACCGGGAGACAAAATGCAGCAGCACCGGTTGCTTATCCCGACCATTAGACCTCGATCCAAAATAAAACCGTTTTTTGAAAATTTAGTTTTATATCTGTATTATTAAAACTTCTAAATTGATGGCTTCACCTTTTTTATTCAAGGATATATCTTGTGCAATAAAATTGATGTCAATGTCTACAATGTCTAATTAAGTGAAATTCGAGAGTGTTTCTCGCCTTTGTAACAAGAATATTAATGCCACTACTGCGTGCCATGGGCTGCTTGGCCTGTGGCAAAGGTCTTCCACCTGTCTTGGGACATAGCCCGGTAGAGGTCTGGCCGGTGTACCCGCCTAACTGCTGCAAAGAAATCCTTATTATTATTGATCTCAGTGATTTAATCAACAACATGGTAAATGAAAGCAAGGAAAGAAAAACTAAATGATGCTATCGTAAAACGTGCACATGGCTGTACATATTGATGCAGGCTACTACAAGAAATTCTCCTATGGAATATTGTATCCCATGTTGCTAAATACAAACGAAAACACGGAAAAAAGTATCGGAACAACTGCTCTTATCATATTGTTGAACTCCACTGACAAGATTAAACGTTAGACCCAGCAGAATTTTGCAACTATTAAAAACGTTTCTGAAAACATCTGTGAGGTAAAAATTACAAAATAATCTGAGAGCTAAGTCAACCATAATGCAGTATTTTTACAGTAGACTCTCGCTATTCCCGCCGTTTTCCCGATCATTCACCTAACTTCTAACTTCTACTTATGTCTCTATGGGTTATGTTGAAATCCTTTAAATATATCTTGTGCTTATGAAATGAATAGCTTCCCTGCCGGAGACGAACAGACATATATCTCATTTTTCTAAATATCTCGGTGTTTAATATTCCTAACAGACCTTCTTGACATTTTTGTCGGAGTACGTTTATGGTTACAAAGGTTTTTCTATAATTTTAAATGTTTCATACCGCGGAACTTTGCCGCCAGATGGACTAAAGTCTGGTTGGCATTTACAATAGCTTTACATCAATATATATTGTTTCAAATACCCGACTTAGAAATATTTGTCAGCATTTCCATCTCTAAATGAAGAGCACGTTTCCCACTAGGGTCGCACATACACTCACGGACAATGACATTTGCGCACCTAGAGGAACACATGTTACAACCGCGAAACTTTACAAATAGTTAGAGTGTGTGCTGTTATGCAAATGATCCACGTTTGCTGCGATTGAGAATGATCGCACACCTTGTGGTGGCGCTGCAAGCACGAACCGGCAGCCTAAAAAATCGGCGAGTAGTCGATGCCTCATGAAAACGAAAAGCACCAGCCGACGCGAGCAAGTTTACATAGTGAAAACAACGCCAGGTAAACCTCAGATATGTCGATTTGCGCAAATTACGGACTTTGAAAGAAACCAGATGATCGGGCTTAAGACCAGGGTGGGGGTCGGCGCAATGTATAGCTAACGTGATGCAAAAACGTCGACAGTGGACCGTTGAACAGTGGAAAGAGGTTCTCTGGGGCGACTAATCAAGGTTCACCCTCTACCGTTCGGATGGCAGGTTCTGGGTTTGGCATCTGCCTGGAGAACGCCTCCTGCCGGAGTGTATTGTGCCAACTGTGAAGTTCGGCGGCGGTGGAATTATGATATGGGGGTGTTTCTCCTGGTATGACACGAGACCCTTGGTCGCAATTCCTGGTAAACTCAACGCCAAGACCTACTAAGCCGTTTTGGATGACCATGCGCTTTCTACGTTGTGGTAGTTTTACGGGGTCGACCGATGTTACTTTCAGGATGACAATGCCACCTGTCATGTTGCGAGGTCCACCATGGTTTGGTATGGTGACAATGGGGTTAATCGAATGGACTAGCCTGCGCAGAGCCTGAATCTTACCCCTATCGATCACCTCTGGGACGAATTGGAGCGTCGACTTAAGGGGTGCCCCCACCGTCCGAAATCGGTGAAGGGACTAACCTGTCTTCTCCAAGCCGAGTGGGAGAAAATATCGCTAGCCGTCGTACAACGCCTGGTTGAGAGTATGCCCCGGAGGGTCGTAGCTGTAATCGCCGCTCGTGGAGGCTCCACCAACTATTGAACGTAAATAAACTGCGTTTTCCTTTGCTATGACAGGTGCCCAATTACTTGTTAGTAGATAGTGTATATGGCTTAATTCTTCTTAAGCTATATATATATACTGTCTGACAGAGAAAATGCCACACCATGAAGTATTGCGGAATTCTCGGAAACAGACCAGACTGCACTCACAGATAGCCAAGTAGGTCCTGAACAAATGATTTAATTGTCACCTACAGACCGAAAATACAGGATTATCAATAAGCAGTGTGGCCCCGTTTTTATTGATACACCGTTGAATCCGACGTGAAATCGGGGCAATGAGAGTCCGAAAATAATACTGGAGTATCGTGGACCATATGGTGTTGATCCGAGTCTACAGTTCACAATCGTCTTGCTGCATTGGGAGGTTACTCGACCGACGTCCAATCATGATCCAGAGGTCCTTCAGTGACGAGAGGTCTGGGACCGTACTGGCCACGGAAGCATCAGCACACCTTGTAAAGAATTCAGGTTTTATAGATACGGCAGTACTACGGGCAGACACACCTTAACAATATAGTGGTGTGCCGCCAATCTGTACGTAATGCATACAAGCGGTGTGGCGGCTGTAGGCGCTGATAGCACCTCACGCCATGATTCCTGGTTGCCGGGCAGTGCAGCGCTTCACAATTGCGAAGGTACCCGTCCGTTGGCTACGTCGACTCCAGACTCTCACATGGCGATCATCCGTTGTGAGACAGAGTCGCAGTTCGTAACTGGACATCACACTGTTCCATCCGTCAACCCACGCAGCTGTGGAGGGACACCGCGCAAAGCGGTGGCAACGATATCCCGCTGTTAAGAGCAGCCTCCTTCACAGTGGACGGCTAGACGGCAAACCAGACGCAGCCAATCGGCGCGTAACTATCCGCGTCAATATCTGGTCCAAGCCTCCGCGTACACTCCGCAAAATGTCGCCCGTTGTGGCCTACGTGTCCGCTCCAACATGACATCAGGAGCGACGATCGTTCTCCAGTCACCCTACCGCATTGCACAGATCCTTCCTGGGACCACTGTCACCAAATGCGACCAACGGTTGTGGCATCACGTTGCGTATCTTCCGCAACAACACGCAAAAGCCATATGGCGGTACGAAGGCCTACGACAGCAGCTGTGCTGAACTCATCCGTTTGACGGAATCACATACGACAGCATCTTAACGGCATGGGCGCCCCTTGTTCGTTCTCCAGACACGGTTACAGCAGAACCACTCACTTCTCGCTGCTGTGACGACGTTTTGACTGAGGGCCTCACTGGCTGGTTGTCCGCTTATATCCCGCCCACGGTTCGTGCGATTGGCCGTCAAACGCAATCATTTACATAACTTGTACGTGTGCTCCCTCCCCGAAATTTGTACGGTGCTGCGTTCAGGTCTATGTGATGTGGCATTTCCTCTGTCAGGTAGTGTATATTTCCTTCTTTTTTTACATTTGCAATATGTTTTACAAAACAGCTGCTAAAATAGGAGCCGCCCCGGTGGCGCAGTGGTCTAAGGCGTTGGCCTCTGATCATTCGTCCGTAAGGGGTCCGGGTTCGAATCCCGGTCAGGCATGGATGTTGTGTTTGTCTTACGGCACTGGCTCTCTCCCTTTCCTGGAACCAGTGACCCTAAATTAGGGACAGGCGACTGCTTATAGCCCATTGAGTTGCTCACGGTGGTCGTTAAACCTCCAATCAAAAAAAAAAAAAATTGGAATATCAATATTGGGTTGGGAGCATCTCTACGAATTCCACCTACACATGTGTTCAACTGGTTTAACATATGCATGGACTGGGAAAACATTTCAATACTGTATAATTGTGTAGAATTCTTATCTACCACCAGCCGACGATCAAAGCCAGGTAGTTTTCGAACTACTACTTTATAATTTTTATTTCAAAAATGCCTAATAAACAGTATTTATGTAATTTTTTTTTCGAAATAAAATAGTGGAACTTTGTTCTTTCGATGAAACTGCAAAAAAGTATTTAGTGAAATTTTTTTTAACGAACGGGACTTCATGAAATTGAATTATGGAATACCTCGCTCAAAATTATAAAATAGCATTTCTTAGTTTTTTGGCTTTCTGTTGTTCAGCATTTCCTTTCATTGGCGTGACTTGAATTTTTCATTATTACAAGCATAGAGTATTCTAATACGTTCATATAAATCAATAAATCTTTCATGGGGTTAATATTCCTAGATTTTGTTTAATACTTATTTTACATTGGAATAAGTACCAAGCTGATTTGTGTTTGGACCGTGTAACAAACTCTTATGGAAATAAAGTTGCCACCAGTAACCATGATCTCGGCATGCAACCAGATGGTGCAATTGATGACACGTACACCGTTTTAAATAGCCAGCACACAAATAATAAATAATATAATCAATATGTCCTGTAATTTTCTCAAAATTAATTCAGACAAAAAGTTTTCATCATGTCAAAAAATTCTACCCATATCAAATTTAGAAATGTTTCAAAACGTATTTTGTTAGCTTTTAGCTTCTGCGGACAAGTAAGTTTCTACCATTTGATTAAATGTACTTTTAAATTCCGGATATAAAAAATTATGTTTGCCATTTCTATTATGGCATACTACTGCTTAGAACCAATGAACTTCCTCCGAGGGGCTTCAGAGCTTCCGATATTGAGTACTCAATTAATTTTAGTTTGGGGAGCACAAATTCTTGCCAAGTATAAAGAAGTGTTAGTGATATTTAAATTTTGAGGACAAATAATACTGTAATTACTATTTATTTTTTATTTTCTTAGAAATTTACTAATCGGTTTTATGCAATTAGCATTGTACCTTTTCTAGTAATATGTAGTCCACAAATACCCTTAGGTGAGCATTTACAATTTGAGAAAGAAATGAAAAAACGAAATTCTACTTCCTTTTAGATTACACGATATAAAGCAGTGAACTGTGCTATTAATTTTAGTCTAACGTGAAAAGCAGATAATATCAAAATTCAATTTCTAAACTTGCCATCATTAGCCAAATTTTAATGAACGAAAAGTTTTGTTCACGTATGAAACTGACCGGTTTCTATTCTTTTAGATATCTTTAGAGAAACTTGTTCCAAACATTTTTCCTCAGATGGGTGTTGCAAAATCAAAAAGCTATAACTATGCATTTTTCTTAACAGCATTGTTTCATATTTGGTTTTCCTAAAGTTAGAAAAGGAAGAAGGAAAATGGGAAAAATAATATAACGAAATTCTCATAACAAGTGTTTTGCCCAAAAAATTAAATCAATCGTTTATTCAAGTCTTGCCATAAAGTTGCCTTACTTTGAAAAGAAAGTTCTGTTGACTTCTAACACTGTTCTTAAAGATGAAAGAGAACAAAAATCGCAGACGCTAACAACTACTGAAATTTATCTGTGCGAGGAAGGGTCTTTTGCGCAATATTTTTACATTTATTAGATTATTATATTTTAATTAATAACAGTCAGTTTTAGGAAGCATCTATTAAACTGCCGCGAATAACTTTATTTAAACAACAATTATTTGTATTAAAAATCGGAGATGATCCCAAATTGAGCACAGGTATGTTGCGCAAATTACTGAAATGGATTTACAGATCACATGTAAATCCTCTTAATACTACAGTGTCCATGAGCAAATCCTGTTTTTATATTTACCATGTTTCTCATCGTGTAAGATTCTATTAGTGCAGACTGAATATTTTTGGAATTTGATTCACAATTGGATGGTAATTGCGTCTTAGTTCTTCAAAACACTGAACCGTACAGTTTTTCCACAAACTGTTACTTATCCTAATTCTTGGACAGGGATATCTAGTCATCAATCATTTCTTTATAACTTGTGATTCGTCTTTCACTTTCAAGAAGAACATTCGTAAAGTAAATGGTGATTGACATTAATAACTTCTTGAATGTGTAAATGTAATTTATGTTCGTAATAAATTACTGTAGATTGCTTGCTTTTTTCCAACATGCTACTCTCTTAGTGTGTGATGTGAACACAATTATTTTACACTGACAGCAGAGTTGATTTCAAATGTTAAGGCTTTATTTAACATAAAGATTATACAGTTCATAAACTAGGACGTATTTCAGGTTCAAATATGACGTATGTGAAAGTATTTGGGTATGCGGCATTTTCCTTACACGGCATCATTGTGTTCAAAATGCACAATAACGCCGTGTATCTACAGCTGACAAAGAATTAAACTTGCGCCAGTATACCAGCAGTTTTGTATTTACTTTGAACATATGACTGCTCAGCCTAGTCTTTTGTAATAATTGTACAATTATAAAAAAGTTGTGGAGAAAAATAAAGATTATGGAGAGTTACATATTTTTGAAAAAAGCGCGATAAAAAATTTATTGTTTTTACGCACCTGGGAGTTATTTTCAGAAAAAGCCATTAATGTAGCATTGAAAATTTACCCTCTGATCCTGAAATAAGAGCCCTTATTTCTGGAAAATGTACTTTGTAAAGAAAAATACTTGTTTTCCTTTCTGCCATCACTACACAATATTTCTGTTTAAAAATTGGTTAATTAAGACGAGTTCTTTGAGGTCAGTCACAGCTACGGCATCAGGATATTTTGAAGACAAACACATTGCAGTGATAAAATATCTTATTCCTGTAAGAGTAGGTGGTAAGGGACCACATGCATCTACATTTATCTTTAAAAAAATTCCTCGATAACTGGTTCTAATGTTAAGGAAGATTTTTTTTTCTTATCACCTGATTTTCCTGTTCTTTGACAATTTTCACAAGATCGCACAAAATTTCCTACTTCTTTATGACATCTAGGCCAGAAGAAATATCAGAATATTCTATACTTAGTTTTTGCCTCACATAGGTGAGCTGAGATTCCTTCATGACACAAAGCTTTAAGGTGTTCCCTATATTCTTCAGGAATTACGAGTAGTTTTCTCTCAACACCGGTCTTGTTTACCTTCCGTTTCATTAATAATGTGCCCCTCAAAATATACGATTCCTTCGACAAATCAGTGGAAGAATTCCCAACAGTATCAAATAAGGGTTTCAAATCCTCACTTCGACGCTGTGCAGCAGCAAAAATATCAGAATCTATTTCTAGAAGCGAACATATTGGATCGCGATCATTTTGTATAACTGGCAATAATACACCATCTTCCTCGCTCGGCTCAGTCTCTATTCCTGACACTTCAACATTATTAGGTGAACTCTCATTTTTTTTTCTTTTCAAGGTCTTTCCCACTACTTTCTGGAACATTAGAAATTTCCTCGAAAAACGTATGTGACCTTGTCTGCAAGGCATTTGATTCATGATGAGTTAATCCTTTATCGTGCTTTATCTGATCGAATAAAGCAGCAGTACGATTTCCCAGTAAATATCGGCCCTGGTCAAGCTCATTTCTAGTTACATCGGCTTCTGTGACGATGTGACCAAAATCTCTTATTAGTTGCACTTGAGGTAAACAAGTTGGTGCGGCATCAAAGGGCTACTGAACCTAAACATATTCTCCTGTTAACATCTGAAATGTGATGTTCTTCTGACAAACAATATTAATAGTTGCTCCAGAATCTCGTAAAATAGGCATTTAAAACCCATTTACTCTGACGGTAGTTGTAAACGGTATCAACAATTCATCCTCCGTCAGTTGTGAAATTCTATTTACAGTTGAAGAAGCTGATTCATGACTTTTTTTAATTTGGACATTGAGGTCTAAGATGGTTATACGATCCACATTCAAAACATTGTATTATCCTACGGCGTTCAAAATTTTCAAATTTTCTACTTCTAGAAACATTGGGGTCTCCATGAGCTCGATCTCTTTGAGCTATGATAAGCTTACTTCTACTGCTATTTTCGTACAAGTTTTTTGTTCGCCCTTTGGGCACATTCTTCTCTTTTTGCTGAATGTTAACTGAAGCATTTTTCATATTTCCCGGGACATTGTCATAGTCATCCAACATCTCAGCACGTTTGGACGATGACGAAATCTTAGTCCATTTATCAATAAAATGCACACGTACTTCTATTGGTACTCGACGTTTCATCTAATCGGTCAGTATTAAATACAGTAACTGCTCTTAATTACATATTTCAAGATCTGTAACGCATTCAGTGCAATAATGTCGAAGTTCATAGCTAAATTCACGCCACAACTGTGCTTTCATTTGATGTTACACAAAGATTTGCCTACGTTTTTCTAGACTTAACTTAAATCTTTTTAGTAATCTCATACGGTACTAATCCCATCAAATGCGAAACCCAATCTGCTTTTTTGATTTTTGCTTCACGCAATTGCCTTTCGAACAAAACCAAATATAGACTTATGTCACCTTCCTTAGGAACAAAAGTTGGTATCAAATTATGTAAATCAAATCGACTTTAGGCCTTCCTAACATTCCTCCTACAGTTTGTTCTGAATCATTACCTTGTGTTTTACTTGCAGATTCAATTCGTCGTAATCCCAATTCGTATTTTCTTTCCTCTTTTCTCTGCTGTTCTATTTCTTCTTTCCTTGTCCATTCATCTATTTCTTCTTTCCTTTTCCGTTCCTCTTTATCTATTCTCACTCTTATAATTGTGGCTAATCATTCTTTCACGAATTCTTCTTCTTACTCTTGGCTTCCTAAAATTATTATTTTTAAATCCACTATCTTATAGTCAGGAGATACTTTCTCTCCTAACTCTTCTGCCAAAAGTCATAAGTCTTCTTTTTTTGCCTTCGCTAAATATGCCATTTTGTGACAATAAACGGTAAACCTAGATTAAGTGAACTTATCAACCTACAAGAATTTGTAATTATAATGATCAGTACTGGCGTACAAAATTTCCTCAATACCGATTACTGCAACTTTTATACTGTCGTATATATGTATTTTCAAAATTCATTTTTATTTGTAATGACGCACTTAAGGAACACTTTTACTTTCGTATGTTAGGAGTGTTCTAAATTAAAACAGAACTATTTTGAAAGTGAAGAACAGAATGTTATTTCATACTAACAGCACTGATGTAATCCATTCGTAGTTGGAAAGCACATATATAAAGCTGATCAGCATCAGGTCATAACTTGACTTATCCACTGTTCACAAATTTCGCAGTTATCCAAGATGGCATCCGAAAGAAAATAAATTTCCGTGAAGGAAAACAATGCACCATCGAATCCCACCGCGTTAAGGTTTTCCTTCAGATACACGTCACTCACCGCTCCTTTTAATCTCTTTTCGGTTTAAGTGAAATTATGTCACTCCTTTTAGCAGGATTCGAAATTTTGCATGTGTACCTGTTTTCCACTGAACGTCCGAACAAGTCGTTTCGTCTGATTTTGTGGTTGTAACGTTTGGAAAAAGTGTCCGTCCTTTGGATTTGGTCACCAGTGTACTTATGGTAGATGAAATACAGCAAAACTATTACCCAAAAGGATAAATGTTGCGGTAAAGGTCAAATGACACTCGATTTGAGAGAGGACTGTGCTGCATCGTTGCAAAATATTAAGCGGCCACCGCGAAGCAGAATACGTGCGAATCGAATGTGAACGCGAACATTGGGTTACACGCAAATGCTGTCCTTCGTACTGTGAAACAGAAATGCTATGGCAGTCGACGTGGAAATCACTTCTTATTGTTTTCTGATGCACCGAAACCTTAGGCAAAAATTTTCAAACGCCTATGGCAAGCGGACTGCTTAGGGTTAGACACCACTCTTTTTACCTGATTAATCACAGTTTCATCTATTTCACTCCGATTCGGATACTTCACTTTGAAAAAAAAAACCTTTGTCTGAGAGCATTTTCCGTGCAAAATGTTTAGCATACGACTGAATCTTTTTTTTTCTTAAAATACAAATGCACCACTAGAGGAAATATATTCACGTTTCTTTTTGCAGCATATTCACAATACATTTAGTAACAAAAATAGTTCACTTTGAGGGCGAAATACATAATATGATGTCGTAAATATCTGCCACTAAACGTCTTACAGTCTCAAAAAGTCTCTCAGAAGGATTTGTTAGTGTTGGTAGTTTGTATTAGATTTTGATACTCTATCACAGTTTCTAAAAATCCTATTGAGAAAAATCCCATAGATGAACAATAATGTATATATCTTAAAATAATGCACACTTTATTATCTAGGGCCAAAGTTGCCACTATATTTTTCTCGCTGTCTCTGCTTCAAGGAGACATACTCGAAGAATTATTTTATCCTTACAATAGCTTATGCTAAGAGGAATACGTTTCGCGTTTTTTGCAATTTTCTATAATTTAAAAATTTTTCGTTGGGTGGCGTAAATTTATAACATGTGTCCCCCCAAATTAATTCTTCTTGTTTCTTACTGTTCGATTTGAAAATACCTTCGCCTCCTTCAGTTTCATTAATCTATGTGATACTTTTACGTATATATTTTTTTAAATTTTGGTGACGTAGTTTCCATCTGTCAGTGGGAGAAAATTAAAATTCTTATTTCTGGATATTTTATGGTTGCAGAAATAGTGTGCATTTTTAAACGGGTTTGACTGAGTATAAATAACTTAGAAATATTTTATTTATGTAGGAAAGGGTTCAAACACGCCCACTTTTCAAATGTAATTTCTGTGCCAACTTTTCGACTGTTTATTGGAAAACAAATTTCAAGTGCACAGTTTTGCATTTTTCACTAAATCTATATTTATTGCATTATTATGTCATATTTATTCAATTAGACCTGGTAATGTGTGATTCCATTTACGGTTTGTTTGCCAAAATGTCAGATTTCCCATTTCTTTCAGCTTCGTAATTTAATTCTGTTATGTGTGTTTCACTCTCATTTCCGGAAATGCAAGATGAACAAAGAACTTGAAGAAGAAATCTGGTTTTTGATTCAAGTGCGCTTCCTATGGATTTAAATGGTCATGCTTTCAGCACACACACACATACACACACACAAACACACGCAAACACACACACACACACACACACACACACACACACACACACACACACACGCACACACACAAGCACACGCAAACACACACACAGATCTTGCGCTTTATTTACCAGTGATTTAGAGCAACGGCAAATGTTAGATACACAGTGTGGCAAATAATTTTTAAGACTGGGTCTGTAAAATGAAATAGAAACAAGAAATTATAATTTGTTTTGGTTTGTTATTCAAAATAAGTCCCCCCCCCCATCCCCCGTTTCAATACACTTGTTACAGCGATTTATTAATGTTTCGAACGCCTGCTAGTTCACTTTGCGGAATTGCCTCCAAAGAACGCGCCGAAGCTATATGTATGCTCGACATATTAACAAAAAAACATTCTTTTAACGGCATTTTAAGTTTTGGGAATAAATAAAAGTCGCAGGGTGCTATAGCAGGCGAATACGGTGGATCATTCAACACACAGATGTAGTTTTTCGCCAAAAATCTACAAACAAGAAGTGAGGTGTGACTAGGTGGTGCATTATCGTGCAACAAACACCAACTGTTTTCATCCCGACGTTCTGGAGGAATGCGACGAATTCTGCCCATCAAACGACTGAAAACATTTAAATAAAACTCACCAGTAATTGTTTGTCCTGCTTGGAACAAATTTTATTTGGATAATACCCTTACTATCGAAGAATGCAATGAGCATTGTTTTGATTTCCGATGGAATTTTTCTTGTTTTTTTGGCTTGTGGTGAGTTTTTTTACTTCTATTCCTCATATTGTCGCTTTGTTTTAGGATCATATTGAAAACACCATGTTTTATCACCTGTAAGAATCGATTTTAAGTTTGGATCATTTTCAGCGGCTGAAATGATGTCTCTGCAATGTGCACTTCTCCTTGATTTTTATTCATTGGGTAACGTGTGTGGAACAAATTTAGCACAGACTTTTATTTTTCCCAAATCTTCATGCAGGATGGTTCGAATCGTTTCTTTGTTGATGTTTAAAGACTTTTCCATCATTCTTAGTGACGCACATCGATTGTTTTTAACGAAATCAAGCGCTTTTTCAATAATCTCGGGTGTCCTAGATGAACTTGGTCTTCCGGCATGCTTATCATCTTCTAGCGTATCTCTTCCGTCGAAAAAACGTTTGTGCCACAGGAAAACATTTGATCTACTTAAACAAAACTCACCGTAAACTTGTTTCATCATTTGGTACGTTTCCGAGGCACTTTTACCAAGTTTTGCGTTAAATTAAATAACAGCCCTTTGTTCCATCTTAATAATTCAACATGAAAAACATTTGACTTCTCTAATGAACGGCCGTTTCGTTTGAGTTACTTTAACAACTGCGCAGTACTTTTGGCAGAAAGCAAGCAGATGGTCAAGGTTTATAATGCAATCGCGATTACACTGGTGGTGTCACCGTAGGCTAAAATCTATCGCTAGTCTTAAAAAATCTTTGACGCACTGTGTATACTACAGAGCTGAAAAATTCTGGTTCGTATCCACAATACAGTTCAAGAAAAGTATTAAACAATATATAACTGCAATATTACTCCTAAAAATGCAGTGTCAATCTGTTTTCCCTCGTAATCAAAGAGTCAAACTACGAAATTGTTTTTCAGCAATGCAGTGCTATCTCATTGCAGTTGCATTGGTTTATTTGGGAGTTACATAGACAAATGCTCATGTGTTATAAAACTTTAATCAGGGGCATCTTGGATTTTGCATCTCATTACTACTTCCAAAGAAGTTTTCCACTAACTAGGAGTAGTAGTTGCTTCTCCTACATAACTCCAACCGCTTTTTCAATCAGTTGTTCTACAACTGATCCTAAAATAAATTAGAACAGTTTTCCAAGGACATTCATTCATCAACGCCATGGCTAGGCGCCAATGTTTGATTACATAGTTAAGCACTATACATATATGTATATAATCCAAAACCTCATTAGGAAATTTATATTTACTTTCCGAAACACTACTGCAAAAAAATAATTATTTCTGTTTTCCAAAATTATGAATATTTTCTAAAGCAATTCCGAAATTCATACCTAAAAAACATCATAATATAGGATAAATCATGACTTACATTGTGTAAGGTGATTAGTGAGACCAGAAGAATAAAACACCGCATTTTTTTAATTACAAATTTCCACTCTTCATAATTTCGTGATTGATTTTCAAACCGAATTTCCTATCACCCTGCATTTTTGGAAGGTGCTTTACATTCAATGGGAGCAAAAGACATTTGGATTTATAATTGTGTTTCCCTCACAAAATACGATAATGACAAAAAGAAAAGAAAAGTGACTCCTAATTCTTGGGAACAGTAGCATCACTTCATTACTTTCCAGAAAAAGAAAAAATGCGCCAAACAAGATTTACAGACAGAAAGGAAATTTACGAAATAGAGATTAAATTTACGCTAAGTGTTAAAAGTCCCAAATCACTTAAAATAAGCAGTATATTTTGTATTCAATAAAATTCTTTACAAAATCAGAGAACGAAGGCGCACAGGAAGTTTTAACCGAACTGAAATAATCGGAAAATCATCCGCAAATATATATATATTGCACTTATTCCGCCCACATGAGGCAGAAATTTTCGTTGCTAAATATCGTATATTTTTTAAACAATGGTCATCATAACAGAAAACATATCCGAAGCTAGAATGCTATGAGTGTAACTTTTGCAGGGACAGATGAGCGAAAAGTGAGATATTAGGTTGGGAAGAAAGTAATGTCCGATCACGAGGTACCCGAAGTCTAAGTCTCTGCCTCGGTGCACATTTTTCATTCAGATTGCTCAGCACATCAGCAAGATATCAGTCGGTACGTGGCTTAAGTCAGTAACAGTTAGCCGTCAGAAGGCGTTAAGTGTAAGAGTCATCCAACATCGGAGTGAACAGGAACCACATCCGCCATTGAATGCTATATAGGTTTCTTCGCTCTAGCATACAGCAGGTGTTGTAAGGAACATTTCCAGTGAGTACGCCAATGCCATTTCACATCGTAAGTGCTGTTATTGCTTCGAACGGCATCAAGAGTGAAATCTTAACCTAACAGACGATCCCAAAGCCGGAAGATCCCACTGTGGATATGGACATGCGGAAAACCATAGTGAAGGACAATCCCCGTGTGCCCACCAACAGCTGGGAACTACCCACATAAGAATTATAATGCACCTGCACCAAATTGGGAAAGATAAACATGAAGGAAGTTTGGGTACTCCATGACCTCACATTTCAGCAGAAAACAAATCACATGAGTGCATCCATTTCACTACTTGCGCGTTGAGCGTAACCAGGTTGAACAGCTCTTGGACGCCATTTTGACAGGTGAAGAGACATGGATCGTGTACGACAATATGAGCGACCGGGAACAGTTGTTGAAATCAAGACACAAGCCGATGCCAACATCTTAAGCCGGCTTACACCCACATATGGTTATTCTGTTTGTTTGGCTTCGTTTTTGTCAGATACTTTTGGAGAGCACCACTGTCACTGCAGATGCATACTACCGTCAACTCGACGGACGATCAGCACGCAAAGCTGACGTCGAAGCGACCAGCATTTCTTAACATCAAGGTTGTCCTACTATAGCAGGATGGAACGAGACATCACACGAGTGACCTGTCACAAGATCAGGTTCCTGTGCCGTAACTGCTGCAGCACTTAGCGTATTCCTTGAAATTGTCCCAGGAGACTATCACCACTTCTGGTCGTTTAACAATTCCATGGAGGAACAGAGGTTTACCAACCTAGAAGATGTCGAACGCACACTTGTACTGTTATTTGTGTCCTAGCGTCCATAATTTTACATGGGCTGTATCCAACAGCTTCCCAGACGATAGAAGCAGGTAGTCGCAAACGAATGCGACTACATTTTGCATTGATATGTACTTGTATATGGAGAAATTACCACTT
Source organism: Macrothele yani (assembly GCA_039090855.1). Lineage (NCBI taxonomy): Eukaryota > Metazoa > Arthropoda > Arachnida > Araneae > Macrothelidae > Macrothele > Macrothele yani. The sequence goes on from CM077034.1 coordinate 136,302,852, forward strand.
TTCTCTTGTCGTGCATTTGGAGACATTAGTTTCTTCCCAGCCCGATGCCACATAATAATAACAAAGATGAAAAAAATAGCTATGACGGCACATGTAATGTAACCTCAGATCAAATTCACATGTAAGTTCGGTCATGCAAGAATCCTGCATTGTTCTCGATTTCCCCGAAATTCCCTATTTAGGAATATCACTTCCAGGTGCTGCGTATATTCACAGAGCGGAGGCCGTTTTTCTCTTAGTTTCAACACGCGGAAATTTCATCCGCGGTTTAAGCCAGCATGGGCATCAACATAGAGAAATTCTTAAAAACTGCAGAATCCAGAGAACACTGATTTAATCTATTTCACCTATACACGTATTCTGCATGTCTTCGTGCAACATTGGGGGTTTCCTGGATCCCTGAAGCTTAGATAAGAGCATATATAGTGATATACATTTCTCCCCCGTTTTTTTGTTCCACATGTAGAAATTATAAATAAACACAATTCTAAAAGACATTGGCAAAAGATAACTGTGTTTCTTTGAAACGAAAAAAAAACATGTCCAAATGAGAACTCGCTTTTTAAAGAACTAATGCAAATTTGTATGAATTAAACAAACTTTTTTTGTTACAGAAGGAAGTTCCACAATCAGGAAGAACGGGAAATATGTCGCTTTACTCATGAAGATGTTCGGAATTCAGATATGGTCTTTGTTCCTCCAAGGAATTTTTTTTAATTGGAGGTTTAATGACCACCGTGAGCAACTCAATGGGCTATAAGCAGTCGCCCGTCCCCAATTTAGGGCCAGTGACTCCAGAGAAGGGAGAGAGCCAGTGCCGAAGGACAAACACAACATCCATGCCACATCGGGTTTCGAACTTGGACCCTTATCGGGCGAACGGTCAGAAGCAAAAAGCTTAGACCACAGCGCCACCGTAGCTGCGAAAGAAAGTTCGAACAAGCATTAACCCCTCTGGTCCCCTTTTTTAAAGCATTTCAAGGAAACCTGCAAATAGCTTGATGTACAATTCACTGTACAATCAAGTAGGGCATCTTATTTTGCAAAATAGTGCAGAAATGTGTTTTCTTACTTAATTTCAGTTTTCATCAAAATAATATTTATCACTTTTTTTTTTCAAATAGAGAACACGTATATTACTTTTGAACTGTTTTGTGTTTGAAAATCAAGAAACATCAAGTTCACCAAGTTGTAGTACATGATACATATCTTCGTTACTAGAACTTCATAACTAAAGAAAACGATGCGTGCTCAATAAGCAATGCCTCCAGCAAGTGTATCCCGCCTGACTCGTTGCCTAACAACCAATCATGTTCGGGGCACTATTTCTTTCAGTCAGGTTTCCTAGCAACAGTCAAACGGAAAGCTAGTGATTTTCACTGCGTAATAGAACTCCGAACATCTATTTTTACGTACTTAGTTATTCATTTACTTAGATTCATTTTCCTGCGTAATAGAAGACCGCTCATTTATTATTCGTACGTAATTATCTTTAAAATGGATGATTATTTTTTAACTGTGTCGGCGGTTATCGAAAAACGATCAGTTACAGAGTTTTTGAAAATGTACCCCACCCTCCAAAGGAAATTCACTTCAGATTAGGGTCATTTGGTGGCTTTGGAATTTTGGACATGACCAGTGTTCGCCTTTGAGTAAGAAAATCGGAAGGAAGTGGAGGCTTGTTGGTCGTAAAGGATCAGCAGCAGAGTGGGGAGGCTCGTAATCGCAATTTGCGATTTGAACAGCCAAAAAGTCGATGAGCTCATCAGGGGAAATTGAAGAATAACTCAGAAAACCACATAATTTAAGTTGAACTTTAGTTTGCATAATGTCAATAATATTGTTAACGTGTTAGGTAACAACAAAGTGTTTGTTCGTTGGTTACCGCTTCGGCTAGCGACTGTATAATGGATATGGTTTTTACTGGTTTATTGTGTGGTAATTATTATATCATGAAAAAAGTTTAACTGGTGGTACTTAATGAAGATACTTAATGAAAAGAGACCTAACTGCCAGACAGAGGTCTGACAATAATTGAACAGAGAAAAAGTTACTTACTTTAAAATCTTTTATTTGAAAACTACTGGTATCATCCAACACACACTCTACTAGTCACACTAATCGTATCACAATAATGAAGAAGAACCTAATCACATAGAACGAAGCTCTCTCACGTAACACAAAAGCTCTCTACGCACATAAACAGAAAGCTCTCCTCGCACATAAACAAAAGCTCTCCGCATATAAACAAAAGCTCTCCTAGGTATCGTTGAACGCGCCTATTTATACTGCCTACCACCACGTCATGACTACACTCGTTGCCATATATCATTCAGCGGGAGAAATAACATCTCGTTAAGTAAGAAGATAATTTACATAGGAAAATAAAATAACAAGAGATAGTAAAATCAAAAGGAAACTGAATCTAGAGTATACGTTACAACTGACATGAACACCTCGAGACCTGAATCATGCCAAACATTGCTTGGTCGCTATGAAAAATTTGGAACTAATTTTTTCGAAGCATTGAGGCTGGTAATGAGAGTGAGGTTCGCCATTATACCGTTGAAATGAAAAATCGATCTCTGGAATAATGACACTCATCATCTACTCAAGCGAAAAATTCAAAACTAACATTTTTGCCGTTAACTACATATCACTGTGTTCTGGGGACACAGATGCATTATGCATCAGGAGTACGTGGTGAAAAATACGAATCTCAACTTTGAGGGCAATGTACATATTTTAAAAAGCTAAAGCCCAGAATAAACCGCGTTCGTGTGTGATAAAAAAACAACGAATTTTTATACAGTGAAACTCCATTAACGGATACTTCTCAGTAGCGGACATTTTGTATAACGGACGAGAATTGCATGCCTTTTTATGAGGCATTCACTTCTTAATAGCGGAAATTCTAAATAACGGACGCTGGCACACTTAAAGTACAATATAACGGATAATTTGCTTTCGATTCTACAAATTCTTAGGGTTGTGATTCACCCAAACGTACAAAATATTTCCTTTTTGTTATTTTACCCTTTCGGGTAAGTGGTCAAAATCGCTGGACAAAGGATTAGCTTTAGTGCTAACGAGACAGTCCGACTTTTTCTTTGCATAAGTATATCTGACCATTAGAAACTGCCTTCTAGCTCTTGAGTTGCTCCCAATGTGGTTGAAACCTCAGAAACGGGGACAAACGCCCAGGCCCGGCTAATTCGGAAGCGGTAATCGGATTGAAACACATACAAACACAGTTCAGATGTAGGTGGAAGGGACCAAGGAGAAGGGACTCACCTTTTGCTCTTTGGTAAGATCAAGGGTCAGTGCACAGAAATAAATTTCAAGTCTAGATTACTAGAACTCACATTTGTTTGCAATAATCATGTTAGTTGTTCTCATAAAGCGAACTGTAAGGCAAATATTTCCCAAACATTGATTTTAAAATGTCCTACAAACGTAAGCGCTTGATTCTAAAAGAATAAGGTTAATTGTAAAACAAAAAGTTGAAATAGTGAAGTTGAGTGGAACGGAAAGATTAGGTGTGAGCGTTTTAGAAGATAACTTTGCATTGGAAAAAGGTAAGGGAGTGAAATCTTGAAGTCTTGGAAAGATTGTAATGACAACCAGAAAATTAAGAGAGATTTCCCTAAAACTGATGGTTGAGCTGTAGACACTGTTACCTATGAATGGTTTTGCCGCACTAGAGCCAACAACATTCCTTTAACAGGAACTTTATTTCGACAAAAGGCTTTAGAAATCGCAAATGAATTAGGTAAATGTAAAAAAACAAATGTAAATGTAAAAAATCAAAAGGCTAATATATCAAAGAAATTGCTTCTGTAGAATTTTTTAATATTGTGTATCACAAAACCATTGCCATCGTGTCAGCATGTTAAATGAGTGTATCTCTTTGGAATGTAAAAAATGCTTCGTGGTTAGGGTCATCAAAAAAGATGCGAAAAGCAGAAGCCCTTTTGTACTCATGTTCTGCGGATGTTATAAGAGAAGGTTCCTAACAAATCAAAAGTATATGGTAGAGTTAAAACAATATTATTAACTTTCCTTCAAGCAAATCGATCCAACTAGTGGAAACGACCGCAAATTTAAGAATCATGAAACGGTGTAAATAACAGCTGATACTGATCTCAGAATGTCATTCTTCTTTTGAAGATTTGAAAGGTAATAGACGTACGCGAGTTCGACAGATGCCAAACAGTAATGGCCAGACAATATAGTCAGGGAATATTTTGTGACGGCAGGCATGTCGGGTGCTCATTGCCATATGTTATTAATACCTTCAAGAAGCGGTCAAAGGGAAAACCGCTAATCAGCAGCAAGATGTGTATTGACCATAGCTCTTCGAGAAGAGAGGCGAGTGAATTCTGAAACTTATAGTACGAACCAGTAGATGGTATTCTGTACTCCATTTTATAGGTAATTTAAATGATGGGGACGATAGTAATGTTTCACGAAGCACAGTGCTTCAGATGTGTGTTAAAATAAGGTTGCTCAGCCGCGTAGTGGTCAGAATGACATCGTTATAGTACGTTCACCGACGGAAGCACCTACAATGGACATGCCAAACTCAAACCTGGACCTGGAGTGAATGGATGAAAGGCATCTGCCCGATGGATCTCCTTTACGGTTGCACCATGTGGAAAGCTTTTTACGTGTATGTTGTTTACTTTGGAAGGTGTTGGCACAAGCATGAACCTTTGGACAAAAAGAAGATGGTTTAAGAACTGTAATACTTTGGGCAATGTTCTGCTGGAAATCCCTGCGTCCAGTTATTAATGTGGTAACGAATATCATGTCGCAGGAACAAAGTGTCGTAATCGGATCCATGACTTATTTATATTCCGCAAACCAAATTGACAGCCAGCAATGTTGTGATGTGTTACGTCAAGCTTTTTGGTTTATCCCGGTCTCCATAATACTCTCTGATTTCAAACTATTGCCCATTTATATCGTGTTAAGTGTGTAATGGGGAACTGCATACCGTATTAATCTTACTATATTAAAGACAGAGTAAGCAGTTCAGCTCATTAGAACATGAGTTCTTAGAATGAGATTTTTCTTACACAATAATAATTTTTAAAGACTGAATCCATCTTCAAATCTATAAAAGCTTATCTTTCGTGCTTAAGCTAGTATTTCTTTAGCAATGGCAAATGATACATACGCTGATGTATAACACCGACGTCAATTTAGTGAACATTTGATGTATATGAATCCGTAGTATTATCAAGAATGAATCTAATGCAGCCCTCATGTTGGTGGCATTAAGAAGAGGAAGTTTAGGTGTTTTTACTCTGTGATAATCTGCATTAATCCCTTAAATATACAAATATTTTTTTGTTTTTTCATATGGAAAGTTATGTTATGTAGGCGTGCGTCAAAATTATAGTAACAAAGATGAAACCTCCATTTCAGCAACATAATGCAGTATATTCTTATGAACATCAGTTACATTTTAGTAATTCCCTAGCGCAGTTTTTCCACCCAAAAAGGTTGGTTAATGAAACGCATGCAGACTGTTTCTACGAATTTATTAACTGTCCGTATGCGTACTTTTGCTGTAATGAAAGAGAGCAATCAAATGAAAGCAATGGGGTAAAATATTAAACTGCTTGGATAGCATAAATTGGATAGAAATTTGAAAAAAGGGATATCTAAGAATGGAGTATGGCTTCCTTGTGCGAGTTCGTTAATACAGCATGAGAAACGTAACGCTTTCTAAATGCTTAAAATTATTTAAACAAATATTGTGTTTCTACTATCTGAGTTGTTATAAATGTCGATAAACGAATGCCACTCAAAGTTAAATTTTCGCATGTCATCTTCGGTTTTTAACGTAAATTCCCGTGGTGAAATAGCAATTTACATTTGTTCTGGAAGACATAAGAATTAGAAAAGCTGAAGGTATCGAGAACTAAGAAAACATGTTTTTTATAACTACTGAACCAAAACTGAGTTTGAAATTTATACTGTTTTTTTAGGTATGTAAGATTTCTTCCACAATATTCAGGAAATTTTGCTATATTTTATAATACACCTGCTGAAATTCCTCATTCAAGAATAACGATTCTTCCAGTCTATCGAATTTCAGCATTTGTGTGTAATTTGCTTACATTGAAAGCGAGTGTACTGGAGTATTTTAACAAATTTGTCATGTACATTTTTTTTTAAAACGACGAAATATTCCGTTAAAGCTGCATCAAATTCTATAAACTACCTGAAAAATATTAAAATACAGTAGAGAGTCATGAATTGTACACATGTAAACATTGCCATGTAACTAAAGTATAATACGGTACAATCGTTTAGAATGGGTTACGTGAAGGTCTTCACTAATTATTTAGCAAAAAATTACGTTTCCCGAATAATCCCAACTCTCATCCAAATGCTTATTGCAACATTCAACCTTATAGTTAAACATCTAGAAATAAAATGTACTGAATCCATGTAAAATATACGCAAAACGAAATTCCTTCACTCAAATATTTTAAAGATTTATGTACGCTACTTACCACCTCTATTTCGTTTACGCCATAGTTTCTAGTCCTTTTTGTTTCGGATTGCATTTCATTTAGCGAGGTACGTCCCTCTGTCATAGCGATGTAAACTAAAACGTTCAGACTAAATATTTAAATTAATATATATATAATTCAATATTTAACTATAACACTAAGCGACAATTTAGTTACATTATAAGGACAAGTACTTGTAAAAGAAATTATGACATACGTTAGCGAAATTATGTTTCGGAAAGGAAGCAAGTTGACTTCCTTTAAAAGCATAGAAGTAAATCAAATTCGATTTCAAATCAACCTGTAAACATGAAAGATGACATCGAATTTTCAGTTGTAATGAGCACGTGTTTTCAATCCTTCTATAGTGAATTAAATTAATCAAAGTTAGTCACACTCAATGGAACCAGTTAGGAAAACAATCAACTGGTTTCAACAATCGGTGAAACATCGAGAAAATGAAACATTTTTTTACTTCCACCAGCGCATAAAAAGCATGTTACAAGGATCAACAAATGGCGCACAAAAAGTTTCTCATAGCACAAGGAAATATCAACAAGACATTTTCAAATCCAACAATTGAAAAAAGAAATTTCCGAGAGAAGGAAACATTATATATATCTATGCCTTCTAGCGGAGGAATTTTACATAATAGAAAAGTTGAAAACAGACGAAAAATATTCTACATGTAAAAAGCTGGCTAAAGAAAAATAACTTTTCGAATACGTCTCCCAGAAGCAGAAATAGCGAGAAAAAGATTTCGACCTTTACGCCCCTAGCAGGAAATCTGTGCATTATTTAAAGATAATAATGCTCCACATATCTAATGCATCAAATTTCATAGAGTAAAGAAGAAATTTCTTAATATTGTTTTTAGATGTGGCGACACAGCTTCAAACTGAAGTACAAGACAACCACCTACCGACAGAACTGTGAGCTACAAGATTCTTCACGTACTAGCCTACAGTGTTCTACAAAGTAAATGGCAGCGGGGTTAAAAACATTTTTTATATCGTACATATTGAAGCAAATATTTAGAGAAAAACTGATTAAGAATTAGCTCCCCTAGCGTCGAAATTGTGCATTACTGTAGGAAGGAAATTACCATACAGAGCCTGCGTATTTTTTTGAGTGGAGGTTTAACGACCACCGTGAACAACTCAACCGTCTATAAGAAGTCGCCCGTCCCTAATTTTGGGCCACTGGTTAAAGGGAAGTTACAGAGCCCAGTGCGGTAAGGCAAACGCAACATCCATGCCTAACCGGGTTTCCGACCCTGGCACTTTCGGAAGAGTAATCTTAAGATATCGCTTAGAGCACTGAGCCACCGGAGCGGTGAGTCTGCGTATTAAATAGTATTTGACAGATAAAATAAATTCTTCAATTAGGTTTTTAGTCCCTAAAATATTGCTGCAAACAGAAACGTGACCCTACGCCCTCTGGTGGCAGAATTTTGCTTTAAGAAAAAATTGAAATATATGAGAAACGTTTCGCAGCTGAAAGCTCTCCAACAATAAAGGCATTTTTCAAATCGAACTCTCAGAAGCAGAGATATTGACAAAAATGACATATATATGCACGCCCCCTTGCGGAAAAACTATGCGATAATAAAAAAAGAAAGCTTTTTCAAAAAGTTTTTTTCATGAAAGATGTAAACGTCCACGGAAAAATTTTATCAGTCGAGTTTTCAGGTGCTCAGATTTTGCCTCAAACACATTAAAACAGAAATAAACTCTTTCGCCCCCTGGTGGGCAAATCGTTCTTTATCCAATATTATATTAAAAATTGTATGCAAAATATTTTCATCCTGGTGCTGTATCCGTTGCAGAAGTAATTCCTCGTATTTAAAGACTGAGATATCGGAGAATACGGAATTTACTTTTTCGCCCATTGTGGAAAATCTATGCCTAACTTGAAAAAGTGGCTGTACCTACAGCAGTCATCGACATAAATGGAACCTGAAGGTAAAATAATATTTTCAATCGGACGTTTAGAAGCAAACACGTGGAATAAAATGAATTTTGAATTCGATATCATCTGCATCTACGCGCGCTAGCTGATGGACAAACCGTTTACAGCTCTCATTAGAAAACCCTCTAGCGGCAAAAATGGACCTTTTGAAAAGAAATTAAATAAAGGATCATCATTCGTAAATTTCAAGTTTCCCAATGCAAAAAGAATTTTTAAAAGCTGATTAATAATTGCAGAAATATGGTTTGCAGAAGCCGACACACTGTTGATATATTCACGATCTGTTTTACGAAAGACGTGCTAAAAATTGATGGGAATCATATATTAATATGAAGCTTGACACTTCGCACCCGTTATAAGAATTATTCCAAAGTTTCAGGTATATGAATTCATAGTTCTTTGTTTTACAACAGTTTGAATAGTGATTGTGAACGAAACATTCACAAATGATTCATTACTATCAGATATTAACTTTTAGGGTTAAATTTATGGTGCGTAAAAAGAATCAGCAAAAATGTAAAGAGTTTACATACCATTTTATTCGACATCGTGAAATTAATTTTTGCAGGAGTTTTAGGTTTTGTGTGGGAAATCTTATCCCCTCTAGGTATTAACAGTTGATTATCAAGACGAGTTGAAATCTAAGGTTTGAATATTTAAATGTATAATAAATTTCAAATAATTTAGTGCATACTTTGCATTGTTATTTCGCTATTAATTTATTTCTCTAATCCTTTCTACAGCTTCATACATGAATTCATTCTTGTGTTCACTGCTTTCAAATGAATTTTTTTCATTACATGTTAAAATTAAATTAATTGATTAGAGAAATTAAAAAAACTTATGTACTTCAAATAATTTCTAAGCTTGTAAACTTATATGAACTCTGATTTACATTCAGTCAATGGATCCTTTTATTACAGAATATTGTCAGGTTTGAAACCTTGCTAATTTTGAATTGAACAGAAAAATTCAAATTACTGCTTAGAATGTCGGAAAGTATTAATAAATAAATTATTTGGAATCTTAAATATCAATATCTAATGTCTAACGTAGTGTTAATTAAAACTATATTACCGTCACCGAATTTTTCGAGAACGCAGCTGTAAAGAAAGTCTTCAAAATTTTCATTCACAATAAATATGACATTTGAAAATAATTTTGCTAAAAATTGGTCTTTATTTCTTAAATACCTGGTCATTAAAAAGTTAGAGGTATAGCATGAAATGAAGGATGTACAGTATGTACCTTACTTAGGCACCACGCATTGAAATAACATAAGTGAAGCTACCTAACGAAAATGACAAGGTGTGCGTGCTAAAAAAAATATTGTATAACATCAGTGGAATACAGAGAAAATGTTAAAAAATTCTAAATTCAGAGAATGTCCACTCCTATGGATTTCAATACTAAGAAACATTACATGTGTGCTAAAGAACTTCTTGGAACTTATGAGACTTACATGAGTGTCTGGGGCAATTCACACCGTGTAAAAAGTAACACGTTACGGGGGTCTACCTGTGCACTGTGGTATGGAACTCAGTTATCCAAACGTCACTCCAAAGTGTTCTTGATATCAATATCGGTAAGGTCAGAAAACTTATGAGGCAACTGTAACGATTCAATCCCATTTTATTTAATTCAAAAAACGAAGTTTATTAATGCAATTTACACAATTTAAAAGTCTGTTACAGTTTCGCTGAAAGCTATTGTTCAGCTTCGTAAGGACTAAGCGTTTTCATTTCTTGCTTCTGACGATGCTACAAGTTTCAAGTGTCAAACGTCTCGTGCGGCTATCAGATTGCATATTGATTAGTGCTTTCCATGCTCTTTATGGGTATGGAAATGAAGATAAATCGTTTACCAGGTTATTACGGTATTTAAATATATGAAAGTTTTCTAAAAGGTCTAGGTCAAATGTTGATTAAGATCTATCTAACAGTTTGGCGTCATTAAACAGAAATTAGTGATTATTTTCCCACTGTTGGGCTATGGAAGATTTTTTGATTTCACACTTTTTGATACATTATTGGTGTTACTTTAATCTGAATTTACGTGACATCCGTGTGTGACCTATGTAAGACAGACCATATGGGCCTTGGATGCGATATATTCCCCAAGAATTTATGCCAGGAATTATGTCCTTTTTTGCAGAGCAAATAATCTTATCTACATGAGTGAAGATGACTTTGAAACCTAATGACTTATGGATTTTTGAAATTTGGAAAAAGTTTTTAGGGATATATGGAAGAACCGTCAAGTTTCATTGGCAATCGGAAAAGATCCGGGTCAAGGTAGATTTATACTGAGGTTTAACACATTTATTGATAGCTGAGTCCACTAATAAATCCCGTCCCTAATTTAAGCCTTTGTTGGAAGCAATATATCAGATGCAATTTAGTTCTTTCTCGAGATCCTCCTTTGTAGAACAGACATTTAAGCCTCGGTGGACATTGGGGTAATATGCACTTGTTTCAAGTTGGATGGGAAGATCTCATTTTGCGTGAGGCGGCAATCTAACAGCAAATGGATTACGGTAAACAGGGGTAATGAATGGATTTTCGCATCGGGTAACTAGTACTTCTAGAAAAGGAAGAGCACCACCTTGCTTCAATTCATAAATAAATTGGATGTTTGGGTCCAATGAGTTGATCGTTGGTAACAGTTCGAGAAATTTCACCATCTCAGCGAATGAAAATGTCGTCTACGTAGCGTACCCGAAGGATGAAGAAGATCATATTGAAAGATTTGTCTTGAAAATGTTCCATATAAATTTCACAATTATATAATTGGGGATAGTGGGCTTTCCATTGTTAAACGACAACTTTGTCTATAATATTGGCCTTGGTAAACAAAACAGTTTTGAGAAAGGCACGTAGCGACCAGAATTAAGAGTTCTGTTACTTCGGGTTATGCGAAATGGTGGGCTCAACTTTTTAGACAACCAATTGCTCTTTCTACTGGAATGTCGGAGAGCATAAAAACTATTTTTTTTGGTTGGAGGTTTAACGACCACCGTGAGCAACTCAATGGGCTATAAGCAGTCGTCCGTCCCTAATTTGGGGTCACTGGTTCCAGGGAAGGGAGAGAGCCACTGCCGTAAGACAAACACAACATCCATGCCTCACAAGAATTTGAACCCGGACCCCGTTCGGAAGAATGATCAGAGGCTATCGTTTAGACCACAGCGCCACCTGGGCGGCGCAAAAAAATATATCAAGTGATATTAATGTTTTATTTTTCGGGCAATGTTCGATGAAGCAGTTCAACTATTTCAGTGATTCATACCCATGATTTTCCAGTTCCTGTAACGCGCTCAAGGTTCAGTGACTGATACCATTATCATCGAGAAAATGGAATGTATGTCATTTTGCAGCGTGAAAATGTGACACAGTGGACGCAGTGCTCCAATTCTCAAATTTTGGTGCAATAAGGCATTCGTTCTACAGTACCTTGACAACCATAAACGGAAGAACGGCTATTAAAATACCTTCCTGCATAGACGAAAACTGACTTCCGCTTGTGAAGGCAACAGATCTGAATGTAGAGTTGTTGCATTTGTGTGCCGGATCTCCTCCACACTCGTCCTTGTCGAGTACCAGGGAAAAAGCGAAATGTGATTCGTGTATAAAAAGTATATGTTGTCATCCTGTTTTCCATGACATGTACTGTTGTACACAGGTACATTTTCATGACGGGGAGCTGATGCCAAGGCTATACATCTCAGCGACCTCCTTTGTCTGAGTTCGTAATCGTGAAGACGGTTTCATGCCGTTTACTTTCATACCGTGACACCTGGAATAGCTCGAAGTGACTCTCGGAGTTGGCTACTGGTGATACTAGGATTTTTCCGAGTACTTACTGTCTGTGGCTATCGTGCCTTCTGGGGATTTTCCTCTGGCGACCATTCTTGCGTCGTTCGTCATCATTTCCGTGCAGCAGAAATCAGGTGTGTATCGAACATACTACACTCTTAGAAACTCCTAAAGAAGCCGTCATCATTGTCGCCTCTTTATAGCAGTGGTCTAAGGCGCTGGCCTCTGATCATTCGTCCGTAAGGGGTCCGGGTTCGAAACACGGCCAGGCATGGATGTTGTGTTTGTCTTACGGCACTGGCTCTGTCCCTTCCCTGGAACCAGTGACCCTAAATTAGGGACGGGCGACTGCTTATAGCCCGTTGAGTTGCTCACGGTGGTCGTTAAACCTCCAATCAAAAAAAAAAAGAAGCAGTCATCTGCATAGGCCGTACACCTGTTTGCAACATGCCAACATCTTTAATTCTGTTGTCTTAATATATTCTAAAATTTAATACTTAATATATTCTAAAACATAACCATATTTATGCAATTCAACATTTGTTTGTCTACTGACGTCATGAAAATACAGGTCGCGCCTTCTTTTTTCTGGACAATTAATGCGTTCACAAGGATGAAAATTTGAACATTGAATAAAATAGCTTCATTTCATAACTTTGAATACTTAATATTTCTAAACCATAACCGTAACTTTGCAATCCAATATTTTTTTGTCCACTGACGTCATCAAAGTACAGGTCGCGCCATCCTTTCTCTGGTTTCAACACCACCAAAGAAAAAGTGATTGGTTTTTAATATAATTATGGTTATGTTTTAGAAAATATGAAGTTTTCCAAGGTATAATATGAAGTTATTTTAATTGATGTTCAAATTTTCATCCTTGGGAACACATTAATTGTGAAGGAAATGTTTACAAAAGTCTTTCCATTAAAAGTATAGGAAGCAAAATTACTTGACGTCCACCGAAATAATGTGGGATAAGGGCAATGGAATGGATGGCAATTCTATGTCCTGACCTTTGACCACATTTCGTCCATTTTCAATAGGGTTCGTCCCCAGGTGGTCCCCTACTACATACTGAAATTTCATCGAAATCGAACCATTTTTACGCACGTTCTGACGCATAAGGGCAATGGAATGCATCCCGAACTTATGTCCTGACATTTGACCCCACTTCACCCATTTTGAATAGGTTTGGTCCCCTGGTGGTCTCCTACCACATAGTAAACTTTCATTGAAATTGAACCATATTTACGCAAGTTATGTCGCATAAGGGCAATGGAATGATCCCGCTCCTACGTCGTGACCATTCACCCCATTTGTCGCATTTTAAATAGGGTTCGTCCCCCGGTTGTCCCCTACCACATACTAAAATTTCATCAAAATCGAACCATTTTTACGCCAGTTATCGTGCGGACAGGCGGACGGACGGACGGACAAAACTGGAGCATTTATGCTTTTTCAACCTACGGTTGGAAAGCGTAAAAAAAGAAAAAAGAGTGCTTAAAAAATTATAGAATAAAGTACTTAAAATTAAATATTGTTAGTTACAATGTGAAATACAATGAAACTGAAAAGTATAAATACGTCAAACATTTATTAATACACGCACAAATATAGTTTTTGTCTTCTTTTCGGTATTATATTAAATAAATTAAAAGTTAGAAATAAATTCGATTTTGCCTAAAGTCAAAGGTTTTGACATTTTATTATACAATATTATAAAGTATTAAGTGAATTAGTACTATTAAAACAAAAAGAAATTGGATCCATTTATGTTTTCATCTTCATCTTTTGTTTGACCTGCACTATCATGTTACAACACTTTCCTATGTTTTCATAATTTAAAAAAGTTATTTTGTGTAGTCTAATTTTTGCTAATTTTTTATTTGAAATACCTTTATCGTGGACCACTTCCTAAGTGTATGTAGAGTGTTCTAAAAGATGAATCCTAAATAAATTGTATAATTCCTGTTACAAGCGTTTATCATTGTGCAGGCTCCCATCCTATCAGTTTGTTTTCTGCTCTGTGTGGGACTAAGTGAAATTGGCAATTATTAAATAATGCTCTCTGAAAGGTAAAACAAAATTCAAAAAAGGATAAATAAATAAATCTTAAGCATTTTAGTTTACGAAAAGGATGAATGATTGTGTTTCTGAATGTAAAAATAAGGTAAAAAAGTAATATATTCCTTAACAATTCTTTAACGGTCTATCATGCGTCGGCCTTTTTGTAAGAGTCGGACATGACGTATAAATGAAAGAAACAGAACTCCTCTCCTTTTAGTGAATTTGCTTTTAAAAGATAAGGGTCATTACAATAAAAACGAGCCTAAAGACGCATTAAAATGATATTGTGACTTAGCCTGATATTAATAACCGTTGGCATTAAGCCAGTTATGCAACTGTTAAGGGGCCGTCCATAAAGTTCGTTGGTGATTTTTTACTATTTTTACACTCCACCTTCCCCATGTCACATTTTGCTTGATTGTTGACACCTCTCCCCCTAAAAAATGCGTCCTAAATTCCCCCAAGCCCTTTTTTTAGGACTGCTTTTAGAAGTCCTTTGAGCAACAGAAAGAACATTTGTAATTATTTAAATGAATCTTCCGTATGTTTACAGTTTTCTTCTGAAAATATTTATTATTTACGCATTAATTTATTCTTAGATGTTCCTGAACTTTATCGTTTTGAAATAAAAATCTACAAATGAACGCATGCATTCAAGGTTGCAACACTCTGGATCATACCATCTGCAGAAAGCAATAGATTTGATAGTGCAAATACGAGAATGTAATATTCTGTTTTATCTAAATATAATCAGAAATCTGATATTTGCCATACCATTTTTTAACTATCAAAATATTAACAAGAAAGATGGAACCAAATTTCAGATGTAATGAGCACGTTTTTTGAATGCGTTTTGCTGAAAATGAAATTTACCAAAGCTATTCAAAATAAATGGAAGCGGTATAGAAATCAGTAGTATCTGACCGAAGAAAGAAGTTTTCAGTCGGGTTTTTAATCCCGCAGATATTGCTGTAAACGAAATATTCATCTGACGCCCTCTGGTGGCAGACGCGTGCGTGAAGGAAAAATTTAAATTATGTGCGAAACATTTCGCAGAGAAAACGCTCTCCAACAAAGAAATAATTTTTCAAAACGGGCCCTCAGAAGCAGAGATATCATCAAATATAAGACATGGATTTAGGCCTCCTGGTGGGAAAAGCATGAATTATTTTAAAGATAAAGTCTTTCAAAAAGGTTTTTCGATGTGAGAGGTAACGGTCCACGAAATAAATTTTTTAGTGGGGTTTTAAGGATCTCAGATTTTACGGCAAATAAGTCTGACGCAGAAATTAATCCATATGCTCATTAGTGGCCACACCGTTCTTTATCAAATATTATAAATTATATGCAAAACATTTCGTATCAGGAGCTGTATCCGGTGCAGAAAGAATTTTTCAAATCGGAGTTCTAGAAGCGGAAATATTTGAGAAAAACTGAACTTCTCTTTACGCCTCCTAGCCGAAAGTTTATGCATTACTTGAATATTTTGAAATTACATGAGAAACATTTTATACCGGAAACACTGTCTAACAAAGAGGGATTTTTTAATCTGACAATTAGGGTCAGAGATATTGGCTAAAACAAGATAGACATCTACGCCCTCTGGTGGAGAAACAATGCATCATTTTAATAAGAAAATTTCTCAAATACTTATCGACATGAGCGGTATCGATCAACGAAATAATTTTTTTAATCGAGGGTTTAGAATCTGAGATTTTGCTGCATATACGAAGCAGAGATTTAACGCTTATGCTCCCTGGTGGCCAAACCATATTTTATAAAAAATTAGAAATTACAAGAGAACATTTTTCCATCAACAGCTGTATCCGGTGCTGGAAGAATTTTTCAAATAGGAATATTAGAAGCTGAGATATCGGGGAAAGCGCAATTTAGATTTACTCCCCACAGAGGAACGTCAATGAATTACTAATTTTGAAATTTTATTAGAAACATGTCGCACCGGAAACTCTGTCCAACAAAGAAGAAATTCTTCAAATAGGACCATTAGAAGCAGAGATATTGAAAAAAACCCCAGGAGATTTTTGTACGCCTCCTGGCGGAAAAACGACACATTATTTCAAGAAGATAACATTCCGAAAAGGTTTTCGTAAGGGAGTAGAATCGGTCCACTAAAGAATTTCTTCAATCGAGATTTTAGAAGCTCAAATTTTGCTGCAAATACATCAGAAGCAGAAATCAACATTTACGCCTTCTTGTGGTCAAGCCATTTTATACCAACAATTAGAAATTATATGCAAAATATTTCGCATCACGAGCTGTGTTCACGGAAGGAAAATTTTTCAAATCGGAGTTTTAGAAGCAATTTAATTTTACGCTCCCTAGCAGAGAATCTATGCGTAACTTGGAAAGTTGCTATGTTTAAAATAATCTTCGACACGAATGGAATTGGATGTTTAGAAGAAAATATATGAAATACAATGTGTTTTGAATTCGATATCATTTGAATTTACGCCCTCTAGCAGTAAAATGTTAGATATTAAAAACAAAACGAAATAAAGGATCATCTTTCACACAACTAAAACTTCATAAAGCAAAAATAATTTTTCAAATCGGACTATTAGTTGCAGAGATATCGTGTGTACAGTTGGACAGACAGACCGATAACCTTAGCAAGATCTTTTTTTTTTTTTTACAAAAGATGTTCTAAAAAGACAAAACAAAACGGAGGAATACTATCCACTAATTTTTTTATCGCTGGACGTAAGAATTACTAGACCTCCACCATGTTACATTCGGTCCGATTGTCAGACCTCCCCCCTACCCCTGAAATCTCGGATGTACTTTATGGATAGCCCCTAAACTGGACGTTCAATTTCTACGTAAATGGCGGTGGGTTTTCGGTGTAAACATTAACGAACAGCATCCTGCAACTCTTCATCTGGGTAAAATCTGTGACTTCGCAGATGCTTCTTCAGCTTCTCGGAAATTGAAAGTCTGTGGGCTGTATGCCGAATCTGTTCTTCTGTGACTCAGAATTACAAGAATTGTGGCACTCACTGCACGCTGATCTTCTCGTATTGTAAATGATCCTGAAAACAGTGTCACGCTCCTTTCACTGTTTCCTACCTCGGCAAGTTTTTTCAACGAGGCTCTTGTGTCTCCCGGTATGAGACTACCCACTTCAGCGACGGAAACGCCGATGATCACACGGACTGCTTGCCATGGACGCGAATCAGCAATCAACGGTGACCATCCATCTCGGAATCGATTACTCCAGTCTTCAACAAGTGACAAAGACACTCAGTTTGCATACACGTTATTCATGCGGCAATGATTTCCTGTCTGTACTCCCAACACCTTCCACAGTTGAAAACGGAATGACCGCTGTGTGTTCAACGTTCGTTGCTTCAATCCAGACTGGTTGGAAAGAATACCTGCACGAGGTCCTGTACAAAGGCCAACTGTTTCCGTTCTGGCGCGATCGCGCGCCGAATTTCACTGCGTCATAACATTACAAAGATGTGCCAAATACGTTTGTGACGACGCTGTCAGATAAATTTATTCGGCAATTTGCAATGCTTATTGGCTTGTTTTCATTTGAGTGATATTATGCAAATTCATTTTTAGAAAATGAGCACAAAGTCATTTAGGACCTTACGAGATTTAAAGTATGATCAAACGCATGCCTCAGTTTAGGCACTTTCACCAAACTGTATAAAAAGTTTGTTTGCTTTTTAAAGGAATTTAAGTGCATATTTTACTGCAGAGCAGCACAAATACACAACTTGACAAAATGTTTGTAAATGATTCTACCCCAGAACGCGAATCAAGTTTTTTTAAATCAGGCAAACGACATGCAAGATGCTGAAATTTATACTGGCTCCCGCACCTTGCTCTGGACAATAAACGGCATGTGTTACGGACAAGAAGCAATCCATATATAGTTAGTCACTTAGAAAAGTGCCCCGCGCTCGTTAGGTTGGTTCAAGAGGAGTTAACTTGGATCAAATTGCAATACAAAATTGTGGTTTTGTTTGACTTATCAGTATAAAGTCAAATGAATGTCGCTTAGTGTAACGAATGCCAGCGCATATCCAGTTTGATGTAGGCAGCAAGATTATTTTTCATATTTTCGTGGTTCCGTTTTGTCCCATTAGTGTTTTTGACCAAAACCATAAATGCGGATCTCTACCTCGACTTCTTAAATAAAACTGCTCTAGCGACATAAACAAATTATTGCGGTAGCATGAGGCTTGCTCAAAATTTATTAGCAGGAAAATGCATCATGTTGATCGCTTTTATTCAGATGTATTTTTTGTTTTGTTTTTCTTTGGTACGTTGACCTGGCCAGCATAGCTGAACATTATAGAGAATATCTGGGATCATCTGGATCGTCCAGGGCGTGGAATTACTGATCAATTTTGTGGAGTCGGCCAAAGGGCATGGGTGTTTTCTTTGATGTTAGGCTTAAGCACATGATTCATTTTGAACAAAAACAATTAATGCTAGCAAATTATAATTTATCAACACTGTGGAAGTTGTTTGGAGTATGCCTATAACTTTATCAGAAGTACAACGCACAATGTCATACGGCTTGCATTATTTTGCATTGGCTTTTAGACATGGGTGTGGAAAAGTCAAACTGTCTAGATCTGAGTCCTGGCCTGCAGCATATGAAGGATGTGAAATTGCACCTTCCGCTTCGAGGAAGCAAATGTTGCTAAACTAACTCAAGTTAACTGATCACTACTTTCAAGTCCAGTTTGAAGCATATCAGAAAGTATTTGGAAAACACTTTTAGAGATCATTTCATGAAGAATGAGAGCCGTCATATTAGTAAAAGCTTTAAAAATACAGAATTATTTCTTCTTATGAATAGAGATTATTCCTAGAAATTCAGGTGTCCATAAATTAATTCAACTAGATAAATAATACTAAAGCATTGTATATTGCAACGAACTAAAAACCTGTTTTCGTTTTCTGCACTCTATAAAATATTTAGCGGTTCGCGTTTTTATTGCAAGACACAAATCATATTAATCCTGAAATTTATATGAGGGTCCGTATTGGAATGCAAGTCATATTCGAATTGATTCAGAAGAAATGTTATTTTCTGTAAAGACGTATCTTGCTGTAAAGAGAATATAATCAAAATTTCAAGCTAAATTGTTGAATCCGATCATTCTTAAAATAGTATTTTTTTCGATTGTCTAATTTTGCATTATGTGACTGTAGGAAACTACTGATCTTCAGAGCACTTCTATAAATCATATAATATTAATAGCTATTTCACTTAAAACACAGGAACAATGTATTGATTCAGCGATCACCTTTGAAAGAAACAAATGAAACTGAATGAAATCTGGTGTTGATAATATCCGGAGATTTGAGCATATTCATACCGTATAATTTCGGACTTTCAGTGAATAAAATAATTTCTCTGTTTATAACTGTCCCCAGTACGCGAAATAATTTAATTTCCGTAGGTTTCAGCATAAATACTCTTACCGTTGGCTGTTAAAGCAAAAAACTGGAAGGATGATAAATTACGTTTTCCTCATTCCTAATTTAACTGAATAAGAAAATATTTAGTTGTAAAAATTTAGTTGATTTCTGTTCCACAGTCGGTAGTGCTATTTCTGCTTTTACTGAAATCAGATGTTGTTTCTTTTCATCAAAATGAAGCGCAGGATTTTCATTGAGCTGAAATAGCTGAAGAATATTGAAGAATCATTGTTTCGATATTTCTTGCCATCGTTACGCAACCGAGGATTATGATTCTCAAGAATCCTTGTCTTCAAAGATCAAAGTTCCATATGGAACACACGAATTAGTGTGCCTCGCTGGGATCTCTGAAATCCCTCTATCACTCCCCGCCGAAGGCGAAGAGTGAGAGAGGGATTTAGAGATCCCAGTGTCGCAGAGATTAATTCACAGAAAACAAGTCAAACTCTCTCGGCCATTCAATAATTGGAACAGCCTTGAGGGTCAAAACTTTGTTTCTTCATGCGTTCATAGCCTTTCGTATTATCTTTCGTTCTCTTTTATACAGCTCAATGCATTTTCACTAAATCAATTTCGCACTTCCGCACCTTCAATACATCCTTCACAGGTAGCTTTCATAGTAAGCAGGCACCATCCCCTGGGAAATTTGTAAGTAAACAAGCTCCCAAGTGGATAGAGAAAAACACCGTAAAGAGAAACATACATTTGCTGAAGACCAGAAAAAATCCTCTAACTCAAAGACAAGACAAAAATTGGTATATTGTAGTTGCTCACTGAAATCTAAATTGTTTCTTAAGTTACTCAGATAAACCTGGAAAGGTTCCCCAATTCTACTTTAACCTTATGTTTCATATTTTCATATATTATTAACTAATTTCACATTTTATCTCTATTCTACTGTATGATATATTTAATCACGAAACAATAAGGCATATGCCCTATATTTCACTTTAAAATGGTTCACTTTAATATTCATTAACATATATTACTTTTCATTCCACAATACCTCTGTGTTACATTATTATAACTCTGGATTCAAATTGTAACTCATTCCTATACAAAAAATTAGTTGCACAGATTTTAATTTTATATTATACTGTATTTAAAATTTCTAATTGTTCTCATTATTTATCATCACTTTAGAGTTTAAATGTCAAAACTGCTTAAAATTATTAGGCCTAGAATTAACTGGCCTTTACAAATGAGCACATTTTTAATGTAAGGTCTTACACAATCGGACCTTTACAATCCACGGTAAAGCCTTATAGATTTATTTCCATTGATTTCTCACAGTGAACATGACAATTAATGACATTGATATATTGGAGTCTCCAGAGTTCCACCCAATATTTTTCTCCATGACGTCCATCTTTTTGTGAAATTCGTCTTTGTCAATATACTGTGATATGTCATCATTCTATTTCGGATCATTTGTTTTAGGTTCCATAATACTTCCGGATTGTTGCCTCTTGACCTCTCACTGTGAATCACTCCATTTCTTTTCAACCAAAGTTCATATTTAATTTTAGCAATTACATTTAAGTGTACAATATTTTTCCCTTTCGGTAATGGAAATATCTTTATGAAGAATCGTTGAGTTCGATTAGAAGTCTAGGTAGCAATGGAAATCAAACCTAAAGATAAAAAACAAATTATATAAAAAAAAATAACAAATAAATGCAGTTTACATTAATTACCGATTAGGGAAAACATTCAAAAAGAAAAATTCTTTAAGCCATTGATATATTTAATTTTAATTTAAAAAGTATAAGACCACCTATCCGCGTCATAATTTTCATTTTGCATGACCTATAGATATTTGAAGCACATTATACCTTTGAAATTGTAAAAAATGATATTTTTAACGTGAAGTTATTAAGAGAACAAGCGACTGAAATTTACAGATATCAGTTGTAATATGTTACAAAATATATAAAAATAGTTTTATTGCAACTAAATTTATCATGCTTTAACAAATGTTCTGTTGTCTGACAGTATTTTCCGTTTCGTGTAAGAGATATGGGACTTCAGTTTTAAAAAGTATATTCTCTCAGTCAATTTTATGTTTTAAAGGACTCATAGCTTTTCCTCTCGGAAGGTCAGAAGCGACTTGAAATTGTGTCGCATTAATCTTTGTGCTGTTTTTCTAGTTTTTCAGTTTCAGAAATTTCTTTTACTTGGATTTGTTCCGCTACGAAAAAAGTTTTGAAGATAATTCAAACTTTTCGCAATCTTCAGGCAGTGGTAGGCATTACCTTTAGTTCTGACTCTTGTAGTTCGGTTGAATTTTTCGTATACCAATTTTCTTAAATATTTCCGTTGATTATGAAAAATATTGCTCCAACTGCTGATTTTAAATTTTAAGCCGCTTTTACAGAATCATCCGCTGTGGCATTTTCATAATCTTTGTATTTCTTCTTTTACCAAGGCTATTATTTTTTCTTGACAAAATGGATTTAAGAGAAATACGTCACCATTCGGTCTTCAGGCGCACTCATTTTTGCAGAACTCGAGGGGGTCATAATGTAATGGCTGGTCGGTCTATAAACTTCACTTCATATTTGCTACTGTATATATATCCTGGCGTTAACGGAATTTTACACCACGATATATATACAGTACATATGCTCTCCAAATGACCAAACAGCAAGTGTCTTGCTGTTTGGTCATTTGGAGAGCGATGGAAGGCAAAATACTTTAATAACTGAATATTCCGCAGCAGTTCCAAGTGTCTTCCTGTTTGCTCATTTGGAGAGCGATGGAAGGCAAAATACTTTAATAACTGAATATTCCGCAGCAGTTCCAAGTGTCTTCCTGTTTGGTCATTTGGAGAGCGATGGAAGGCAAAATACTTTAATAACTGAATATTCCGCAGCAGTTTCTAAACTTCTTACAGGTTTCATTAAATTAACGAGAATAACCAAATTTTCCTCCAGTAACATTTTTTCTAATCCAAAGTGTAGAATTGTCTTCCGATTTCCAACAAATTTGGTATGGTCTGAGGACAAGTCTACAATAGCAGTAGCAAAGCAGTCTGTGTATATATTTTCATTAGAAAAGTTTATTATATATTCAGTTTGAATCAGCTACTAAATCTCTTGATTTTAATATCGTCAGAAAATTTGTTATTGAATTTCTGCAACTGAGTAAGAAGAGGTATTAAGCAGTAAGCGTAACAAGGATAAAGCAAAAAAAATAAATGAAGATGGAATCTGTGAAGGTAATGAGATTTGAGATTTTACTGTGTACTATGTGACATATGACTTGCAGATATTTTAGACACAATACGCTGGATTATATAACTGTAATATTATAATAGTGTTAGCTTCAAATGTAGGATTTAAAAACAGCATTTCTAGATTTTCATGTATCCAGTTATTGTATATTTACCTTGATTTATGACCAACATACTTGGTGAACTGGCACAACTTCGGGAGTGTTAGCCGTAATGTAATGTTGTGTTACAATACATGCACGAAAACTTCCAAAAAGATTGTTTTCTGTTAATGTATGTCATCATTTTCTGCAACAAAGTACTGCCTACGTCGATTCGTAGTGAATAAAACAAGGACTTTGTACAAAGCAAGATTCATTCGGGAAAAAGACAATATGCCTACTGTTTTTTGACAAAGAAAGTTAAGTGTTTCATTGCTTCAATTTCTTGTGCAAACTTGTCCTTTTAGGACGAAGTCTTTCATTTATATTAAGGAAGAAATTATGCCAGGGTATACCTCTTTTTTCACAAAGTGTTGCCACAAGTGCTGCATTTTCTAATTCCCTACGTAACTTTTAGAATGAAATATAAATCAGAATCTGCTTCTTGGGAAGAACTCAGCCTTCTTTATAAACTCTCTCTCTCTCTCTCTCTCTCTCTCTCACTTCATATAATTAAGCAATATATTCATGATCAAAGAAGAAATTTTTCATATTTTGTAACTTTTTTTGGCTAAAACTTCAAATAATTTTGATTATTTTTTTGAGGTGCATATTCAATAAGTTTTCCTAGATATATTTAAACTTATGCTTGCAAGATCTATGACACACAAGACTTACAAAGGATGTTCACTCACCTTTAAATCGACTTTCGAGTAACATATTAAATGTTTAAAGTAAAATAGTTTGTTTCTTAATTATTACATCTGCTAACCCATTTTCGGGGCTATAAACCTACTTCTAGATTTCTAAGGCAAACAGAAATTTCTTAAAATTGATAGAGGTATGTTATTCTACTCCTTTTTCACTACATTCCATTGTTGGCTTATCAGAGGAATTCGAAGGAATATGTCCAAAATGTATAGATTTGATACCGGTCTCATTTTTGTTTTCATTTTTTCAAGAAATAGTGTTAGATTTGGATGTATCACTGGTAGCCGTTTTCTGATGAATATCTACTATTTGATAGTTCTTTGAATAAATGAATGTCATTTCCTTTTTAGATATATCAGTTGAAATATTATTTGGGTAATATGTAGAAATGATTTCAACATTAATTTTAACATGTCTTGACTTTAATTTACATTGTACGTGAAAACCACAATCACCATTAATGCTTTACTCAATCTTGCTTTGAATTCTTGGAAACAAGTTTCTAAGCCCTTTTTTTGCTGTTTTGCGATAGTAACGTGACCCTTTTTTTCTTAAGGGCCTTTATGGAAATCCATACTTCATCAACAATCACAGTATACTTCTATTTGTCTCCTGCTAAGTGATTTTCAAAATAAGTCTACACCGTGTTCTGCGCTTAACCACGTGCATAAGCAAAAGGCGGTGAACATTGTCTTTTGGGTTTTTCAGATTCAAATCATTGTTTATTATCTTGTGTAAAGTTGATACAGATGTTTTTAACGACTTAGCCATTTTCTTTGGGTCGGAGGATTTTCTTTGAAGTCCAGAAACATTCCTTTTGAATTAGTCGTAAAGGCACTTACCCTCTTTGGATATTCGTTTGGTGTTCTTTTTCCTGTTAAAAGAGATGCTTGCCGAGTTTTCCCTCTGTTATGAATAATATTTCTTATTTTACATCTAACAATGCCAATTGTGTGATTTTCAAAGCTCTTTCTGAATTACAGAATAAGAACATATTTCTCCGTAAACAGCAAAAATATGAACTTCTATCCACAGCTTGTTTACGTGCGCCATTTTCGTAACAGACGGCATTTAATTGAAGGAGATGTTCCTTTACCGTGCATCTGACACACTGTTGCCTATTACAATTCTTTTAACTTCGTTTATTTTCTGTAATTTCTTAACAAGAAAGTTTTAAAAATTTGTAAACATCTTGTGTAAATACCTGAACTGTAAATCATCTACAATTTTGAGTTGATTTCCACTCTTACAACGTTTCGAACAGCCGATTTTTTAGTTTGTGCACGTGGAATACTGTATGTTCTGAAAAATATCGTATTCGAAATCTCAATAAATCCTCTTCATTTAGAATCATTTTACTGTGCAAAGGTATTATAATTTAATTATAAGTCCCTTTTTATATAGTAGAACAAAAATATAATTATTCTTTCTACTGCATAAAAGCTTCTAGGCTACCGGGCGAACGACTCCTGCAAAGCTCCAAGAACTTGAGGGCATCGAACTGACGCCACACCCAGAATATAATGTAAACCTTGGCCCGTCGGATAATTACCTGTTCCGGTCTATGGCCCAAAATCTTTGTGGGCGGCATTTCTACAACCAGGAGGAGATGGCAGCTGGGATGAAGGAGATCTTCGTCTCGAAGGACAAGAACTGGAACCGCCGTCGCATCAAAGAACAGGCTGACAGATGGCTAAAGACGGTGCTACACCATGACCTATAACATGAATGCCAGCCAGTTATCGTCGTAAAGGTACGAATGAAGATATAGAGTGATCCAAATACAGCAAAACGTTCGACTGACCCTCTGTAAATACTGCATAGCTTAAGCAGCATATCAGCGTGGCGGTTTCGGAGATGCTCTTACCAAGGTGTTCCTCTTTCGGACCTTTACCAGGCACATACTCAATCTTTCCTTTGTATGAATCCTATGCTTTCCCAATGTTGAGACGAAATGAAATACTTACTAAGTGAGCTCCGACCTAGATATTATACACTGTGTAGCCACTTTGTGTGGCCATTAAGTTATTAACACTGATCAAATAGGATGAGAGTATAGAATCGATGTGCACAGAACACTTTCTATGCGTGGAGAAAAAAACTACTGAGGAAATCTTGGGATATTTTAACAAAGTAACACATATATAGATTAAGATAATACAACGTAGTTTTCACAAATGTTTATTTTTTTATTTCTCAAGCCGACCATGATTTCCCTGGGTATTGAAGTAGCTTCACCAGGGCGAATGGCGCGTTAATATTCAAATTGTATATGACATCATGAATGGTATTAACAGTCACGTGTTTTGGTTAGATGCTTCCATGCGTTTGATAGAAATGGTGTGGGTGCCATGTCATTAACAAGTTGCGAAGACTTCTTCGCAACTTGTTAATCCGAATGTAGCACAAGACCTACATTCGGAATTGTGACCTAAAGAAGTAATCGATGGCTAAACACTGTTACGGAAAGGACCACAGACTTCTCTTTGAAGAAACAAAACTTATTGACAAGCCAGATTCAACCTCCAAACTTGATAGTTTGGAAGCTTTCCATATATATCAGAAGTCTTCGCAACTTGTTAATGACATGGCATCCACGCCATTTCTATCAAACGCGTGGAAGCATCTAACCAAAACACGTGACTGTAAACACAATTTATGATGTCATATACAATTTGAATATGTACGTGCCATTCGTCCTGATGAAGCTAGGTCAATACCCAGCGAAACCATTATCGGCTTGAGAAATAAAAAAACATTTGTGACAACTACATTTTACAGTATTAGATAGTATTTTCTCAATGGGGTATTTAAGTAACATATGGTTTACAATAACACTGTTGTACCACTCGGAGAAGTAATATATGTTTACCTCGATATTTATGATATAACACATACTTTGGTTTATTCAGTATATCCTTTTACTATGAGACATCAGAATGATAGATAGGCATAGGTTAAAAAACGTTATGTCAACTTCAATTAAATGTAAAAAAATGTTTGTGATATAAAATTGAAATTATTGAATTTAACAGGTTTAGTCGATTCCCTAATACATATACTTCTCCTGAAATTATGATTTAATTATACTACGAAGTGTCAAAATATTATTTCTATTTGCCTAATACGATGTTAATCCTCCACGTGCCTCCAAATCAGCTATTACGCGATGTGTCATTGATGCCATAAGATTTCGAAATGTTCTTGCGGTATATGATTCAAATAATTTTGCAACATGTCCTTTAACTTTTGTAGGTTTCATGGTACAGCCGCAACCAGTCAGATGTTTCCAGACATCCGAATCATATGCTCCAATGGGTCTGGGGAATTTGAGCCCACACGAATGCCTGGAAATAATCCCCACTTTCCGCGAAATATCGTCGAAAGATCTAGGCAGTGCGGTATCGCGCATTATCATTTAAAAGCACACACTACTAGATCCGTTGATAAGAAGGGGTGTTCTTTTCTGCAATAATGTTTAGATAGTTTGCAGACGTATTAGCTTCCTGCACGGGGTACCCTATTAGATCATTACCAAAAGAATTAAACTTTCACCACTAACCAGTTTATGCGTCATGATGCATCCTGTTTTTGAGACTTCGCAGGTAAATGACGCGCACGTCATTACCAGGCTGCCCACATGATGCAACAGGTAACAAGTTTCTTTGGGTCAGACGAGTTTGTTCCAATAATTCAACTACGTAATTATTCCCATTCTGCATGTGTCTGTGCAGGCTCTAACAATAACAAACCCAGGTACGAAGGACACACAAAGAGTCTTGCAGCTACACAGCCCCATTTTTAGCGCGGAGTTCTATGTACTATACCGTGTGACATATTACTCCAGTCACCATAATTCAAATTATTGGCGAGAGGTGCCAAAGTATCCCATTTGTTCACCTGCACTATATGGGATAGCATTTGTTCAGCTGTAACATCGATAAGCAGTGCTCGGCCTCTACTCTTTCGGCGATTTGTGGTTTTTTTCTCTCTTTGGACCACTTTCTGAAAGTATTAATCACGGCTGATCATGTGCACATCACATAACTTGCAGCTCGGAAATACTCTCGTCCAATCGTCCTGCCAATAATATTTTGCCTTCGTTTGACTAGCTTAGTTCAGCTGCCGTTCCCATCTGAAGGATCGCAATAACACTGATAAAGGGAGCTTGGCATCATATGTTATTTACACAGTTTCGTGACGGTCGCACGCGTTGCAATTTAAGTGCAGTTGCTTCGATTTTCGTAACGACTCACTTGTCATAATGTTCAGCCTTTTTGGTTTGTACCTGTGCGTCCACTACAGTCGAAGCAACGCTTTCGGAAACTCTTCATAAACTAACAAGCACAGACATAAGTTCGCATTTCACCATAATGTGCACCCATACTTGAATATTTCGTGTCCAGGGTAAGGGAAATAGACGGCAGTGTGACAGACACTGAAAAATCACACCACACTTTGTTTTGTTCTTTTCAAGATTTTGTAATACGATATATTGTAGATCATTGCTTCTGAATCGGCGGCTCGCGGGCCAAACATGGCAAGGAAAACGTGTCAGTCTGGCCTGCAGTAAAAAATTCGAAAAAGAAAATATATATATAAAATTCACATGATGATATAAAAGATTATGCATGAGCCGTGGATGTCTTAGCGGTTAGCAGTTCAGACTATCGATAAAATGTCCTCAGGTTCGAACCTGGGCTACTAGCGTCTGGGGACAGCAATGGAAATCTCGTAGGAAGATCCTCATTGGTAGGAATAAAACACAATCAACCAATTGGCGTGCGTGATGTGTATCACTAGTGCCAGGTAAGTATGAAATAATTAGCAAACTTTCTGTATTTAATATAATTTTTCAAATTTTTTACTGAAAGCCATTGATCAAATTACTGGGTAAATGTGTAGATTATCGTTCTAAATTATTTCGCGAGAAAAATGTTAGTACCTGGAAAAAGTGCGGCGTACGGATTCAGAGTATGGATATTAAAGGCAAATGGTACAGAAATTTCATATTTTAAATGTGTTTTGAAAATTTTAATCGGAATATTGACCTGTAAGTTCGATGATGTGAAGAGACGCTGCGGTTGGCCGAATGCATCTCTACTGCGATGATGTCAACTGTGCTCCATTTAAAGGAAGGTTCGTTGCTGAACCGAAGTGACGGGTGGAAGAATACGAGAGAAAGCGGTTACTTTTTGGCAGGAGAGCAATAAATTTTGTAGTGTACGCTACAAAAAATAGGTCCAAATTATGCACACTTTATTGGTATCCCATACGTTGTTGGCAGGAAAACCCGGAAAATAAGATCTTTGATTAGCAAACGATACGTATCAGTGAGAGAGAAATTGACCTGCGAACAAAGTATCAACACGAGAACCAAAAGTACAGTGATACAGGAAATCAGCTACGAATGGAAGCCGTTCAAAGTAGAACCGAAGTTATGCTTCCCCAGTTTTCTGCACAACATAGAAAGGAATTGTAGATTAGCGTCCTAAATTATTTCGTCGGAAAAATACCTCGAAAAAGGGCGCCGTATAGATTTTAAAATATGAAAATTAATGGCAAATGGTGTAGCCATTTCATGTTTTAAATGCCTTTTAACGATTTTTATCGTAATATTTACCGGTAGGTGTGATTTTTTGAAGAGACGCAGCAGTAGGCTGAACGCACCGTTACCACG
This sequence comes from Macrothele yani, assembly GCA_039090855.1. Lineage (NCBI taxonomy): Eukaryota > Metazoa > Arthropoda > Arachnida > Araneae > Macrothelidae > Macrothele > Macrothele yani. Next base: position 136,332,470 of record CM077034.1, read on the forward strand.
ACGATGTGAAGCTTTAATCCGTTGAAAGAAAGATCCCCTGCGGCGAGTAATTCACGCGCGGATGACTACAAGTGCAGCTGCATATGCTCTTGCCAGGAGAGCGAAGCACCATGTACTCATACGTTACAGAATATAGTTCGCTCATGTTTTGTCATTGTTTTTGAAGCACATGTTCAGAAATGTTTCGTTCTTTCACACATCATTCCCTGATTCCAAATAGAAAGTGCAAATATTCCTTTCTATGTTGTGCAGAAAACTGGGGAAGCATAACTTCGGTTCTACTTTGAACGGCTTCCATTCGTAGCTGATTTGCTGTACCACTGTACTTTTGGTTCTCGTGTTGATACTTCGTTCGCAGGTCAATTTCTCTCTCACTGATACGTATCGTTTGCTAATCAAAGATCGCATAACTTCGGTTCTACTTTGAACGGCTTCCATTCGTAGCTGATTTGCTGTACCACTGTACTTTTGGTTCTCGTGTTGATACTTTGTTCGCAGGTCAATTTCTCTCTCACTGACACGTATCGTTTGCTAATCAAAGATCTTATTTTCCGGGTTTTCCTGCCAACAACGTATGGGATACCAATAAAGTGTGCATAATTTGGACCTATTTTTTGTAGTGTACACTACAAAATGTATTGCTCTTCTGCCAAAAAGTAACCGCTTTCTCTCGCACTCTTCCGCCCGTCATTTCGGTTCAGCAACGAACCTTCCTTTTAACGGAGCACAGTTGACATCATCGCAGTAGAGATGCATTAGGCCAACCGCAGCGTCTCTTCACAGCATCGAACTTTCCGGTCAATATCCCGATTAAAATTTTCAAAACACATTTAAAATATGAAATTTCTGTACCATTTGCCTTTAATATCCATACTCTGAATCCGTACGTCGCACTTTTTCCAGGTACTAACATTTTTCTCGCGAAATAATTTAGAACGATAATCTACACATTTACCCAGTAATTTGATCAATGGCTTCCAGTAAAAAATTCGAAAAATTATATTAAATATAGAAAGTTTGCAAAATATTTCATACTTACCTGGCACTAGTGATACACATCACGCACGCCAATTGGTTGATTGTGTTTTATTCCTACTAATGATGATCTTCCTACGAGATTTCCATTGCTGTCCCCAGACGCTAGTACCTGGGCTGATCCTTCAGAGATGGTGTCATTTACGAACAACCGCCGAATATCCGCCGTGCATTGGACGAGCACTTTAAGTGACGGCCCCCAGGCTGGACCCACTGGTTAAAAGGGTATCCGTTCCATATGCCACCCAGAATTACTCTCACCCCTTTATGTGCAATATGGTACTTGTATGGTGACGCCATACAAGTACCATATTACTACTGTATGGTACTTGTATGGCGTCACCATACAAGTACCATATCACTACTGAGAGGGAATATATACGATACGGTATATATACCATATACCGTATCGTACCGCAGACGCAGTACGATGCGCCACGGCCATAGGCCGTGCACGGCGGTCTTCCCTCTCAGTAGTGCACCGTGGCCGACTTTAACCCGGTCTTCTTGAGGCAGTACCTTCCTTTGACCACCGCTGCCAACAATCATGCACAATGGCTACGTTCCTGCCAAGTCGTTCTGCAATATTGTGGAAAGAAAATCTACCTTCTCGTAGCCTTATTACACGACCTCGTTCAAACTCCGTGAGCTGTTGATAGTGGCTTCTTCGTCTTCTTAAAGGCATTCTTAACTAACATCAACACACTACGTCGAATCTCAACGATAACAAACGCTCACGAACGTTATAGCGCGTATTTACAGCAATCCTGCTTTGCATGTTCCGAGGGGCGCTACTAGCGCCACACGTATGCGCCGAGCGCGAAATTTGCATAGACGTCCTCTTACAGATGTACTTTCACCGCCTACCAACTGTCGTTTATCTAACACAACCCCTTCTTGGTGTTGGGATTTTTTTCCGTCAGTGTATTTAATAAGTTTTTGTCATACATTTATTTTGCTACTTGATTGGAGCAAAACCCACGTGGAGGATATCCGGCTACAATATTCATATGTACATTTAATATTATTAAGAATTTGATGGCTGAATTAAAAAGTTTTGCACACCTGTGTGGTTCTTTCTCCAGTAGATGGAAACTTTGCTCCATTTTGTTAAATTAAGATGCTTTAGAACATCTTAAAATTGGATATTGTCGTAAGACGAAACGTTTTGCTAGACTTGGGAAAGACGTTACATGTAAAATCATTGCATGGATATGTAATTGTAATGAACATTTCAAAAATAGTTTCCTGGCAGAAGTCACATTCCAGCTTCTTCGAAAATATCATACACTCTGACAAATGAATTATAAAAAAAGGAAGTTTAAGGATTTCTGTAACATTTTAAATACAGTAATAGCCATATAAAATGTTGAACGATAGTTAGTAAAAGGCATTTTACGCAACTTAACTGACCCTTAACTTCTCACATGGGATTATGCACAACTACGACTGACGATACACATATATATTTTCCAGAGAGTTATGCAAACTACAAAATTGCACGTAGTTTCAGCAGGTCATACGAACAACTATTGAATTCGGTGGCTCACTAGAATGGAGTTACTTCTATGAAATGTAAATTCATAAAACCATAAAGAAGAAAACGAGGACATATAAACATATAGTTTTGAAAACAAACGTTGGAGAATAATGCAAAAACTAATACATTGATCATAGTGTATATTGTAAGTGTAATTCCTCAGTATTTGAATTTCACCATTAATTCATAATTTGCACAGTACTGATATAGGATTATATTACATATGTAAAATCTTAAGATCCTCTCAAACCAAATGAGCACACAATATGGCTTATCATACGATTCAGAGAAAATTTAACAGTTGATATACATTCTCTTAAATTTCTAACTCTCTGAAACATGCTCAAAGTATCAGAAAGTAATATTATAAATATTTTGTTTCCAAATTTCCCATGAAATTATGTTGGAAAACCAAAGAAAAATTTTTAACATTGGCTTTTTCTTTCCCTTTGTACTTGAATTTTAATAGAATGCAAAAACCTGTGTCAAGATTATATTTCAGTATCCTAATTTGGATGCAATTAGCAAAATTTTAATTTGAGTGAAAAATAACGAACACTAAGATGGAATACTCGTGTTTGAGAATGATTAGAAAAATAATATACTAAACTTATCATAACGTGTACTATTGGTCTTCAGTATTGGGGAACGGGAACTACTAGGCACTATTCCAGAGCAACAGCGGCTGTAGATGACTCTCCGAACGGCCTCTATGCGAATATACCGGAGAGTACAACAGAAGATTCGAGTGGAAAATCTCAGCATACACGTGCAACGAAACATTCGCAAGAACGGGTTATAACAGGAGGTTTTTTATTTGAGTACCACTCGTTTCTGGTAAAACAAATGAATTCCCTTTTAGTAGGTACGGGACAACCAATGCAAACCCTTGAGGACTGGAAAAATTCATAATGCACCTACAACAAAAGCTAAAACTCTCTTAGTTTGCATGCATCATGCCATAAAACGCATTTTCCTATAATAACTATGAAAGTGTTTTGATAAAAAAATCCTAATGGGGGAAAATCTCCTCATTGCCTGGGTTTCCATTGTCAGATTTCGAAGAAATGCAGGGCTTGGAGATTACCACAGGTGGTAGCAGTGGAATTGAGTATGAAGGAAATTTTTTAACACCTCAGCGGTTCTCCCTCAAAAACATGAATGATCTGATACGACAATTCAATATGTTTAAGCAAGCAACTGAACTTTTAGCATCCAGGTTAAACGAAAAGAACAGTCTAAAGCCGGAAGTTAAAATAGCAGCTTATTGGACATGAGAAGAGGAAATTCTTCCTTCCGTCAGCCAAGATAAAGCTATATTGCAATAACATCCTTTGACTTATTTTCCAAATGGGAGTACCGTAATATCGACAGAAAGTTGGGCGTCTTTTTATAGATGCCCAACTTCCGGTCAATATTAGAATCTTAAAATATGTTTTATTGCACATTGGTAACCGCTATGCATCCCTTCCAATTGCTCACTCAACAAAAGGTAAAGGAGAATGTGAAAATAATAAAAACGTCTTGCAGAAGCTCTGCTATCGATATAAAAAAGATCAACTTCTTGCTCCGGCAGCAAAGTCGATAAACAAATTACCCTTGTTTCACCTGCTTATGAGATAGTAGGGCAAAGCAAGGTCATTTGAAAAACCTGATATTGTCTTCAAAGGAAAACATGACTGTAGGTGTATCCAACATCTTCAACGAGCCATTGGTTTGCAGAGAAAAAAAATCATTCCCCCACCATTTCATATCAAGCTTGGACTGAAGAAGCAATCTGTTAAGGCCTTGAACAAAGATAGATATTGCTTTAAATACATTTTTATACCGTTCCTGTGACTGAGTTCTGAAAAACGTAAAGATGGAATATTTGATAATCCTCAAATTCGTAAACTCATGAACGATTCGAATTTCACCAAATGTATGAATGATATCGAAACATCTGGCTGGTGCAGTTATGTCTTGGTTGTCAAGATCTTCTTGGATAACCACAAAGCAGACAATTATGAAGAATTTGTTCTAAACATGCTCGACAACTTTAACAATTTGGATGCTTCTATGTGCATCAAGTTACACGTTCTTCATAGCCACTTAGACAGATTTCCGGGTATTCTTGATGATATCAGTGAGGAATAAAGGGGGAGAGTTTCAATCAGAATATCAAGATGATGGAGGAACAGTATCAACACAGATGGGAGAGGCACATGACGGAATACTTCTGCTGGAGACACCGATATGACAGTTTTGATGAACCACATAAGAGAAAATCGTACAAACTGCGTTTTTCAATACATTCTTTGTGAATATGTAAATCACCTTACTTTTGTGTAATATCGTACTGAAGAAAACGCCATCAGGTATTTCATATGCTTACTTCTGTGTGATCTGAGAGAGTTTCAATATTATTTGTGGGTAAGTTACGCCTCACCATTGTATTTTTCTGAATATCTTTTGTTTTTCAATGTGAACTCCATTATCTCAAAACGTAGAGCGAATCTAGCAAAATCGATGTCTTATTTGTAATAGACGCTACAATGTCAGCTTAAAACCGCTGAAATATTGTCCGCAATAAAATCACTGTTGGCCAGTGTAATAAATGACATATAATTTATTTTTGGCAGAACCCCGTAAACAGAATTACTTCATTTGCCCATTACCAGAAAGCTAGCCAAGTTAGCTCCAGGCAAACAAATTCTTTGCACAGCCTAAACGTGAATAAAAGACGACTCATCATGTGTGTATGATAATATTACACACGAAAGGTACGGTGTTTACATATATGACATTGCAAATTTAGAAAATTGATATACACGTGTTTAGGGATAAAACCGTCTACATCAATACATAAATAACGTCTACACTCCCGAATTCATGCGGGTTGGTAAGCAACATAAATATATCCGTAACACAATGGAAAGAATTCCGTGCTTCTTTGCGAACAGAAAAACAACATGCCTTTTCTAACGTGAAATAGTGTTATTCGTTTGTTTGATTGTGGTTCTTAAATGCACACTTGAACTGACATTCCAAACTTCCTGTGGTTTAGAAGGAAGCACAGGATAAGTCACCCTGTACTGTTTTCGTTGAATTGTAATGGATATACGTTTTATTATTCAAGTAACACACTTACGTGTGTCACCCTCCTAGAAGAAGACGGATGCCAAAGAAATTATTAGAACGTAACCGAATGCAAGGCCAGTAAGTAACAGAAATGAATGTTAAATTAAGCAAATTAATTAAATTATCATTCGCATGGCCAAATTTGCTAATTGCTAGACTCACGTCTGTGTGGTAAGCAAAATTCGTGCGCCCGGATCGGAACGGCCGCAGATCAAATTCCAAATCATTGCATTCCCTTCTACCCCACAGAGAAAGTGCGTAGATGCACCGTACAAAATTGTTCCTTGATGACTGTGCATTTACTACGGATATCCTTGTGATGATGCAAGGGAAGCCTTGCACCTTATCATGTATCCACTAAAGTCCACTCAGTTATGCTGATAGTTTATCCCTATGGATATTACCGTTGTGTTAATTCACGAACTGAAAGCCTTTGATTAATTTTACCGTGTTCATTAAACAGATATTTCTCTTAGAAATGTATTGACTATCAATTATTATGAAATCAGAAATATTAAGTAAGATTATGGTTATGTACTGAAAATCGATTTAGCATATGAGTACTGCCATCTTAATTGTATTTAATCTTTTTCCTGACTAACTTCAGACTCGTCTGGAATCATGCGTTGAAACGTGCTTTGTAATACATTTCAAAACTAATTTTAGGGCCTGATAGGCTTTTACTAGCACTGATACACTTTCACATGATACCTTTTCACTTGCACTTTCTGGATCTGAATCATTATAATTTCATTATTATTAGGTTATTGCAAATGATATGTAGGATTTTGCAGCCTCCTGCAGTTAATCAGAAAAATGGGTACATCGTGCGATGTCACTCTTAGTATGTAAATTTAAAGCTTGAAGGCTGTTGCCTATGAAATATTGGCCATTATGTCAATGGTATTAGTTATATGGGGCATGTACCACAGTAAAGAGGACAATTGCTTAGAGCCAAATTTTTGTCATTTCCTTATATCTCTGGGCATCAGAGGCAGCTCGAATAAATTGTCCATGTCACTGTGCTCACATTGTACGCGAATGGTTTAGAGAGCATCAGGTATCTTTTTACCTGCCATATTGGTCTCCTGAATCGCTGAAACTCAATCCAATGGAGCATTTGTGGTATCAAGTCGAAAGGGGCATCAGAGTACTGGATCCTTCACCGAAATTTTCAAGAGCTGGTAGGTACATTTCATTTCATTTGGGCTAATGTACCCCAAGCCACATACCCACAATTACTAAGTTCCAAAACAAGAAGAATTCAAGCAGTCTTAACGCAAAAGTTGGCCTAACAACGTACTCACCAGATGGTCATACTATTTGGCCACTCAGCGTATATCATGCAAAAACGTCAGTAAAAAGTGTTTCTTAAATTACGTTGGAAATTGTCTGTTAATCGCAGGATACAGAGCATATATTAGGTTAATAATCAGAAATTTTAAAATAAGGGACCGTTGCGGAAAGAATACCATTTTTATCGATTTATTTTCTTGGGATTATGAAAATAGAACTGATACAGCAGGATTTGCTTCTATCAAAAGATTACGGTAAAATGAAAAGTGGAGTCACGATGAAATTGAACTTCTGCTTAACTACATTATGGAAGCGGCGTTTATGCTTTAACGTCCGACTCCTAAAAATTGAAAAGAGCAAATTTCAGTATAAAAATAATAACGGTTTTGATGCTCTTTTAACTAGACTATATAATAATATACTGTTGCTCTCTTCAATAATAAATTGATCAAATGATAATTTAAGAACAGAAAATTTAATCAATTTTAATTTTTGCCTTGTTTAAAACTGTCACAAAAACATTTAAAGTTATCTCGGTCATTTTACAATTTTCGAAAGTGTTTATTTTTCAAGTAGAAATAATAACAAACAGTACAATTTGTAAAATGGCACCCTTATCTGTTTGGATCATTCAATTTTTTTGTAAACTTCCAGGTAATATGTACGGCGATTAGGAAATTCTGCTTTTCACCTGATATTAGTGAAAAGCTTAATGCATACATTATAAATATGTTGATTAAAAAAGAAAATTTACTTTTTTCTAAACGTACCAACTTTTGTAAAGAAATTACTAAAAGTAATTAGAAAATTTGTTGAGTAGGACTAATTAAGACTCATTCAGCAGATCACCATCATTATCAACCATTGTCAATTCACTGCTGGACGAAGGTCTCCCCAAGTTTCTTCCACAACGGTCTGTCTTGTGCCAGTCTCCTCCATGTTACTCCCGAATACTTTCGAATTTCATTCACCCATCACCCATGTGGTCTTCTTCTGGGTCTTTTTCTGTCCCTTCGAACCCAATCTAAAATTTAGGCGGTACATCGATTGCCTGTCCTTCTGGCAGTATGTCCAGCCCATTGCCATTTCAGGGATTTAACTCTGATCATGATGTCTTCCACTCTTGTCATTTATCGTATCCACGAGTCCCTTTTCTTATCTCTACTGGTTACACAAAGCATGCTCCTCTGCATGCTGCTTTAAGTTGTCTGCAGCCTTTGTATGTCTTTTTTAGTTAAGGTCCACGGCTCTGCACCATACGTAAGCACTGGAAGGATGCATTGATCAAACACTTTTCTTTTAAGACATAATGGCATATTGCTCTTGAAAATTATGCTGTTTTTTTCCAAAAGCTCTCCGGGAAAGTTTTGTACGTCGATTACTTTCTTCATCAATGTGACCCTCACTTGATATCTGCTGTCAAAGATAAACGTACGTGTCTGTTATCACCAGCTTTTCTCCATCAATTGATAAATCTTCATTTCTTGTAAAAGCACTGTACACCATTTTTTTCTTCTGAAAGTTCATTTTTAATCCCACTTCTTTACTCTTGTCAGCAAGTTCCTGGATCATACTCTGCAGCTATGATCGGGTAGTTGCAAATATGACTACGTCATCAGCAAAACGAAGGTGGGTTAGATAATCTCCATTAATCTTTATCCTTTTGTTTTCTCAGTTCAGTGATTAAAAGACATTTTCTAATGTGCCATTAAAGAGCTTCGAAGATATGGTGTCACCTTGTCTAACTGCCTTTTTAATTTTTATGTGTTGTATTTTCAAACAGCCGAACCTTTGCACTTCCACTTTAATAGATGTTATTAATTATATTAATGTATGCATCTTCAATACCGCAGGATTTCAGAGCCATTGTAACTGCTGATGGTTTCACCGATTCCAAGGCTTTTTCATAATCGATAAAAGCCATGCACAATGGAAGTTCATATTCCTTCGCTCTTTCAATTAGTTCTCTCAGTACGCGGATATGATCTATTGTGCTGTAATCACTCCTGAATCCAGCTTGTTCTCTCGGTTGAGCCATGTCCAATGTTAACTTCAAGCGGTGTGAAATAAATTTAGTGAAGATTTTATAAACCACTGATAGGTGACTGATAGATCTGTAGTTTCCAAGATTCTAAATGTTACCTTTTTTATGTAGCAAGGATCATTGTAGCGGTGTTCTAATCGTCAGGAATCTTCCCTTCATTAAGGCATCGAGTGAAAATTTGGGCGAGTACTGCTTCGATTTCTCCACTTGCTTCTTGTATGATGCCTACAGTAATTCCATCTTCTCCTGGAGCTTTTCCGCGTTTCATGTTATTGATTGCATGTGCAACTTCTGCTGGGATAACTGGAAGAACTCTGGTACTGGTACCTTTTATGATGTCTGGAGTACATGTATAATCTCTTTCATATAATTTGGAGTAGAAATCTTTCACTCGTGTCAAAATTTCGCCTCTATTTCTTGTTACAGAACCATTTTCTTTTCTCAGTGGCATAATCTGTTTTCTTCCCTTAATGAGATGTCCCTTTGCTATCTTTAGGCTTTGCTTGTTTTCAATTGCTTTCCTCACTAGTTCGCAGTTGAATTTTCTTACGTCTTCAGTGTTACTTTTTCGTACTGTCTTGCATAGCTCTATATATTCCACTTTGGAAGTCACATTTTCTTTAGTTGTCCTCATCTCTCTTCTTTTTTGTATCAACATTTTGGTTTTTCCTAATAATTTGTTCACATGCGGATTTTTCTTAGACCCAGCTAAGTTTGTTACTGTTTCCATTAGAGCTTTGGTTACTTTTCTGTTTACTTCAGAATTATCCACTTCTTCCGATGTTAGGCCTTCTAAAGCCGGGAATCTGTTCTTCAGTTCCAACTTGAAGGTATTATGGTGTTTTTTAAGGTTGGTTATGTCAATAGATTTTGTTTGTTTTATGAGATTGCCACGTTCAAGTTTAGTGTTACGTGTATCTTGCATCTCACCAATCTATGGTCACTAATTGTGTTGAACTTGTTTAGCACACTGCAGTCTTCTATGACGAATTTTTTGTTACACATAATAAAGTCAATTTCACTTGCAGTCTTATTTGGATGTTTCCATGTCCATTTTCTGTACGGCGTTTTCTTGAAAAAGGAGTTCAAGATGAAAAACCCTTCTGCCTCTGCAAACTCAACGAGAGTATTTCCACGTTGGTTTCTCTTACTGTGACCGAATTTACCTACTGAAGTTTCATTCTGTTGCCGTTGCTCTATTTTTGCATTGAAATCTCTCATAATTATCTTCAAGTGCTGCTTACCTTTGTTATTTAGATGACAAATTTCCTCATAAAATTCTTCAATTTCTTCTCAGGATGACTTGTGGTGGGTGAATAAGTTTGAATAATCTGAGCCTGGTATCTTATTAAGAGTTGGATAACGAGTCGTGCAGGTCTGTCAGAGGAACTTTCAATTTCTACAACTTTACCCTTCAGTTTCTTGTTTATTATGAATCTAACACCACTAGCTCTGCCAGTATCTGTCCCACGATAGTAGAAGAGATGTCCACTATTCAGTTCAATGAGATATTCACCTTTTCTCCTTACCTGACTTAGTCCGACGATGTCCTACTTGATCCTTTGTAGTTCCTCTTCCAATTCAAGAAGCCTTGAATAAGAAGATAGGGAGCGTCCATTATACGTAGCCAAAGTCAACATCAGACGGCAGCCTAGTCCGGTCCTCCGGGGATTCTTAGCACCCTCCACCTTCATGTCGCACTGGCCGCTGCCTTGGCCAGGTATATTCCAGCTGCTGGAGACTGAGGGCCAAGATTTAAGTTGTGGAGTCATTTTGGAGGGGTTTGGCTAAAACTCACCTCGCTGGTCAAGCGGGTTGGTGAGTGTGGGATAGCAATTTCTCTGATCCCGATGGTATAGTTATACCGCTATTGGCGGTCGTCAGAGACCCTTTAGTGGGAACAGGAAGTGCCACGAGAAGGCGGGGTTGACACTTTTCAAGGAGAGGCTGTGATGCTACACATCACGTGACCTTAGTTATCTGTAAGTACTTCTGTGCAAATTGCGTATGTGCATGATTACCCCTAATCATGAGGCCATGCTGATGCACCTGCAATGCAAAATAATATTTATAATGGTTTCATATAAACCAAACACCCCGTAAAATAGGGTTGAATAAAATTTAGGTATAGTATATTTTAGTTAATACTAAAAATGGGAAATTTGTTTCAGCTGTTTAATGAAATAGAGCTTCCTCTTCATACCTCCCAAATCAAGCAGGGCACTTTTTTACTTTAAGGTACTTTTCTACAATTGCCATGCTGGTATTGTGGTGGCAACTAAGCAAAGTGTAAGAGTATATTTAATGTGTACACAACTTATTAATTTTTTTCTTGTTTGTGGTTTTGTTTGTTGCTGCACGCACTTGCACCTGGTAGTACTTCAAAGTATTTGTGTTACATGTGTAACTTATGTGTTACACTATATTTATTTTACCTGCGTATTGGTCCTGTGGCCAATGTAGATCAATAGCAGGACGAAATGTTTATACAATATGTATTTTTCCACGTTCCTATATCCTTAGATCAAAGCCGCGGTCAGAGCTGTGACATGCTGGGTTCAGAAATTATGAGTACCAAATCAATTTTTCAGTAGTTTTATTTATTTGCAAACCCAACTTTCAGGGAGGGCAGTTGAAAAAAACGATAAAAACAAAACAAATACAAGTTAATAACTCTGGTTTGATGACCTTTTTCGCCTTCCTGACTCAGCACATCAACTGGATACCCTATGCATAACAGAGTAACGCAATTAAAAAATAAAAATTCTGGACTTATTATTAGTTGACATAATTTCATACACATTCAGTAATAATAATATAACAAACACCTCTTTCACAAAGCAGTAAGATATTGGGATGTCATATGTTTTGTTATGCTCACCCCAGGGTCAGAAGTGCAACACTATCAAAAACAACTATTTCTTTTAAGACTCCCTCTCGCAATATTTCAGCTGTTAGGAGGGAGTCATTTAAGCGTAAGAGTCCTAAGGGGCAACACTATCCCACACAACGCCTTCTGATCATTCGTCCGAAAGGGGTCCGGGTTTGAATCCCGATGAGGCATGGATGTTGTTTTCGTCTTAAGGCACTGGCTCTCTCCCTTCCCTGTAACCAATGACCCTAAATTAGGGACAGGCAACTGCTTGCCAGCGGTGGTCGTTACACCTTCAATCAAAGAAAGAAAAGTATCCCACACAACTATTCTTTTAGACTCCCGCAGTATTTCAAGTGAACACGGAGTCATCCGAGCATATTAGAGAGTACTACAGACATGCTATTTTTATAATTATAGCTTGAAAGATGAGACACAGATTTTCCTTTTTAGTTTACAGAATAAAATTCATAAACAGCCTTATGACAGCAAAAAAAGAAAAAAATACATAAGTAAGTTCAAATTGCCAGGAAATCGTAACCTGCCATAGATATTTGTATCCATGGTTCCCATACGACTTATGTTGAATACATACTATGTACGACGCCCCGGTGGCGCAGTGGTCTAAGGCGCTGGCCTCTGATCATTCGTCCGTACGGGGTCCGGGTTCGAATCCCGGTGAGGCATGGATGTTGTGTTTGTCTTACGGCACTGGCTCTCTCCCTTACCTGGAACCAGTGACCCTAAATTAGGGGCGGGCGACTGCTTATAGCCCATTGAGTTGCTCACGGTGGTCGTTAAACCTCCAATCAAAAAAAAAAAAAAAACATACTATGTACAGTAAGCACCTGAAAAAACGTTTTTCTCCAGTACCCAACTTCAGACAAAGTTACTATTTAGCCTTAAGGGCTGCATGTTACAATTTAAGCATTTTATTTCCCCTTTTAAGGGTTTCTAGAATTCGACTGATACTGGCCACTTAAACAAAAAATATAATCTTTAAACAAGGGCTCATTTGCTACATCACTCAAATGGCAAGCATATAACTCTTCCTCTGATCTTACATAACTGACTCATTGGCTCAACTGGAATGAAACTATTTCAAGTTATTACAGTGTTCCAATATCCTCCGACTCACTGGTCAGAAAGCATGCTTTTTTTATGACACTTAGCCACGATGAAATATTAATATTTAGGTAACTTTATGTGCAAACTTCACAAGTTCATGATTACCACTGGTCATGTGGTTGGTACAACTTCTGTGGCATTATTAATCTCGTGCGTCATAATTCAAAAAATGCTAATCACTGAACCACAACTACCCTTACTATGGAACGCAGGCGATCGAATGTCGACCGCACCAATCTCCCATAGACTTTACATTGGAACTTTGCCTCCCCACAACCCGAACGGTTGCCCCCAATCTCATTTTTTCTCTTCGACTGATACATCTACATGGTAAGACCTTTATTTTGATACCTCAACCATATCTTTACACAGAGCTGTTTGTGTTCTGGGTCTGACCTGGGTTTATGGGTTTGGGCGATCTTTCATACCCGGAATTCCGAAAGTTAAGCTTTGAAGACATTTTTAAATAGGTTAAATTTTAAGTTCTAATAAGCGACAAAGCAAAAAAAAAATGAATACGATTCATGGCAAAATTATTTACTAAAAAACATTGCTTTACACCAATGAATTAATGTGATAAGAATATTGTCTTCCTCGCCGATGCAGCCGACTCTAGTTTGACACATGAAGTCTCGACAAGAAGCCGGCAGTTCGTGCTGTGGTTGTCCGTTGTTCTGTGGGAAGTGCGTGTGCGCAAATTCTCAGTCGTTTCGTCGGAGCTTCTGCTTCTCGATGCAAAAAAACGGGTTTCAGATCTCATTAGTGATGTGGTATTGGAACTTGGAGATGGCGGGAGGGGGGGAGCAACTTAAAGCAAATAAATTACGTCACTCACGCATCTGCACCTACGCGCGGGAGCAGCCTGCCTCATTGTATTAGTAAGTCAGTGACGGAGAGGAGGTGTCTTTGTTTCCCTGATGAAACGTTTGTGGTTTTTTGTTTAGGCAAAAGTTATGTTTTGTGTGTGTGTGTGTGTGTGTGTGTGTGTGTGATGTATGAATGTTTTTAGGAATTTGAAAGTTTACACGATTTCAGTTTAAGTTAAGTTCGTCATCAACGATGAAATTTTTAACCTAAACTGACGATCTCAAGACATTAGAGGCCTCAGTCAAATATAAATTCTGGTAAGATTGGCTAGAAAAGAAAAGATACCCAGAGGAAAAAGCTGGTTATTGTGTCGGAAAATTGATATTACTGGTCATGTTTCAGCATATAGAAATGGAGTACGTGCTTCAGTTCTGCCTCCAAAACCTGTTGAAGCAATTATAACAGCTACTTTTAATAGTAAAGGTTCTTCTCCTCTTCGGTACACAAACAAGACACTGCAAATGAAGGATGTTGTAAGTCTCGGCCTGATAGTGTCGCCGCTAAAAAACAAATGAAGATTGCACAATTTTTTAAGAAAGTGTATTTTTTAGTAAATAAGACATTAGGTCAATACCACATGACTGAAACTTAACGACTAAAATTTCTGTTAAAAAATAGATCAATATCCTATGAAAAAGAGGAGTTGCTCTTCTAGTAACATAAAAACTTGACTACAGATTTTTTTATTTATTTACCAAATGGGTAATTTTGCAATTGGAAAAAAAGGGCAACACTTTTTTAAAAGGCATGTTATGTGTGTAACTGGTTTATTTTATACAAATGCAAAATTTTTATTAACATTCTTAGTGTGCTATATGTTAAAGACAATATCATGCAGTTGTCGAAATCAAAATTACTTAAATTTCACTGAAGGAATTTATTTTTTTAGCGACAAATAAAAACTGCAAGCTCAACCCCAAAATAATTTACTGTTGTGAGCAAAATGTATAGTTAGGTAGTAAATAATTTCCAAAGTGAAACCATTTTATCTTTTGAAGTATCGGTTACAGCTTTGCAGATAAGTATAATAATTAGAGGTACTAGTAATAACGGAAATACTTTTGTTGTGCTAGGGTGGGGTAGGGGTTACACACTCATGTTCATTTATGTTTCGAGTTCATGCATTGGCACCGTTGGGAGACGCCAATGATTTCAGGGTTTCGTGCCTTGTCTTGCAAACACCTCTGTTTACGTTCAGCCGTTCTCTCAAAATATGACTCACAGTAAAAAGACCTTATAGAATAAATATATAGATTTTTTTATTGTTCCTGCATTTGTTGTTTTTATTAGACCCTTTTTCTTCAAGTGCGTGGTGTTTGCTGTAATGTAGCATTTTCTGAGATTCCTTATTTTTGGCCAAACCATCATCACATTAGGTCTGGGTTCATGAAATTTACTAGGATACGCCCCCTCCCCTCCCCTCAACAGAATTGGGTTCAGTTTGGGGATTTGTAAAGCTATTCAGGGTTGTGAAAGAAAGACAATTTCCTTGTCCCTGATGTGTTACATTATTTGCATATTCGTGGAATGGGTTCTTCAACTGATTATCACCCTTATGCTTCATGTATGCTTTCTGTTGTACAGCACAAGTCAAGTATTGTTACATTTTTTGTTTTAGGAAAAAAATAGTGTCGTTTTTTCATATAATTGAAAATGTGAGCTTTTAATCCCTTTTGTTCTTTCAGTTAATACTTCAGTTCTGGCAGGGGTCCTGAGCTTACCAAGTATGAGAGAGGCCATGATGAAAAAGCTGTAACATGAATCAGAGAATGCCGACATTTTTGAAGATTTGCCAGCTTCTGTTTCTGCAGGAGCCCAGATCCAGCAGTCCATATGGCTACTCTTGTAACCCCAAACACTCCTGATATTGTGCGTATGTAGAATGATAACGCCTAAAACGGCAAACATTAAATCTTTATCTTCTAAGCTTTTTTATCTTAATAGAAAATGCACAAAGAAGAACATTAAGTGCAGTATTAAAAGTGTTATGAAAATCATTCAGCCTCTAGTGTCTCACAATGTATTCAAATTCATCAAATGTCAAATCTCTGCTGGTAGTGTTCCCGCCATGGGTGTAGGTGGTCACTTATGACAAAGTTGTAAGTCTTTAGCTCTACCTTGGAAGTCCTAAAGCATATTGCACATACACCAAATAAATAAACTCTCTTGAAATGTGTATCAGGTATTGCAATGGAGCCAGGATGTATCCAACATGGCTCAAATATATCCAACAAGATGGAGATTATTTCCCCCATTAAGTACGCATTCGATTTGCTATAATTTGCTGTCAATGTGTCGTGCCTGTGGCCGAGAATTAAGTTGCACACCTAATAATTTGCAGTGTATGTATTGTTTGTACTTATTATTGACAACATGTATACTTTATTTGTATAAGTAAAAAAAGCGCATGTGTCACAAGTGTTTAGTTAGAGTAATGATACAATTAATTCACAATTTTGCATTCCTAATTGTGTTGGAAAATGTATAATTTACCTACCTGCAGCTGATTTTTTTTAATTTCATTTTGCGGTGTGTGCACTGTTCCGTATGACATATTGACGATGGTAACAATGTCTTAAACAATCCTCTGACGATCCTCAGGCACCCATAATGTTTTCCACATTTTCGAGGGTTTTGCTCGTGGACGGTCTCTTTGACCTCTCGTCGTCTTCTGGTGCCGTTCTGCTGCTCTTGAAGCGCGTTTGTCAGTCAAAATACCTCGCACGGTGCATTGCTTCATTGCCATAAGCCAGCCGCAACATTTCATGTGTCACCGTTCCCTATTTGCCGTGTTTGACGCAGAATTTGTTGTCGCTCGCTGCTCTAGTTTGCAGTCCCTACCGAAATCGCAACTGTGTTCTGCACGTGGTCGCCAAAGATCGTGTAGCATAGCTCTCGTTGTGCACAGGAGGACGCCACTCGGCGCAATGCCTCGTGATGTTTACTGCCCTCGACTGCAACTTGCCCATATCCCTACTGCCATCTGTTGGCGCGCTACGTCCCTCGCTTCGGACCTGTTTGATCGCACTAGGTACCTCTCTTAAAATTAAGTACCTCCCTCTCGGCTAAAGTCCCTGCAAGACAGAAAATATTTCATTAAAAAGTGACATTCTTACCTATGGCGAATCAGTATTCACTTCCTTTAAATGCGCAGCTCAGTTGGTAGCAACACATAAATTTGTGACAACTTCCCACTTCCGACAAGTTTGTCTGCCCGTTGTTCATTCCTGTTCCCTAAAAAACGTAAGAAGACCACAAAAAATTTAATTTTGAATCGTGCGTATTAAATTTCTTGGAAATTGGGTGGCTATAAGTACTCGATGTTCAAATTTGCAAACAGGTCAAAGACAATGACCGGGGAAATCGTTAATCGAATTCTAAGTCCTTCTTGTTTCACTTTGCAAAACTCATTAGCAATTAGATTATAAAATCAGCACTACAACTATTTCTGATATATTTTTAGTAAACATACTGTCAAATTCATTTTTGTTTCAGAGTGGACAAATATTTTTTATTCTACTTGGCATTATCAAAAATGAGAGAAAATGAAAAATTAGACATAATACATTTTGACGTCAGTAAAAACGTAGGCAGATGTTTGACATAAAAAGTCGGTCAAAATGCTCATAGTACTTGTATCGCCGAGAAAGATACACCAATTGTACATTCCATTTAATGGGAGGCAGACTATTGTAGCACTGGTACATGGCATGATGCAGAATACTGTGGATTTGTCAACCTACGCCGTACTTTATAATTCAATCTGGTGCACACTACACGAAAAGAAAAAGCTTACTCTCAGAAATCTTATAAAAAGTTTGAAATTAATCAGAAAACTTTTGTGAATGTCAACGAAATGCAAATTTCAAATAGGTGCAACCAATCCCAACAAAAAGAGTGTTGCTGGTCCAGCAGTCCAAGCAGTGGCCCAGCACTATGATGCCGACGCCCAACCATCAGTAAAATGACCCGGAGGAAACCACATTGGCCAGGCCAGCAGCTGACCAACAGTTGTCACCCCATCAGTTGTCATATATCAGAACAGGGACGTCAGATATCCATCACACGCAGTGACTGCAACAAGTGACACTTTAGTGGCCCTGAAAGCACGTGCTATAAATGATGGCTAGCGTAATGTGGTCCTCAAGTTTCCCGGTATTAGCAGCCGGAAATCTCGCGACGTAACTGATGGCTTGGCGAATCTTGTCCACCAATTTCCGATTAGTAGCCATAAAATAATGATAACCGGTTTTCCAAAGTCACAACTACTTTTCCCCCTTACGAAACTTCTGCATGACGGCATCGCGCTGGGGAATTTATCTCAACAGGTCCTTATAAATTATAAACACCCGTTTGGGACAGTCCACGTGCGAAGCGAGCGCTCTGCCGACTACACTGATTTGCCCCGCACGAGTCTTCGCTTGAAGTTGAACCTCTTTGCAGCTCGATGTGAAACTAACGGTTCTCTTTTTAATTTTACAATATTGCGAGGTATTTTTTTATAAATGTCAGTTTCATATAATTCATAAATTTATTTTTTCAACCTATTGATTGCTTTTATTTATCTTAAGGGAACTTCACTCATTTTCAAAGGAGTATACCAACTTAAAGGCGCTTTCCAAAGATTTCTGGTGTCTTTGTGATATTGAAAGGCGATTGTTTAATTAATATATTTACCCGTTCATGTCTCATTCGGTTGCATTTTTAACGTTCTATCTTTATTTTCCGACGTAGGAAACTACATTTGTTTTAAAAAGGAAATATATTTTATTTTACTTCTCGTTAATTTTACCAGCGAATTCATCCAGGCTTGTGTATTTCACCCATGAATGAGTATATTGCATCAGCATAGCGTTTTTTTTTTCAAATAGTTGATAAATTTTGTACGTATGTAATTATAATTTGTTTCTAAAATAAAGTTAATGTAATGTTTTTCCAAGACTTTTTCGAAGCGATTGGGGTATGTTAAAACGAAAGATCACACAGAAATTATTTCTTGTTATTTATGGGAATGGAGTGGGGGTATTGTATTTCAGGTCTGTCTTTAGTATCGATTCTTTGTGTGTTAGTACAGGAATTTTGCTACGAAATTAGTTTCTGGAAATACACGAGAGTAATTGACCACTTCTAACAATTCATTAATAATGATTTACTTATTTTTCTTCCGACGGTAATCTTCGTCGATGTGGCATTTCAATAGGAAATTAATTCGCCTCTTTACATATGACTTGTTTTTCGTTAATCCATAATACGACGGCGATAACTTCGTCTTCAACTAACTGGTACCACGAGTGACACAGCCCGTGTTGCTTCTACATATGTGCAGTCCCGCTGCTTCCACCTCGTGTTCGGGTTACGAGCTGGAAGCAACGAGACTGGCACAGCTATGGGCCACTAGCGGCACTTGATTGGGGGCGCGTATTTCACGTGGATGCTTAAGGGTCATCAATGGCTGCCAACTGAATGCGCTGCCACCAACGGACAGCTACTGTGCTGTGAGAAGCAGATTTGAGCCAGCAGTGACCCATCATTGCCAGCTGGTGGCCATCAGTTTCTCAAAACTTGTGTTCTTGCTGGGATGTTTGCATCCACTAACAAATTATCAGAAGTATGTTTCGTCAGTATTTTGATCAATTCAAAAGTTTTGCAGGTTTATGATATCGTCATTTATCTTCATTCTCCATTATCAATCCCCTGATGGCTGAAGGTCTCCCGAAGTTTCTTCCACGATTGTCTGTCCTGCGCTAGCCTCCTCCATGTCACTCTCGCATGCTTTCGAATTTCATCCAGACATCTATGATGTGGTATTATCCTGGGTCTTTTCGTATCTCTTGGAATCCAGACTAAAATTGAAACAACTTGGGGGTGGGGTGGGGGTAGCCATTGGCCACAAATCACTACGTTGGCAAAGCTGGTGGATGACAGTGAATGGCATTTTCCAGGTGGTATAGATATAATGCTACTTGGCGGCCGGCGAATCCCTTTTATTTAGAACAGGAAGCACCGTGACCTGGCGGGGTAGACATTTGTCAAAGAGAGGCTATGATATGTTTGCGCATCACCTGACCTTGCATTTATAATATATTATGATTTATGTCATCTTTAAATTTGTACATCCCTCTTTCATGAAAATACTGATAATACTATATTTGTCCTGAAGGTTATAACGAGGCAACGCACACGAATGTGTTTAAGCCTCCAACTTTGAAAGATTGAGCTGTAATAGGGCTAATTTTTTTCTTAATTTTCTTCTCTGGCTTTCTTTGGGGAAACACATTCTCTTTGGCGCTCTTACTATCTACATCTTGGTTGGTTTTAAATTGGAAAGTATAATACTAATGCAATGCTTACTCTAAACTTTTTTCTTGAGCACAGATATCTCTTTTGGTGTCCGCCCCAACGAATAAAACAGTATTTTCTGTAAATTCAACTAAACGAAAGAAAATTAACTGCTATTCAGATTTTTGAATTTCGGAAAATCTACTGTTTCACGCAAAGAAGTTTTTCTTATACCTGAAAATCGTTATAGCCACAACTGTGCAATTTATTCCTACATTAAATTTATATTTCAAAAATTGGTACTCAATGTATAACTCTCATTGAAATTTTTCCAGTAACTGACAACCGAACATTTTTCAGCAGTAAACAGAATACCGCTAATTAAAAAGTGTATCACAGCACAAGCGTCTCAAATAACACCCGGGGTCCCTCTATTTCGCCATTCCATTGGGTCGCGTTCAAGTGGCGGAAAGCAATTACCTAACTAATTGGTCTGGTAGTCTAAAATTTATGTTGAATGTGTGATGAGAAAGCATAATTAACAGATATTTGTTCCAAGACGTAAGAATATCGCTGCGCTTCAACATTAAATTTCGTACTATCTTACGAAAACATATTTGTCGTACAAAAGGCTTAAACTGCTTACTGTTGTTTTCCATAACACCCACAGAAATAACTGAAATTGTGGCAATACTTCGAACTCTGGCACACTCACCGCTGTTTAAAAGTCCGCAGAGACGTACTACTGTCTATTCGCTATCCCGGGAACTAACTGATTCATTTATAGAAAACGAGACATTTTTCTCTGCAACAGGGACAATTTCATCATCATGAAAGTTTCTATTATGCCTCAATAGATACCTTTTATTTCAAAATGTTTTTCCACAGGGTTTCCATATTAATCTGTTTGCATTTCTGTTAGTTACATTTGGTAAATGGGCAGTGGATTCACATGCATCTTTGCCAATATATCGGGTTTCTGTTAGAAATGTGTTCTATGAATCACAGCTAAAAGAACCACAATTGCAGCTTTGGAAGTAAGCGAGTAAACCGAGATAACTAGGAACACTATAATGTATTCAAGTGAACTCGACGGCGCTTCCACCCACTTGTCCGAATCCTTTCTTCGGCGAATAAAAATTCGCTTTTTACAACATTTTCATTTCTGCTGGGCAAGAGTTCTTAACTGAGGATATTTTATAATAATATAATTTTCCAAATAAATTGCCGTCTCCTATTTCTGAAAGAATATATAATTTATTAAAGGGAACCAGAATTTAACGTTCTAATGAAGAAAACATATCTGAGCAGTATTTCAGCAGCCGTAAAGCCGCATCAGTACTTGTGTATTTTTTTCAGCGAAAATAATTACAGAGAAGTAATATATTTCGGAGTTTTTAGAAAAAACATCAGTTTTTATTTGCATTATCTTAATTCTGTATTTAGGAAACAGAATAACGTTTTGTTAGGCTTACCTAACTTCATGTTAAGAAATCTTATAAACGTAAATATTCATTTTCAGTTAGGAATACTTTCCTTTAAAAAAAGAGTTTATCTTCAGTCAGGAATTTTTGAATTAAAAACCATGAATATGAACCAATAAAATTCAGTTCATTGCAGAATAACTTACATTCTTTGCCAGAAATTGCCTAGAATTATTGTTAAAATTAGGATTAAAATTTTGCCGGAATTTAGCATATCATAATGCTGAAAAAGCATTTGTTACATCATGTTGAATTGGTGGTTTTCCATAAGTGGGATATTTATATTACAAAAGAATACGATACTTCTAATTTTAATTAACAAGAAACATTTAGGAAGAAAAGAGGTGAGCCCTTTTCTTGCTGTATTGTAGACTCTAATTAAAGTTCTTAAGAGGTAAAATGACAATGAAACAGAGCAGTAACCCATCTCATCGTAGCATCCATTAATGTGGTATTCATCTTTCAAACAATCGAGATTAAAATACGTAATTTTAAGTTCTACCATGATTTCAAAGGTATAATGTTATTCACACAATATTCGAAAACGTCCAGTACCAAATCCTAACTTTTCGGAATTCGGTAATGTTTAAGAATGACTCAGATTTCTTATAAACTTCTTCAAGTTTGCATTGCAACCGCTTTTGATTCGTTTTATAATTTTGAAATTAAAATAGAATCTAAGATATTTGTAATTGTGGTGTCGATCTAGAACAATTCGTCGTTAAATCTCCACTTCTATTCGTAGAATTTCCTTTATTGTCAATTCATGTCGTAAGATGTTTTTAAGTAAATCAGGGAACTGTATTAATACGAGGGCTCTTCTTAGATATCTAACATGATATCTTAAGTTCAGTTGCGTATTAAACACTTAGGAAAATTTCTAAAGAAGATACATCTGCATAAATTATTCTGCAGGCTTTCTGTATCTTATTGCAACCTTTCGCTTTCGGTGGCAAAGTTCAGAGAAGAAGCGGTGAGATTTAACTAGACTCTGCATGGTCTCTATAAGAAGCAATCCACACTTCACTCTTTGATGGAGCACGTTTTGGAGTGGAGGCGTTTAATCGAATTATAAAGCAATTACATGACACTTACACAAAAATTTGACAACAGCACATAAAATTCTGTATATATCAGAGATTGCAAATCAGATTATGACAAACCTTTTTCTGTGTGTGCAACAATATCAGAGTTGTTCCACAAAACATAATCCAGAATATTTTTCGCACGAACAATGCGCAAGAGCCGAAAAAAAATGAATGTAATTTAATCAAACACTATTTTTTAAAATCATTTGCAGCCCAAATTCCACATGTTATCTCGATTCATTGTATTTTCGGCACTAAAAATGAAAGACGTGATCTCACTCGGTAAATGCAGCTTCTTTTATTTCCATTAGAGAATGATACGTATTACTCTTATAAAAACTTTATAGCTCGCATAAGAATTATTCGAATTTGCTTATTTTAAAGCTATGCCGTAACTTAAAACAGAAATGTGTGTTTTCAAACATAGTCTGTTTTCTCCTAAGAGGGCGTTATGATGTTTGCGGAAATGTCTTGCAAATATTAATTGAAAAATATGCAATTTATCTTATTCCCTGAAGTCAGAATGACCATTCCTATCCAAATTGTAATGTGGAAATTTATACGGACATTGATTTTCACACCAGTTCTTGTGCAGTGATGGAGCATTCGTGAATGACTTGTTCATAACCAATGAATTTTCACCGAGAACAGATCATATTCAGCGATGTGAATAGTAATTTAATATGCCATTTCTGCCTTACACATTCAAATTGCAGAACTTTTAATTTAATTTTAACCGCTATGGATGCAGAGAGGAATTTCTGATAAGAAAGGTAATGTAGAAAATTAATAAGTGCCAATCGTTATGTGAGTGATTGCATTTGAATGCAATCAGCTAGGAAATTATGTGAGACTTAAGGTTGGGCATGATATCTGTATGCCATACATGTGAATGTTGCTCCCAAATTGGCCGCGATGATCTGGTTCGTGGCAAGACTGTTATCATGAATGCGAATAAGAAAAATTTAGCTCTCTTTTCAGTAGTTCACCAGAAATTACTGTGGTCTGGAAAGTTTATGGTTGTAAAGGGTGGATAGCTGTAGAGAATGATTTGCAGAAAGAGCATTATAAAAAACTGAAAAATATCGTCATTTTTGAACAACTGTATTGCTTGAATGATGAATGTACTCCCAATGTGTAATTATTTATGCAACCACGAGCCAGACCTAAACCGACAAAATAGCACATACCTAAATAGTTCTGACACACAAAATAGCATTCCGTCAAAATAAAAGCTTACATATGGTACATAATATATGTAGATACACCTGTCAGATTGCCAAATTAGAAAAAAAGCTAATAATTCACATCATTTTCAGGAAAGAAATACTCTATGAATTTTATTATAAAAAATAATAATTTTTATCAAAATAAATTGTTACATCGTGCATGTAGACAGGCCAAAGTACGTGTAGTACGATAATTGAACACAATGCTTTGGTTGAAATCCATGGTTTTAAATAGGTGAAGTTATATTACCAAGTTATAAAAGATACCAATTAGAAAGTCGAAATGTTGGTGCCATGCTAATCCTGCACACGTATTTCAAGCCGCCGATTGAACCGCACGTACTTTTGCTTCGAAGTTTCGGGTCACCAAAAATCTGCTGAAAAATTAGATAAATCAATTACAACCAGATACTTTTCTTTAAGAAATTGATGTTTGACAAATGTTTATTTTTTATTCAAATTATACTTAACTTAAAACTTAGGTCATATGATGCGCCAAAGGTATTAAAAGAAATCACGGGAATCTCCTAGCACATTTCGAATTAACTAAATAAAAGATCGATTTTCCTGATCTTTAATATCTGATTATAAATAAAAAATATTTCAGTCAACGGATGACTTGATAGACTTTACAGCAAAGTACGATGAAACTCATGTTCAAAACAATTGCTTTCCTGAATACCATACATGCAAAAATACAGTCATGAAGTTTAGTATATTCTAAGAAAAAAAAAGTACATCTCATTAATAAAATAAGATTTGTTTTAAAATTGAGAAAACACATTTTTCTTATATTCCATGAGGTTAAGCTCATCACCATTGAATGTAAAGAAAGTTTTTGCACGGCTGGCTTATTTCAGTTCATTCTATTAAAAGACGCCAGCTGATTTAGAAAACGTTTTTTGTGCTGCGCGCATATTTCATTTCATTCTATTACAATACGCCAGCTTAATGTATTGACTGCTTCACAGCTATCAATAAATTGCATTTTCCCCGTGTTCAAGAGCGCGTCGTTTTTGAAATATGAACTTTCATTGGAATTTCTCACGTCACATATTTTAAAAATACTCATGAAACGCCTTCTTTTCCATTTCAGTTGATATTCATTATGTAATTCAATTTCAATTTCCGAGGAAAACCTAATTCATCTAATATATTAAGACTACAGTTAAATTTTTTTCAGTAGATGATCTTCCTGAAAAATAAAACATTCCTTCATTAAATATGTGCTCCACAGTCATACCCTTAAATATGGAAAATCGGGTGACATTAAGAGACGGTTACACAGAAAAAATTAAAAGCATTTAAAAAAATGTACATGTTTAAATACTCAATATTTTGGCATTCAAGTGGGAAGTAAACTGCAAAAAATACATATATTTCTCAGCTATTTAGTTGTTCAAACTAAATGAAAGGCTTTACCGCGTCCTTCGAAGACGTATCCTGCTAATGTTTTACTGTTCGGCAAATCTAAATAAAAAAGTGACAGATATGCATGTAACAATCTTAAAATTTGCTGATGGCAATTTTTTTCCTGCTTCACTGCACGCAATAATAATCGTTCCACAATATTATTTCACAAGGAAAACCACACAGCATAAAGAGCATTTACGAATAATTTCCCTATAGTTCGAAAACTTATTTCAGAATTTGTGTTATACACCATGTATCTTGACATTATATCATTGCACATAATTCGAAGCTTTAGAACACTGGACAGAAAACTCAGGTGACTGCAAAAATTCTCAATTCGAAGCTTTAGCACTGGACAGAAAACTCAGGTGACGTCAAAAATTCTCACTTCATATCACTCTATTGGTTTTGTTTGAATGCGTTACGAACATGAATATATACTTTTACCGAAGTTCTGTATTCAACAAAAAATCTAATAGTCGAGATGTAAACCGATGTTTCAATGTTTCTTTGTTTATAGATTCATTTAAATTTGTTCAGGTATATTTCCAAATTTTTGATGGTAAAGCGCAATATGAATTACATGAAGAAAGGATGAAGCAAAATATATATTCGTATTTTAATAGGGAAAATCTTTTAAAAAGTATTTAATTGAGCATGACTAAATAACCATTTTCAAAAGGATTAATAATAAAAAAAGAAATGGCAAATTTATGTGTTTCAAAGGTTTTCAAGTTTCCTCCTGATATCACTCGAATGTTATCCAACATTGTGAACTTCGCGATGCGTGGTACTTAATAAGAAATCGTAAATTTGTGTGTTTTAAAAGTATTTGACTTTCCTTCTAATATCACTCATATGTTACCGAACATTGTAAAAGTCCAAACGTGAGACGACAAAATCCCAATATTTAGTAGCGCTTTGGGAATACTATGGATGTTCTTAGTAATAAAAAATATTAGGTTAAATCCTTTGGAACGTTTCGTATCGTGTTGGTGAATCGGTCCGGTAAATATCTTCAGTCTCCAGAAGTGTCGGCACTGGAGTCATCGATGAGTTGTCACTTTGTCCTCTATAAACAGAAAGTCTTTGCCTACAGGAATACCGAAAAATTGGACATGAAGTAAAAGAACTTCGTTGCCATATCGCATGCTGCTCATAGATCCTCTTTCTTTCATCTGTAGCTCGATGAGTCCATCAATCATGATGAGGCCCCACACCATAATCACGGCACCGTCGTTTCTGTGCCTTTTCTGCACATTCTCGCGCTGGTACGCAATACCACTTACACCCCAGATCAACGGACGTCAAACTCCGAGGACAGACTGAGACGACACTTCTGTGGAGAGCACATTGGCCCTTTAATGACGTGTACAATTTCCGTGGATATGACGCGGAAATTAGTACACATCATCAATGGGTGATTTGGGCTAGGCTGAGCTCTGGATACAGGGACACAGATCTCAGGGATTCGTACATATAAGTCTATACTTCGAACACGCTTCGCCACATGCTCTTTGGATATCGTGTTCCTGTGCTGGACGGAGCACCGTTTGTGTTTTGCTGTTCCAACCAAAAATTTGTCTTCATGAGTCGCAGTAGTCCCAGCATGCACCTCTAACACATTCTATTGGTATGAAACTCTTACTAACTGTTGAATGAATTTAAACTTCAGAAAATTTAAAAAAACGTATAGACCAGAAAAGGTTTTCCTATTCTTATGCATAATATATATTCACTCTAAGTCCTCAAAGTTCCGTTCAACAGTTAGTCCAAGGTAATTAGTACATGTTTAAACACAGCCTGATAAAGAACAACAACAAATTTTACTTGAATCTAACGACAGATGACAATGCAAATGAAATAACGTAAACCCATGTAAACAATAACATATAGCACAATGTGAAATAATCAATCGAAATATAACCCGAGGAGAATATACATCACAGGAATCTCAGTAATCGATGCTTTCCATGACAAAGACGTTTCACATCAGTTTATGAAGAAATCTTGCAGAAGATGGCTGGTCTGATCGAACAGAAATGCATGCAGGTAACTTTCTTAATTTAATTTTTTTAGAATAGAGCCTACAATGGGAGAGAAGAAATATTCCGATTCCTATGGAGACACGCAAACTAAATGTGGTTTGTTCTCGACTTTGCAACCGAGGAAAGAAAACGGAACAGGAAGTTATTAAACGGCTGACCCTGAGAACGAAGCGATGAAATTGTATTCTAAATTATTGTACCGGACGTTATGAAGCCTTAAGCTGTACCAACAATCCTAATGCCCAAACAGGACGTGAATAGAAACGTTGATATGAGAATACAGTAGATCGTCGAAAATCCGAATAAATTAGGAACACTGGTTGATCAGATTCTTGATGTGTTGGGATTATCGAACATGTAAAAAAATACAAGCACGTTAATATTTCTACATTATATTATCCAAATACATGTGACAAAAATAAGCAACTGTATACAACAAAATATTACATGAGACAGATTGTTTTGTTATTATGTAATACGAACAAGTTTGCCATTTTTAGTACTGCTGTGAAATTTTTAAACCTAAAGTACAAAATTCCGAAGCTTGCCAATCATAACACAGTTGAAGAGCGTATTTACACTTGATTAAAAAGTAAATGCTGAAAACAGTTCATGCAATTTCTTTTTTACAAAATATAATTACTAATTTTTCGATGAACCATTTTGACCTACGATTTCTTGCCGCTAAATCCCTCATTCTTTTCCATAGGAGAAGTAGAGTTGAACAGCACTCAGCTTGTTGTTCAAACCAAGCCATGGCAGTCTCTATCGTAGTGAATGTTTCACCATGAGTAGGAACGACGTTGACGTCAGATTCACCATCTGCATGACTTTCAGGAGCGGTGCTTTCCGTAAAAGATTCTATGATTTCATTTTCATTTAAAATGGGATATCCCTTGTCATCGTTATCGTTTTCTATCCGCTCATTTGCATCACTTTCATCACATTCTTTAAACCCAGAAATTGATTTGAATAAATCGGATATTTCGTTCCCAGCGTTTTCATTTCGGCTGAACAACATTTGCCCCATCTGCCATAATTTCTTCCTATCGTTTTTTTTAATTATGTTTTGTGCTTGATTGCCATGCCTGAGCTGACATATTGCAACAATCCTTGGGATAAAGTCTTTTGGAAAACTCAATTTCTCTAGTACTGCCGTGGTAATGGGTCGTAAAATCTGAGTCCCGCAGAGAGCAATGACTGGGGGATATTTTCACCTTATGTTCCTGAGTATCAGTAGGTCACTTTGTAACGTACCAGGAGATGTGACGTACCTGCCAGAAGGACGCACACGACATAAAGGCAGATAGGAATCAGAATAAAACGTCCGCGTAGCTCAATTGGTAGAGCAACTTATTCCGGAATAAGCGGACTCGGGTTCGAATCCCGGCGTAGACCAGAAATATCGGATAAATTTACTTCGTTATAATGGCGCCCAAACTATCCGAAAGACCCGACCGTTCAAAATCTCGCATTGGTGTGATGTTATTTCCACACCGCGAGATAGGAAAAACAAGAGAATCCCTTCTCAGCACTTCAAAAAAAAAAAAAATAAAATAAAAAAATAAGGGGGATATGATGTAATGTACCAGGAGATGTGACGTACCTGCCAGAAGGACGCACACGACATTAAGGCAGATAGGAATCAGAATAAAACGTCCGCGTAGCTCAATTGGCAGAGAAACCTTTTCCGGAATGAGGGGACCCGGGTTCGAATCCTGGCGCGGATAAAAATGACGGAGAAATTTACTTCGTTATAGCTTCCACCTTCGACATTTCATCCACAAAATTACGGGATTCCATTATCATTAAGTGCGAAGTTAAAATGAACGGACCGTACTTATACTCTCAAACACACCCAAAAACAAGAGAGCTTCTTCGGATTTTCAACTCCCTACTGGAACGTTTAAAACAAATTTATACTGCTTTAATATGATATTTTTCCTCATGAATCCCGCATGTAAAATTACTTAAGTAAACATAGTCAAATTAATAGCTCCTTTGCTTTTCTGTAATAATTACATGTCGTTTAACAAATAAAACTTAAAACAGTTTCAAGAGGTGCTTATCTTCTTAAGTGCTTATTTTGTTATGTGCTTACCTTTCTTATTCGTAAGAGTTTTGATATTTTCCGATTCTTATGCATAATATGCACACGAAGTTCTCAAAGTTCCCATCCTAAAACACTAATCCACAGTTGGCATCTGATGTCTATGCTACTCAGAATATGAAATATGTTAATGAAATTTTTAAAATTATGAAAGTTAAGAAACTATAAAGCGAAATTTCAAGGTGCTATAATGTTCGTAGTACATATATGCCATACTATTAGAGAGAAGGTAATGAAATTTTATAACATTTCGGATTTAGTCACTCATCCGAAACAGCACACGTAACAACACAAGTTAACTGAAATTATTTTGTGCAAATAAGAGAAAGAAAAGTTCTAGGGAAATCAGCGAGTACAGTTTGAAAACACGCACAGAAATATATATTCTACCAAAAAAGGGCGTGAGAGAAAGAGATGCACGAATTGCCATTCACCGAGAAGGGTCATATGTCCGAGATTTAAAGAGGAACATTCATAGAGTGACATCTAGCTTTCATGTTTGTCACACAAAGTAAATCGCAGTTGTATCGAGTGTGAGACAGTCGCAAGTAAATGTAGATTTCCATTGCGCCTTATTACCCGCTTTAGGCAGCAAGGAATTTGAGAACAATGACAAAAGATTTTCCTGAAACGAATAAATAGAGCAATGCACTTAAATAATAGATTTCACTGAGTATTTATAACCTGATCATGGAAAAGCTGTTTTGTAGGGAGATGGCCTTCATTATTAGTTATTGGTTTTGGAAGTTTGGAAAGCAATACTTTACTTAGCATAGGGAAAATAGAGAAAATAATATATGAATGTCAGAAATGTTAAAAATCATTACAGATGGCAATGTTAAAGATAAGAAGTACTCAAAATTTTGATTGACGTAACAAACGACAGAGTTGTAAACTAATCATAATTTTTGCTTAAGGCGTTACATCAGTAAAGGGAACAAATATTATCTCCAGAGATCTTTCTTATTGGTAAGCTTCTGCTATGGAGGCTCTTTTCGTCTACTATTTTGTTTCTTAAAAACATTAAAGTTGTACAAGCTTTCCTTTCGCGGTTATGTTTTCTTAATTTATGAGAGATTTCGATGGAAGACGAAAGGAGCCTAACGGTATGTTTTTCGATGAGAGACAAAAGGAGCCTCACGGTATGTTTTTCGTTGGGAAACGAAAGGAGACTCACGGTATGTTTTTCGATGGGAGACGAAAGGAGCCTCACGGTATGTTTTTCAATGGGAGACGAAAGGAGCGTCACGGTATGTTTTTCGATGGGAGACGAAAGAAGACTCGCTGTATGTTTTTCGATGGGAGACGAAAGGAGACTCACGGTATCTTTATCGATGGGAGACAAAAGGAGACTCACGGTACGTTTTTGTATTTCACTTAGAAGAACAGACCGAGAAAGTAAAATTTCGAAATAATTGTGTAGATTCCAAGGTTCACTAAATCACCAGTCATTTTCAAATTGAGTCGGGTATAATTTATTTATTTTTAATTTAAAATACTGCAGTCAGCATAGTACTCAGTTTTAATAAAGACAGAGATAAAATGCAAAGGCTAATATTTTGAGGTAGTTAACTTTGATGTCGGCAATGTGGCTCTAAGGAATTTTTTTCATTTCGAGAAATATATTAGCCTTTCTCTAAAGCAGTAACTGCATCGAATTTACGTTTATGTCCTGTCGCATATCTTATGTTTAATAATAACATCTTTGATAAGGTGAAATTCTAAATCCTTGGACTTCCAATTTAACCATGTCACACAGCTTTGGAACAAGATGAATGCAATATGAATTTTGCTGATGGCCAGGGAAGGCTTTTCGAAATTATGGTATAAAATAAATCTTCATATGATTGATAAAACAGACATTTTTCTTGGTATGTTGGTTCTACATGATTGTTAGTTGTCCTTAGTTAATCTAAAATATGCACACTTTAACAGGTATCTTGCAAATGCCTTTTGTATAACCGAATCATTAATCATATTGAAAAAACCAATTCATTTAAGACTATATATTTAAATTAAAATTAAAGCCTTGCTTTTCTATTCTTTCCCTTTCTCATTTAAATGAGTTTGACAATAAAGTAACAAAAGCATTGTGTTTGAAAGAACAGTTAATTGTTACTGTTGCAGCACGTAATGCTGTGCCGAAATTGTTATAATTGAGTAAGCCTTTTCTTCTTTGAAAACGTGTTATTCAGAACTATCAATACCCATCTCAAAATAGTGGAACAGCGATGAGCATAATACGTATCTTTAACTCTTTAAGCGGCCGATGGTTTTGTTGTTGTTGTTGGGAGCTTATCAACCACCGGGAGTAACTCGATGGCTTACAAGCAGTTTCCCGTCCCTAATGTAGAGACACTGGTTCCAGGGCAGGGAGAGATCGAGTGTCGTAAGATGAGCAAAACAGTCACGCCTCACAAGGGTTCGAACACGGATACTTCCCTGCCGTTTAGTCAGAAGCCAGAGCTGAGACCAATGTGCCACAGGTACGGTTTATCCCTTCTTTCATGACCGAAGGCATGATGGCGAAGGGATAGTCCCCTTTACACGGACATCGTGACACTGGATAAAAACAAGCATCGCCGCCCCGGTGGCGCAGTGGTCTAAGGCGCTGGCCTCTGATCATTCGCCCGTAAGGGGTCCGGGTTCGAATCCCGGTCAGGCATGGATGTTGTGTTTGTCTTACGGCACTGGCTCTCTCCCTTCCCTGGAACCAGTGACCCTAAATTAGGGACGGGTGACTGCTTATAGCCCATTGAGTTGCTCACGGCGGTCGTTAAACCTCCAATCAAAAAAAAAAAAAAAAAAAAAAAAAAAAAGCAAGCATCATAAATAACTTTTATCTCCTTTCGTAGGTTCGTCGCTATAGCCTTTTTACCAGATTATCAATCGAAACGGATTCGTGGCCTCCCCTTAAATCACTGCTTTGAATAACAAAGCTAAGGAAGAAAGCACAGCTTTCTGATGCGCAGGTTGATTCGTTGAATCTGCGTTTGTCCTACACCTAACAACAGCGAATATATTTCGTGCAAGTTTCAGCCCATTTTTTTTACCACGAGTTAATTCTTTCCACCCGGTTAAAGGGTTGATAAGTCAAGGGACAGAGAGGGCAGAGATATTGTAAAGTACGACTTCCACGCACAAAAGTGCGGAAGGATACATTGACATTTAATGACTTGAGCGTGTGGTGAGTGATGAGGAGAGTTGCGAGAGATATATCGAAGGAGGAGGACGTGGCGAGCTTTGGCTAAGACAACAAGTTCAGTTTATACCGCGGAGTGTATTCCAGTTGATGTTTTTTGTGTAAAGTAATAAATGTTTTGTGTTGTGATCGAGTGTCTGTGATGTTACAGACGAAAGATAGAATTGGAGGCACCGGTGAGATTCGAACTACGAAAGACAGGAAGTGAAGGCGCCGGGGAGACGGAATCAGCGCAACTTCAGCGGCGTTTTTTATGACCGTGGGAATCGATGAGTTGAAAGTCCTTCAAGCGTGCGAAAGAACCAACGCGACAGGGATATTTTTTTCCTCTTTGTGTTGGGAAGAACAAAGGATGGTGACTGTAGTTTGTTTTTTCGAAATTATTTGTTCCGTATCGGATTTACACCACATTAGATGTTTATGTAAGTACTGTTTTGTTGTTGTTCTTAGAGAATTATCTAAAGGAATGAAATATCAAAGCAAGTTTTTTTAGAAGTTTCCGGGCACGGAATTAAATAGAAGGAAATAATTTCTGTCAAGAAACAGTACATTCAGATCAACTGTTTGAGCCTAGATTATAGGTAAATGTAGAATATTGTTGTAAACAATTTCTGTGAACGTATACACATATACGAAAATAGAAGGAAATAATTTCTGTCAAGAAATAGTACATTCAGATCAACTGTTTGAGCCTAGATTATAGGTAAATGTAGAATATTGTTGTAAACAATTTCTGTGAACGTATACACATATACGATAATAAATAAACATTGGGTACACGTACAGCTTGTTGAAATGGCTTTCTTACGAAGAGCTCGAAAAGAAGAACTTCTGCAGTTGGCGGAAGAATTGGGTATAGAAGTTATGCCAAATCTCAAAATTCTGGAATTAAAAAATATAATTGTCAACTTTGAAGGTTATGAAGAGGATTTCGTGAAAGAACTTTTGGCAGGTATAAAAGAGCGTAGAGAAACAGAAAGACAAATGGAATTTGAGCTTGAAAAACTCAAAATAGAAGTTGGACGTCAGCCGCTGGGAGGTAGTTTGGAGCAAAATGGAAATTCTCAAAAACCGAGATTAGAACTTCGTCATTTGATGAAAACATTTGACCCAAAAGACAGTGATATAAGTATTTAATTAGTTTTATTTGAAAGGCAAGCACAACAAGCAGAAATAAAAAGGGAAGATTGGGTGTCGATTTTGATAGGACTTTTGCCCTACGAAATATCACAATTGATTGCCAGAGAAAATGTGGAAGATACTAAAAACTATGAATATGTTAAAAGGTTACTTCTTAAAAGATATAAGTTAAGTCCAGAGAAATTTAGATTGAAATTTGTACAACACATGCGTACATCAGGGAGAGATTCCGCCTTCGAGTTAGAAAATTATTTTAATGAATGGATTTCAGGACTTAAAATAGGCGATTTTGAAGGGCTAAAAAATTAATGATCACAGATCAATTTAAGCGGAGAGTGCCTATAGAAATAAGGGAGCATTTTATTGATAAATGGTCAAATATTGTCTCACCTTCAGATTTGGCTGATATGGTGGACAATTATGAAAGTGTAAGAGGAGGAATCAAGAAAAATTCGTCGAATGAATTTTGTGCTTCAAAGAAAATGCAAGGCAGTGAGAAAAAAACTAGAGATAACTATGATCGTGGAAATTTTATGAAAAATGGATTTCATAACAAAAATTATGTTAAGTCTGATGTAGGACAAGGATGGTCAAAACGGAATGTATCTCAGAATGAAGAAAAGTATGATCGCAGACGGAAGATTCAATGTTACGAGTGTGCATCTTATGATCACATTCGACCTCAGTGTCCTAAGCTAAAATCACAGAACTCAGGAAGCGTAAATAGAATCAGAGAGGAAACTGAAGGGGATCTCTTGGCACCCTATACCTTTGAAGGAAAAATAAATGGAGTTACCATGCATATTCTCCGGGATACAGGTTGATCAGTTGATATCATTTGTCAAGAGTATGTGTCGCCAGGTGAGTTTACTGGACAACATGTGTGGGTACAGCATCTTCTGGATGAACAAAAGGTTTGTTTACCATTGGCAGAAGTTGAACTAGAATGTGAATTAGGTCATATTGTAACTAAGGCTGCAGTGATTAGAAAGTCGCTAGATCAAGGTAGATATTTACTTGGAAATAACACTGCCGCTTTGTTAAAAAAATTTATATGGAGTCGCCACTTAATTCAGAACAGGTAAATGTTGTGATTACTCGGTATCAAGAAAAACAGGAACGAAACAACGAAGAGAGAAATTCAGTAAAGAATGATTCAGGGAAGAAAGAAAAACAAGCCTTTGAAGGAGAGGCTGTGGGTTCCGAAGAAACAGATGAATTAGAAGAAGAAATTCTGCCATTGAGGCATGATGAAGATAAAGCCATGTTAGAGTTGTTAAAAATGGATTCAAAAAGTTTCAGGCCGCCCCGGTGGCGCAGTGGTCTAAGGCGTTGGCCTCTGATCATTCGTCCGTAAGGGGTCCGGGTTCGAATCCCGGTCAGGCATGGATGTTGTGTTTGTCTTACGGCACTGGCTCTCTCCCTTCCCTGGAACCAGTGACCCTAAATTAGGGACGGGCGACTGCTTATAGCCCATTGAGTTGCTCACGGTGGTCGTTAAACCTTCAATCAAAAAAAAAAAAAAAAAAAAAAAAAAGTTTCATGGAAGATCAACGGCAAAGTTTGGAATTGAAAAAAATTCTCAAAGAAATAGAGAAAACAGATTTTGAAAAGGCAAATGGTTATGCTGTACTAAGAAATGGGATGTTGGTGAAGAAGAAGATCAACAAGATTGGTGAAGAGGAAGATCCTATTGTTGTTCCAGAACAATATAGAGAACAAATAAAAAACATGTGTCATGAGTGAACTTCTGGGCATTTAGGAGTGAAAAAACCAAAGACAGACTAGCGAAGTATTTTTATTGGCCTAACTGTTATAAAGACATTGACGAATTTGTAAAATCTTGTGATTCATGCCAACGTGCTGGAAAAGCTGGGGACAAAAAGAAAGCACCTTTAAAAATAGTTCCAATTATTCCTGAAAATTTTACAAAAATCAACGTTGATTTCTGTGGGCTTTTGCCCGAGACTTCAAGCGGAAATAGATACATAATTACAGCTATGTGTTTGTCGTCCAAATATCCAGATGTAGTACCAGTACCACACATAGGATCCAAGTCGGTAGTTGACGCTTTGTTACACATTTTTAGCCGCATGGGATTTCCGAAAGAAATTCAAACTGATCAAGGAGCCAGTTTTGTAAGCATTTTGACACTAGAATTTCTGGAGCGGTTTGGAATAAAAGTTACTCATAGTTCTGTATATCATCCCCAAAGTAATCCGGTAGAACGATTCCATCGAACTATTAAAAGGATGTTGAGAGTTTTATGTCTTGAGTCTGCTCCGGATTGGGAGAAATAGTTACCGGCTGCGCTGTTTGCTTTGAGAACTGTGACACATGAAAGCACAGGGTTTACGCCTGCTAAATTGGTGCATGGAAAAAGTTTGAGGACGCCAATGACACTATTGTATGAAAAATGGATGGGTCATCCTGAAGAAAACTATGTCACTGAATATGTATTTGAGTTAATAAATAGGATGAAAAGATGTCAAGAACTTGCCATTAAAAACATGGAAGTGGCTCAATTGAAAAGAAAATATTGGTATGACAGAAATGTGGTAAAACGTGAATTTCAAGAAGGAGATTTAGTAATAGTTTTTGTTACCTGCAGGCCAAATAAGTTAGCGGAACAGTGGAAAGGACCAGGGAAAATTGAGAAAAAATTTCTGAGACTAATTATGTAGTAAGCTTTGAAGGTAAAAATGTAAAGCATCAAGTATATCACATTAACATGCTGAAACCATACCATAAACGACCAGAATTTGTGAAATTATTACCCGGTTGTGAAAATGGTGAAATGGATTTAGAGATTAAATTTCAGCAAGTTGAAAAAAATCCAAATATATTTAACTTCTCTGATATCGAGGAGAACAGTAAACTTCGAGAGCGCCTAAGTGGCCAACAAATTCAGGATCTGAAAAAACTATTATGCCATTACTTGAAAATTTTTTCTAATATTCCAGGGAAGACTCATTTGGTCGAACATGATATCGAGCTAGCTAGTAATGCTATTGTAAGAGTAAAGCCTTATAGAATGTCGCCCAGGCAGATAAATATTCTTAAAGCCGAGATAGATAAAATGCTGCAGTACAAGATTATAGAAGTTGGTGAATCAGACTATACATCACCCATGATTTTGGTAGAAGTAACCGGAAGAGATCCACGCCCATGTATTGACTACAGGCGATTGAATGAAGTGACAAGGACCCAGTTCTATCCATTGCCTAATATAGAAGAAAGAGTCGAAAAGGTTTCTGGAGCGAAGTATATTACAGTATTAGATTTAACAAAAGGGTACTGGCAAATTCCATTAAGTGCTAGAGCTAAACGATTGGCAGCATTTGTGACTACTTTTGGAACGTATCGGCCCTTAAAGAGGCCATTTGGCTTGAAGAACGCACCTTATTTCTTTAGCAAAATGATGTCGGAACTTTTGAGAGGCTGCTAAGAGTTTGCCGTACCATATCTAGATGATGTTGCCATTTTTTCCGAAAACTGGGGGGATCATTTGATACATCTTGAAGAAGTGCTACAGAGGTTGCAGAGGGCTTCCTTGACCATAAAACCTTCCAAATGTAAGTTTGCTCAAAATCACGTCTTGTATTTGGGTCATTTTGTTGGACAAGGATATCGAAAACCAGCGGAACGAAAGGTTCAGGCCATACAAAATTTTCCTACGCCAAAAAACAAGACGCAAGTAAGATCTTTCTTAGGCCTGGCGGGATATTACAGCAGATATATTCCAATGTTTTCTTCGATAGCAGCTCCCTTGACAGACATCTTGAAGGGTAAAAAATCGTAAAGAGGAAATTATATGGTCAGAAGAATGTGAGAAAGCTTTTGTGGAACTAAAAAAATATTTATCTAGTTTTCCTGTTCTGTATGCCCTTGACTATGAACGTAGATTTATTCTACAAACTGAGGCTTCAGATAAAGGAATGGGAGTCGTCCTCTCGCAAGAACAAGAAGATGGCGCTGAACATCCTGTACTCTATCTAAGCAAAAAACATTCGACAGCAGAGAAGACATACAGTACCAGTGAAAAAGAATGTGCCGCCATTATATTTGCGGTACAGAAACTGAAATGCTATCTGGATGGTCAAAATTTCCTCATACAAACTGATCATAACCCTCTCGTTTGGTTACGCACCAACGCAAGTTCAAATGCTCGTCTGATGAGATGGGCCCTTGCTTTACAAGCATATGATTTTGTTATAATTCATCGATAGGGAACTATGCACAAAAATGCAGATGGACTGAGCAGAGTTCCAAATTTAGATGATCCACCTTGATCATGCTATGTGTCTGCTAGTGAAAACATTTTTTTTTTTTTTTGGTTGTGATATGTACTACGTAGAAATTGTTGGAAAACACGTAAAGATGATTGTTAAATTAACTCATATATTTCTCTTTGTAAATTGATTATGACTCATTATGTGAACTATGACTATTGTATTGTAAAATGACAAGAACTTTTTACCACTGGAAAAAGTTCCTCTGTAGTGAGGAGGGGTTGTAAAGTACGACTTCCACGCACAAAAGTGCAGAAGGATACATTGATATTTAATGACTTGAGCGTGTGGTGAGTGATGAGGAGAGTTGCGAGAGAGATATCGAAGGAGGAGGACATGGCGAGCTTTGGCTAAAACAACAAGTTCAGTTTATACCGCGGAGTGTATTCCAGTTGATGTTTTTTGTGTAAAGTAATAAATGTTTTGTGTTGTGATCGAGTGTCTGTGATGTTACAATATTAGACATTTTTTATCTCTAATCAGCCGATTCGCGTAATTCAGGCATCGTTAAAGTGACCCGACTGTAGAATAAGCGTGATAATAGCACATTAAGGGCTGACTCCAAGTTGGAGTCGAAGTAATCAACACAAACTCATAACCAATGGTTACCAAGTGTTGTACTACAAAGAAAGCAGCATACAAGATTTTTTTACTTACTTCCGAAATGAATAAATTTCTTTCAAATTTGTATATATGTATATTTAGATCCGCTGATTTACCAAATGCGCAGATGCCACATTTTGGTGGTATAATTTACTCGCCAGATTTACCGATCCATAAAACTGTCCAAAGTTCACAATTTTGAAGCATTCCGAAACGCAAATACACATTACCCATAAGATAAAAACAGTTCGTACACTTTTATTTGATATTAGAGTTTGATGTTTTGCAAAACCGTTTGAGCGATTGAACTGCAAAGAGCCGGCCTGGTCATTCAAAAATGGGTATGTTACACTCAGCTGATAAAAATTACGCTTCAGTGTTTCTTAATGAATATGTTTTTTGTCAGATACGATAAAAAATGAGACGCATGGAGATCCGCTATTACAAGTTGCCGATCCATATGCTATCTGAATAGCATGTGGTTTGGATATAAACACAGTTGTGAACCATGTTTTTTTAAATGTGTTTTGTATGAAAGGAATCTTCATGCAAACAAATCTGTTAGGATTAAAATAAACAAGGGTCTTTTCTGCTTTTTTACAAGGCATTTCTAAATTGTTTGACCAAACTTTATGTATTTGTTCAACCGACGATACGGATAAAAAAGTCATTTAAACATACTGCTAAAACACGTCCTTTGGCAGTCGGTGTACATGGTGAATTACAACCTACCAACGTACGGTTTATAAGCTGACGTAAGCTCGTATAGATGTGGAATCCAAGTTATTAATGTTAATCACCGTGTTTCACATCCAATCATATTGACGTCTTCAGTTCTATAGGGGACGTCGACTACTAGGCTGTGCAATAAAAGATTAATTGATAGTACAAAAAATAACATAGCAATTACAAAGTTGGTCCCAATCCTTGTTTTGTCACTAGGTGGTTACGAAAATGTTCGGGATACGGATGGATTTAAAATGGATTTAATATATACCCAAGTGACAAAAGTGTCAAACAGCATTTTTAACACGTACAATATATTTAGATCGCTCCCTAGAGACGTCAGAACTCCTAAACACACGAGAATACCGATCGTGACACTTGTATGCCCCTCCCTGTTCGGACGTTCACGACCTTCGTGGGAATGGAAATGCTGCCTACAAAATGAACTTGGCAGTCTCGTTCTGCAATATCATTCGACACAAGGAGATCCAAACAAAGCATTCACCTGGCGTAGTTCGGCTTTTCTTAGACCATTATTGTAAAGAAAATTTTACGCGGCAGCAAAAGCGAGAGGAATTGTGCAGTTGAATCGAGAAAAAAGTAGATAGCAACAATTCACGAACATGATCTAAGCATTTAAATTCAGGGGACACCGATCCAAATGAAAACCTAAGGTCAAGTCTTCTAACGACAAGGAACACCTTCATCTTAATCGACGTTGTGACAGAAAACCGCGGTGACAATATTTGGCCATATGCAGCTGAGGTGTGGATTTCCCAATCATCCATCGCACATAACCAGCACAAGTTTGGTTTTTCCTCAACCAGCGATCGATAGTTCCTCATGAATCTACACCACAGCAGGCGGAATGACATTTTTATCTCTGCAGCAAAGTGCGATCAAATTAGCAAGAGCATAGGTGTAAGTGATGTACCGTCACAGGGGATGAAAATTAGTTGTTTTTCCATTATCCTATCATTTGGAACCACTGGCTAAGGAGAGGTCTGGAATCACAGCTAGTGTTGGAAAGAAAATGATGCAGCCGCTATGGAGGCGAAACGATATATGGATATTAGCTTTTGACCTTTCTTCCAAGTGGGACCGCATTCGAATCCCAGGTGAGGCATGCATCGTATGTTTATTTTATCGCACTAGGTTTCTCTTTTCCAGGGAACCCTTGACCCTAAATTAGGGAGGGGTGACTATTTATAGCCCATGAAGTTTTCATGGTAGTTGCTACGGTCCCAAATAAGAACAATTGATAGATTCGGGAATTCAATTCCTGCCGCGCATTTTTTGGAATTGCGAGGATTCTGTGAACTTAGAACTCGTGCTAAATGTTTAAACTCAGGGTGGGAACAGTTCAGCGAAACAACTGCAGTGTGTTTCCTGATACAATGCCCCAAAGATGCCTAGTGCTGATCTATAGGAAGCGATGTTTGTTGCACAAGTGGAAAATTCTCCTAGTCCTACCTCCCGAGCGATCAACCGAAAATAAAGAAATCGGAAGTACAGTAGTT
This sequence comes from Macrothele yani, assembly GCA_039090855.1. Lineage (NCBI taxonomy): Eukaryota > Metazoa > Arthropoda > Arachnida > Araneae > Macrothelidae > Macrothele > Macrothele yani. Next base: position 136,373,506 of record CM077034.1, read on the forward strand.
GCTTCTCCATCCAGTAAGATAAAGAAGCAATTACTTTTGATTTCTTTAGCAGTAAGATACTTCTCCACCTTCATAGTGTTCCAAATTTGCGTAGCCGTCTACCTCCTGTCTTGATATAGGGGTCATTTCCTGTAAAGAAACCATTTGCTCTAATGATAGATGTGTAAACTGGGCACAGCCTTCCCGATTACTCACTGTACTAAGCGGTGGCTTTAGACCATTCCTCCGAGAGTGGTTCCCGTGCAAATATTCATGAAGCATGGATACTGGGTTTGTCGTACAGGACTGGCTCTCTCCGTTTCCTGACGTTAATGGCTCTAAAGTGGGCACTGGAACTGATTATAGGCCATCGAGTTGTTTACGGTGGTTATTACACTCTTCCGCCTCCCCCCCCCGAATAAAATGCATCTCGGTATCTGTGAGTCTCTGCCCTCGAAACCTATACTGACGCGAAAATCTTTAACAACAACAACAGGCTTATTTTGCAGAATGAGGTGAGATTAGATGTTCTAGCATCTTAAAGAAATGGGATGAACTTGTGACATTCAACACTTCCGCTACTTCAATTGTGTGTTGATTGCCTAAATTTCCTTGCAAAATTTCAAAGGCCATTATACCATTTAAATACAATTCTATTTTATTTATTCCAAATTGTGACGTAGGAATTTTTTAGATCCAGGTATTACCGATTTGAAAAAAAAGTTCAGTCCTATTTTCCATCAGAGGATGAAAGGAAACTTTTCAATTCCTTAAATGTTTATGCTGATATAAATAGTTCACAAAATATTCTTTATAAGTATCCTATTTTCAGAATAATATACTATTCTGTCTATATACGTCATTATTGTAAACCAATATTATTTTTGTTTTAGATTTAGGAAATTTTAATGAATTTCCTCATGATTTCTTATAGTTACATTTTCAACTAAAATATGGAAGTATTTAAAATGAATTCTCTTTTCAAGAGATGAAGCAAATTTAGCATCCTTTACTGTACATCACTTGGACACAAACAGGCGGAATGTGAAGTAATGCGTAAACCTTCTTTATCATACCTCAGCCATATTCATTATCAGAAATTTTAAATTCTTGATTAAACGATTTGTTCGCATGAAACTAACACGGATAAATTAACAAATCTAATTTCGCTAACGTAAGTCCTATTGCACAGATAGTGAACTATATAGTGCATAATAAAACATTTATTTCAGAGAATGAATTCATAGAGATATTTTGCAAAAGAATGCAGAATACTTTTTATTACATTGCTGCAGTGATACATAACTATCAAAACTCAAAGGTGGTTATCGAAGAGCTGATAAGAGATTCCTTGCAAACACGAATATATCTCCTAAACTGAAAGAGTATTTAAAATTTATTAACAATGATTTTTTATCGATAAGTGTAAAAACATAATTTTCAGTATTAGTTTCATCTCCTAGAATCAAAATCCCTCTTCCTAGTGGGGGTAAATTTTAATTTTCTCTATAACAACACAAGGGATACTTTGATTTTTGTACTTTTCAGCACAGTAATTATTTTCAAACTCAGATTTTTCTTGAAATTTTAAATACATGACACGTGAATATATTTTGTGCCACATCATCGAAATTCGTTCGGTAATGTTTTAATAGGATTTGTGTTAATCTCAGTTTTATTAAAATTCATACTTTTTTACGAGTGAGTTTGATAAAGAAATCTGGTCTCAATAATTCCGCAGTTGCTTCCGTGTGAAAACACCGCTTTTACATATACCTTACATAATGAAAAGGTTTTATGTATTATACACATTGGCAACGAAGTGTTTTTTTTTTTTTTTTGCGTTACTGTTTTTGATGGTCAAATTATTTACACGTACTCTTACGTTTACAAAGCAATTTAATACCAGAAAAATCTCACAATAATCGTACACGTTGTAATACACGCAGTACGTCTGTGCAATACATCTGTGGCAACACAAGACAAATGCAACGTTAATTTGCTTAGCAGCGAGTGCGTTGTATATCATTCAAAAACGGCAGGACTTCCTTTCGTCGAAGTTATATAAATCTGCGAAGGCAAACCTGCTTAATTCTCAGCATTAGCACAGGGTAACATCCCAACTAAATGCTGTGTAGCTCCATTGCCATTATCAGTTACAACGGAGCATCATGGTGTTAAAAAGTTAATGCACAGTCAAACTTCGATTTAACAAATTTCAAGGGATCAACAATCTTGCACCACGATAAAGGGACCAATGTGACACGCTAAAGGGACCAACAATCTTGTACCAAATTTCAAGGGACCAACGTCAATTTCGACCACGATAACCGTGATTCAGATGCCGTTAGTTCCTCTTTCGATTTATGACTGGCTATGCGACCATGTTGAAGAGTTTTACCAATATTTGCCAGAATGCGATGTGGTCTTTTCTTAAGCTTCAGAGATCGTGCGGCCTCCCAAAAGCTTCCTCCGCAGCAAGGGGATGAACGATTTTCTAAAACACATAACTCCCATTTGTCCTGCTTTTTTGCAAAGGTATTTTACTTTGCTCTTTTAAAAGTGCCAATACTTCCTATATAAACGATGCATACGTACCCAGCCGTCTCCAGGGTGCAACAGGGAAAGAGATTCATCAGACTTGGCGACCTCATGACAATCATTGAAAGTCCAGTTTTGATGACCGGGCGACCATTATGGGAACAATCGACGGTGAACGAAAAGGAACATGTCACTCACAGCGGCCTACATGTTGAAAGTTTTTGCAGGGTTCGATCCACTCTGAGTTGTGACTCGTTACGCCCGTCACCTGCATTCAAACTACCGGCGGGTTGCGTCTCAGTAACCTTGCTGTTATCCCTTCTATACTGAGTAGCCTCTATCATCGGTGAATTCTGGTTTGTTTGTTTGTTTGTTTGATTGGAGGTTTAACGACCACCGTGAGCAACTCAATGGGCTATAAGCAGTCGCCCGTCCCTAATTTAGGGTCACTGGTTCCAGGGAAGGGAGAGAGCCAGTGCTGTAAGACAAACACAACATCCATGCCTGACCGGGATTCGAACCCGGACCCCTTACGGACGAATGATCAGAGGCCAGCGCCTTAGACCACTGCGCCACCTGGGCGGCGAGTTCTGGTTGGTTTTTTTTTTTTTTTTTTTTTTTTTTTTTGGTTGGAGGTTTAACGACCACCGTGAGCAACTCAATGGGCTATAAGCAGTCGCCCGTCCCTAATTTAGGGTCACTGGTTCCAGGGAAGGGAATTCTGGTTGGAATAAAGTGATTCGGTCAATTGTGGTAATTGCACACCACAAAACAGATTACATTTATCTGTCAAACATGATTTGTTGAATTTACAGTTAGCACGTTTTCTCTAAAATTTTCAGTCAAAGACTGAAAAACAAAGTGAAACCTCAAACACTGATATTTCTAAAATGCAAGATATAAATAGAAGTGGATCCAATATTTTTTTATGATCATTGTTGGGTTCTCTTTAGAAGTCATCATACCAACGGGAGTCAGTGGGAAAACATTACATGTAACTAACGTAAGTAGACGTTGAAGCGATTTCATCTTATTGAGCTATGTTTGTAATGAAATTTTCATTTTCTTCTACCGCATAGAGCTTTTTGCCTAACTATTTTTAAGAACGTTTTAAGCAAGTAGAGTTACACGATGTTTAAACTCTATACTAATCTGTAATTTTTGAAAATACCCACACAGTTAAATTCCCTGTAGAAATCTCTCACAGTCACAAAATAAATAGAATTATCAAAAAAATGTTCAACAGTGTTATAGGTGTATTTGAAGGTACGTGAAATATATCAATCTACGCAATTTAATATATTAGGAGACATTATCCACTGGCTGAATCGGAAGGGCTGATATATTTCGAAACATTCAGAAAACGGTGGCATTCCTGCATGTGTAAAACCTGGCTTTTAAGTAACTTCCTTTTTTCTGCATAATAGTAATTAAGTCTTTGATAACGTTTTCACGAGGACAAACTTTAAAGAAACCGAAAGAAAAATTCACCGTTTTCAGCTTTAAATTCTGTAAACAAACTCACTGTTTTGAAAAATGTTACTTTTAGCTGCACAGAATTTTCCCCATACCTTTCATATTCCTCTGAGTCTCAGCTAGAAATAAATTTATTTTAAAAGGCATCGTACCAAATGAAACCATTTCTAAAAGACCCGGTTTTCTATGTGAGATAGAATACATGATATGAAATATCGTTAGTACTTTTTGATATGGTCACATTGTATTTAGTTTTAAATTTAAGCATATGTGAATATTCAAGTTGAATATGTTGATAACGGGTATATGTTCGGTATTTCAGATTCGAAAGTTCTTTGCACTCGTCTGAAGAGTTGTTCTTTTCAACGTGAATTTTACGATACCATATACACAAATTCCACAAATATCATAACTCTTATTGTTTTGTAAGGTCTACATAAAGCAGAAAAATGTAATTTCTGTAGGCTACAAAGTTTTAATTTCCTTGAAGCTTTATTACTCTCCAGTATTTATAATAAGATGCTGACACCCCTGCGGGATTGCAGTAAGCGATATTTATCGCTTTTCCGATATATTTCATAAATATATGAAATATATCGGAATATATAAAATTTGGTGGCTCTAAATTTAAAATTGTTGATTTGAATAGCGGATATAGAAGCAAACAAACATTTAATTTTATATAGAGAGATAGTGTTAGGAGCAGTAGTTGTAATGAACTATTCTACACTACGTATTACCCACCGACGACAGCAGGCTTCAAAACTTGTCTATCTTCCATCAGCTATTCAAATAATGATAGTGACTTCTCCTAAAACAAACTGTCAACAGCTGATAATGCCATGGAAATGTACAATAATTGTATTTCCTTCAAAATGATTTTTCAATTTGAAGAACAAATGATGATAAGACGGTATGAAACCCGTACGTAAACTATTTGTTTGTATGTTCGACAGTTCAGCGAACACCGTGAGCAAAGCAATGGACTTTAAGAAGTCACTTTTTGTCAATGTAAGAACACTTGTTCCAAGATAAGGGAAATTTCGGTTTTCTAAGGCAAGTATAACAATGGTGATTCGAAACAGGACTCATTGCGATTAAATTGTTTCGCGCCTATACAATTTTTTGTGCTGAATTGTAATTCATACAGATTTTTCTGATTTATTTGTCTTTAGAATCTATTTCTATGGTGTTTTTTCTGCGGCTATGCTCTTACTTTGCGCGCTGATTTGCAGTTTGTATTCCTACTTTTTACAGAAAAAGCGTTACAACCAAACTGTGATCCGTATGTCGCGAGCGCTGTTTGGAATGAGTGAAAAAAACAACTGAAATATCATCAAGTTCCGTCTTCTCTAAAATGATGGTACATATCTTCCAAAACTGTCCTAATACTTTGAAAATTTGCTCAATTATTTCTTCATTTTCAAACTTTTTTAAAAGATTCACACAGAGCTTTATATACTGTGTTCCATTATCTTCAATTGCTAAAGGTATGTTATTCATTTTACGAAAAGCCGCTTGACTAGATAAAGAAAACAAATCCGTAGAATAATAGGAAAAAATCAGAATCATGATGAACAATGAAAGCGAGCATTTGAACAAAGACATCTACTTGATATGGGAAGGCTTGGAAACTGCTTTCTATTCTTTCAGTTTTTCGTGCAGTATTAAAATAGAAATTATGGTATATATACTCTAATAAAATGCTTTTCTTAAGTGGTTACGATTTTAGGGTTTAGTTCCATGACGTGAGTTTCAGATAACCAGATAGTATTCAAGATCTTTACAATTACAGTTCTTTTAAATGAGTTTACACAGTTCGTTAGGGTACAACGAAGAATTTCATTTCAATGGATAAAGCCAATCCTCAAGGAAAAGTCTTCGTGCTTATTTCTGCATTTCAGAATCGGTTAATATTTTATGTGATAACCTGCAACTTCCAAATTACTGATATCCAAAACCTATAATGATGTGTCTCATTTTTCGGCAATGATGATGTTATTGCTGTGAGCTTTTTCTTAGTTTTCATACATGCCTTCTCTTTTACTTTAATCAAAACTAAATGAACTCTCTCCACTCTCAGAGAAAATAGGAATACACTTCGTTAACTCCCAGATGAGGGCATAGAGGCAACACAAAAGGCGAAAAATATTTTATTTAGAGTTACAAAAAAAGAAACTGGTGAAAGAAGCTGTTTCCTCACGGAGTTCTACGACAATCGATTGAGCTTCCTGATTCGCCCAAATGAAGGAATTTATTTTCAGCGACTCTTTATTGCGGATGTAGAATGGCTGAGTCCTGATCCACAAACTGCCAACAGAAATGTATGTTACCAATTCTAATGTATCAAAAAAGCAAGGAAAATAATTTTAAATTCGACACTAGTGAAGTGTTTGCTTCGATTCTTATATTGTACGAGAAAATGTGCGTGTACATATTCCATTTCTATCGCTACAATACTGCCAAAACTTGTGTTTCGGTGAAATTGTTTATTGATTTACTCGAAGAAGTTTCGCTAAAAGTCCTTGACAGCGTTTTTATAGTTACTGTCCAGAGAAATACGTTTTGCAGTATATCCGTCCTATTTTGCTGGGATAATTTTTCACAAGAGAATGATGAAACAATCGCTATTTTATTTTCTATCGAAACTCAAAACAAAATCTTATGATTACCGAGGCAAATCATAGCTAGCATATCTTTAGCTATACCAAAAATCGCTAAGAAATATAACTGACTTCACTATGTATAAGATACATATTGTTTTGTCGCTAATGGATTTCTACCAAGAATCAGATTCGTAACGCAAGTCGCAGGAGGAAACAATAACTGTGGGGTACGACTTGGAAATCGAACAGCAGTTAAGAGGAAATGGAGAACGTAAAAATATTCTATGGAAATCATTAGTTTTAATCGTTTCTTCATTGCTCTCCGTGCCGCATTAGTTACAAAAGGTAATTACATATTATCTCTTATTACGGGACCGATTTTGCCACTGTAATTAATATTGCTGTCCTCAAAAACTTTAAAACGCGCAATTGATTGATTATGTATATTCCTCAGTCAAGGAGATATCCCTAGCTCTGTGCTCATTTGTATATCTAGGCTTTTTCGGCGTTATCCAAACACGTGTACTCTATGAATGTACTCTAGAAGTTTTGTTGGAGCAAGTTGGGTAATTAAATAAGCTGTCTGCTTTAGGTTCAAGAATCTAGCTTTCTTTTCTACTCCTATTTTATGCATTTTCTTCAGCTCTAATGGCGTGCGTGTGTGCCACTGTAACTTTTCTAAGTTTTACAGTACTCTCCTGGACTTCATTTTGCTTCATTGTTCGGGAATCTCATGCTTCTCTCATGCTTCCTTCTTTTGCAAAGGAGGTCCTTTCTTCTGCAGTTTTTAATAGCTTTCACTCCATTTTTTATACAGTTTTGTTTTACGTGCATTTTTAATGTTTGTTTCTTATTAAAAATAGTGAACATCGTTGTACAGCTTCCCAGGATGTGACCATTAAATGCGCATTATTCTGTTGTTTCGTAGATTTAGCACATAATCTTCTGTGTTTCGAGGATATATTCTTCGGATTTCCTAGATCTGCAGCGTGCGTCCCGGGTGTGAGGAAGTAATGCCTGCTGTTCTGCTCACGTTCATGGAATAGGAGATATTCTGGTGGTTCGTTTGGGGGACATATTTGTCTTCTCGATTGGGCCTGTGTGGCCGTCCAAAGTTGTGTACATTGCTTATGAGCGTTGAACATCGTCTAGCGCTAGCTGGACATTCCTGCGCAGTTGTTCTTAAAACGTTTAGTGCTGTATTATTCTCTCGAGATGTACGTTTCTTTGCATTTTTGCTGTACTGTTCTATTGCTCCTGATTATATCCACAAGGATTGATTCACGCTCGAAAAAGGGATTCAGCGCCCCCGTTCTCTTATTCCTGCATCTCGTCCTGGACGTTTATTTATATCACTTTTTAAACGCATTGTTCAACTTACTACAGAGTGGTCATCTGTGGGATGTTTAGCTCCTGCCTTGGTTTCTGTGCAATGCCTCAGACTTTCCAAACGGTGTTTCAGGTTATTACACACGTGGTGCTTAAATTCTAATATTTAAGAAGGGAGCGGTTGTTCGAGAATATTAACCTGTATTTTTGATCTAGCTCTCATTGAAATCAACGAGCGGTGCTTGAAATATTTTAATTAAGGACACCTTAGAGAACAACTTGAAGGAAATCATCATTAATCTATTTATTTTCTTGAACTAATAAGTGAAAATGTAAATAGTTTTCAATTCCTCACAGGAAGTGCATTCATTTGAAACATTTGTTAGCAAGTATCAATATATATCGCTATGTAAAGTAACATCCTACAATTTGTACTCTTTTTTACAATTGTTGTATTGCAATATCTGATGTGCAGCTTCATTCCTCTTATGCTACACTCTCCAGAAAAAGCCCTAAAGTACTGTTCTATCGTTCAAAGTATTGTTTATAGGATACTATAGCTTGCCCAGGTGACCAACACCCGAAAACAGAGAAATTTGGGTAACGGAAGCTCGTTTCTCTCGTTTAAGGGTCATAGGCGGAACAATGCAGTTTTACGAAAAGTCTCCAGTTCTACAATTTTCAGCAAAATGGAAATAATTCATAGAGATGTAATACTGGAAAAGGCTGTAATGTTGCAAATCGGTTTGAGATACCGACGAATATACGAACAAATTTCAAAATGACGAAAACTTGACAATTGAATAGAACAAATATCAAACATTTTTGATAGCTCACGATGAACTATAAAAAAACCATTCATCAGTCTCTGACACAGTATTGTAAAAGAAAGCATAAACTTTTGCATCTCAATGAGACAAAATGATGTAATTAAAAGTTCTAGACGGCTGCAGTGGGTTAAGCCCCGTGATGGTGTTGTTGAAAAAATCGTGACTGGAGAAAGTCAAGGGGTCGATTCAAAAATGTTTCCAACAAAGTTAGGCAGGCACACCGTCGCGGTATCAAGCTCAAGACATCTACAGCATGGAATTGAACGGATTGTTTTGGAAGATGTTCAAGTTTCAAATGAAATAACTGATGCTGATGTTTTTGTACACTTAACGGAGACATAAGACAGCAATGATGACTGCATGTATAGTCGCTCCTAAAAATGCATTCTTACTCTGCAGAAGTTAAAATGTGCTATAAGACGACATGCTCTAATCTCACGGGTTTCAATCGTGGGACCTCCCTAGCATTATATTAATTCAAAAGCGTATTTATGTACCAGATGTTGCTAATTAAATACTACTTTTTTGCCTTTAAATCGACATTTATCCATAATATAATAAATCAGTCGATACTGGAAATCCTTTGTGATACAGTCTCAAAAATGTAACGGCTCATAATACGATTTATGACATTTATAAGACACAGAAAATTATCATTATATTCTAACCCACACTCTATATCGATGGGTATTTAAAGAAAATGGGTATCAACATTTTGAAAACAATTACTATTTCTTTTTCTTATAGGTATAAGAGAATGCATCACACGAGACTTTCGAAGTGTCTTCCAAATTTCAAAATATATTTTACCGATCGTTTAGAATTGTCTCCATCAACGCGACGCAGACATTAAGTTTATTAAAACAGAATTTATCAATTACGAATAATGAAGATAGTAAGTTCTTTTTAATTTCTTATTTCGCAAAACTATTGTCTTCAAGTTACTATTGCTCGTGAAAGTGTATGGGAATTCCTATGGATAAAACAAATAGGCTGAATGTGTTCACACGAAGTGAATTTTGCCTATTGTTGATGATAAAAACATACTTAAGCATTTATTTGAAATTAATATTGTTTTTTCAATTCCCAAGATTATTGTACTAAAACAACGCATGTTCAACAAAACAACATTATATATTTGAGAACGAAGTAGGATGGCAACAAAGAAAGCATAATTCAACTAACATGAAGATAAATTAAATAATTTTTGATTGCAAAAACAATAGGAAAACAAGTAACTTGTGAAACCATTGGAATTGAGAAGATATGTAACTTCGAAGACAATATGGAATGCTAACTCACTTATAAAAAAATATTTTCAATGTGTGCATAAACAGACCTTCGACTGCATTTGCATATCGAATAATGTGTTTATTCCTACATGCAGACACTGAACGGAGAAAGGAGGAAACGTAACGAAAAGCAAACACTATCTTTAGACCCTTGTGCTCGGAAACAACGTCCATTGGAAAGCAGACATTGAGAGGCGAATGTATCCACTGGCAAACAAAAATTGATTGTGACATTGATTTTATTAAGGTTTACACGCTGAAAGCCAAGATATTGTAAATAATATATAGAACTTAGTCAACAGAATACGGTCAGTTACAAAAGTTCCAAAGAAAAAGTTTAAAACAATAAAATGATAACACGGTGCTTTTCGTTAAAAATTTGAAGCGCTGAAATTAAAAGAACTCATGCAAAAAAAAAAAAAAAATGACACACAACTAATTTGCCAGATGACAAGCAGTCCTGCGTGAATTCGAAGATGCCACCATGTCAAAATCAATACATCCACAAACAGTAGTCAGGCGTGCCGACAATCTATCACTACAATCCTACGTGTGATAAATCATTCCTAGAGGGCCTGTTAATCTTTGAGTCAAGAACATTTTTTTATATCCGAATGTCTAAGCCCACGTTATCAATCACAGTGAACGACAATGACAGTTTCTGACCATTGCCACTCCTTAAATTAATTGACGGTGCTCTGCGATCAACATGCCGTTTGTCAACAAAAGAAACAACAAATTGACAGAGAAACAAGAATTTCTAAATGTATCAGTAGACACAGTGCAGAAAGTTAATTTCAGAATGCACCATCAGATGTCATGCAAAATAGAAGTTCCGAAGTTCAAATAAACTGTGTTATTATTTCAGCACTTCAGCACCCGGTGATCTGTGCAGGAGGCTGATCAAAACGAAAGCTCTTATGTATCTGTATTATATATATCATGCCTAACGATAAACGCTAGCCATGAGGGTTTTAGGAGCCAGTTGGGAAAGATCGAAGTACAGCAACACGCCAGGTGAAAAATGTCTCGTAGAAAGCCTTCACTGCAAAAGACGGGTTACTTTTTGGAACTATACTCTTCCGGCTGAATTAAAACGTAAGTCTTAGTCAATTCCGTTGAAATTCCGAACCTGTTGAAATAAGGAACACCTGCTGCCGCCATGGGTGAAAAATATCTATCCAATAATGTCAATAAACTATCAAAAGTGAAATAATTTTTATTCTGTGACAACATATAGTCTATTACGAATAATTGATGTTATTATGAAATGGATTTGCTCTAAACGTTTCGCACATTACTGCATGAACTCTTCCATAAGAATTCCCTGTGCTTAGCATGCTGACCTGTGACCATGTTAGAGCATCTTCCCGCCAAACCTTTCGGTTGCTTGTTCGTGTCCGAAAATAAAGGGCTAGAGTAGAAATATGAAATCAGTTTTTCATAGGTGAGATATTTGCAGGACGTCATGAAGCCATTAGGTCAAAAGTTTATGAACTTAACCGTTCGTACTGTTGCTGTTGGAAAGATGTAGACCTATTGATTAAATAATAGGAATTTTTAAAGAAATGCACATTTAAATGGTAAAGTATTTTCATTTAATATCTTCACTTTATGCATAAGCTCGATATGAAGATCCTAACAACGGCTGTGAAATGCATATCGTTTTGGAAATTATCTTTGCAGCGAACATCCCTTCCTGAAGGTGAAAACGAAAATAAAAATTGAATATCTGATTAGATATTACAGTATTTCGTCATTTGTACCGAATGGGACAAAAGGCGTTCGATACATTTGATTACAGCGTATGATTTTACAGAAATTCCGGACATTATTTTGACAGCTGTTTTTTATCTCCTGGCAATCAACCAAATAAATAAAATCTCTCATTTCACATTATACAAACAAATAAATAGTGTTTTGCCGTAAAGATCTCAAAACAGAAATGTAACAGAACAGTTCCTAAGTTATTCTGCCCGTCATTGTGCCTTCTTTGCAAAATTGTAGTTCTTCACATCTTCATTGTTTTATTTCTTTCCCCTCCATTATTTATATTTAAAGAAAGGATTAAATGAATTGATCAAAAGATGACACTCTTGAGTTGGCCATTCATAATTTTACCTAAGGATAACTAGTGGCATCTGGTAAATATGTTTCCTGAGTTATTCTGCCCGTCATTGTAAAGAACCTGAAGCAAACCTCCGTCTTTTGGGATGTTGGTAAATAGAATTTGGCCTCTAAAGTTGAACGTTATAACACTATTCTCTACATTTTCTCATTTCAACAAAAACGGAGTATCAGTAATGGAATCAATTTGAAAATAAGTTTTTAGTGAATATATTTAAGAATACATTTTTAGTGATCATTACATAAATCTGTAGGCTCCTCCTGGTGCCAAGTGTACATAGATGCCAACAAAGTAGATTTCTGTTCATTTGCCGTTAGACTGGGCGCTGCCCGTATCCTGAAAAAACGGAAGATGTGACAACAACTCTGCAAACCAAAATGGCTCGAGATTAGGGACTGGCGAATGCTTGTGTTTTATGCATAATACTTATATAATTATGATATTTATACTACCAATTGGAAAATTCTGTGCCTCATATTAAATTCAACAGACGACTGAGTAGCTTAATATTACAACGCCTAATTCGATATTCGAGAACAGAGTAGCGATTTTTAAATCACTTTATTAAGCTAATATTTATCAACAAGACTTATATACAAGAAACTTATAATAAAATTTTATAAATAAAACAGGTTTTTAAGAATTTACTAAATTTGTTTTCTATCCTTAACGGATATTTACATTTGAATTTGAGTTACATGATGTGACTAATCATGTAACTCAAATTTATATATACCTGGACGAATATATACCTGAACAAATGGTGATATGCTTAACAATTGGTTCAGGTATGTAGCGTGGTTCATACGTATATATTTGAGTTACATGACTAATCAAGTAACTCATATACTGTATATACAGTAATATAGAAGAAAGGATAGAATAAAAAAATATATAATATATGAATTACTAGTGCCTGGAGACAGAGACGGAAGGAATTCAGGAACATACACTCCGTTATCTCATTTGACCAGGAGGAGAAACCAAATTTGCAAAATGGCGTGCGTGACGTGTGATGATGAAACACAGCAGAGCACTAGCAGATTGACTTTGCCAGTTGTAAGGTTCATGTGTACATTTGATGGTATATATAAGAAGGTTTGTATTGAAGTGCAAGGTACGATGACATTGTTAAATACATATTCATTCTTAGTGTTGTTAGTCCTAGCAACTTCTCATGTGTGCAAATATTCACTTTTTACGCTCGTTTGACAAACGTGAGTGACGCTTTACACAGATCGACGAGATCCGTTCTCGTTGTCCTCATTGCGACGGAATCCGTTGTCGGTTTGTATTGTCATCATCTATTACACTTTTGAGCTTCAGAATACATCGTCTCGATTTAAACGCTGTCTCGATTATTTTTGCCTTCACGTCGGAACAATGGGGAACTAAGCCTTTTGAAAGAATAGACATATGTATTTGTGGACCACATTACATGTGATGGAAATTATTTTTCTCAAGCTGAAAAAGGATGTCACTTGGAAATGAGATTGACTATTTGAGAGCAGTTTTTTGTAGTAATTGATACTGACGTACACTTGAACTTTTGTGTTGAAAGTGTGGTAATAGAAAAAAAAATGAAGTATCACAACTTACCTCTTAGCAGTAACCATTGTCCCTGAAAAAAATTGCTGGCGCTCTTTCGTGTTTCATCATCACGTATCGCGCACGCCAATTGTTAGATTTGGTTTTCGCTCCTGGCCAATGAGATAACGGCGTAGGTACTGCTAAGTTGATTCAGTGTCTGTCTTTCCTGAAGTCCAGATGGATAAAACAGCCACCTTTCTGGAACAACAGTAACATTGACAGCAAGATTAAGAACAATGAAATGATAAACTTATGTAAAATAACATCTATTCATATATTACTGTAGATAACTTTGCAACAAGACTGAAATCTAGGCAGTGTCAAAATCTTTTAAAAGAGATTTCATCCGTTTGCATAAAAGAACGTGCTATTAAACATTTAGGAAATCAAAAGTACACAAAACAAAAAAGGAAAGGCGTCACAAAATAGCTTACTCCTTACTGTGTTACATTCTTCAAAACTTCGTGATAAGAAGTAAAGCCGATAATAGGTCTAGCAAGGGGAAGACAACAAGATTTGTAAGGTTACTTTGCTGATTGCCTTTTGAACTATCCGTTTTACGATGAAAACGGATAGTTTGAAAAACAATGGGCTGTGGTCGTAAAGTCCTCTGTCCTCTTATTTCATGAACATTATCGAAAGATTTGGGTGCAATATTCAGAGACCATTCGAAGCATGACTGCAATGAGCACGAAACACGTCGTCTAGTCTGGCGAATCAAGAGATAACATTTAAACTTATCCAACGATTAGGCTGCTATTCGAAGACATATCGAAACTGGAAGGCGTTGGATTCTAAGTATGTCATCTGGTCTGACGAATCACTAGATAACACTTATGATGCTGATTGGTGGGCGTGTGCGTTACGTAAACTATAAAACATGCAGCTATGATTATTCAATTTAACCACCTAGTTAAATTGAATAATTACAGCGGAAATACTTCAGTATTTCTTCTTTTATGACACCTGACTTTTTTTTTTTTTGAGGTTTAACGACCACCGTGAGCAACTCAATGGGCTATAAGCAGTCGCCCGTCCCTAATTTAGGGTCACTGCTTCCAGGGAAGGGAGAGAGCCAGTGCCGTAAGACAAACACAACATCCATGCCTCACCGGGATTCGAACCCGGACCCCTTCCGACGAATGATCAGAGGCCAACGCCTTAGACCACTGCGCCACCGGGGCGGCACACCTGACTTCATAAAGAAGAAATACTTTATCGAACTCAGACTTTGAGTGTGCTCTCCCGCCATCTAAATTATTCATCAATGAGAATTTAATAATATACAAGATTTTTTTATACATACAAGATGCTTTTTTGGCCTGTAATCAACTAAAGCCCATAGCCAACCCCTTCAGCACATTGTTACAGTATTTAGCAATACGATAAGTTCGAAACAAGGTATGCTGCCATTTTCTTTTTCTAGTGTAAAACTGCTGAAAATTTAGTTTATAGGGGTATAAAATATTTATTGGCTTAACATGTTGCCAAAATGGCCGAGAAGCAGTACAAAATGCAGGCGGTCGTCATTCTTTGACAGATGCGGTTATTGTCTTATTGGGAAACAAATTCAACAACACCTCAGATTAAATTACGGAACAGGATCAACATTTAACATTTACTCCCCTAACAAAGTTGTTGAGAAAATTGGCAGGAAGTACATATATTATTTTCCATGAACAACTACATATAACCTGCATGTGGGCATTTTGCATTCCAAGATAACTACCGACTAAGCAAAATTTTGTTCGTGTTAAAGTTTATTAGCTACCGAAAAGTATGGCTAGATGTTAAATGATAAATACGGCGATTGCAGCAGAGATGAGACATGGACACATCATGACCCTGTGAAGAAGAAAGAAAAAATTTTTCGACGTCAACTTTATTGCTGACACTGAATAAAATCGAAATTAGGCTGTGTATTCGTAAAATTATGGTTAGCAATTTCTTCGACCTGCTTGGAATGGATTATTAACATGCTGAGACATATAACATCGCTATAACGAGGACCTACTATGGATCTATATTCCAGTAAATAACGGGGTCACATTTTTTTCAAAATACCACATATGCAAGCCCCTGGGTGGATGGTGCACCCACCATGACAACGCGAGACCTTTTATGTACCGTCGAATACGTCTCCGTCACCGGACTCAGCAAGAAAACATAGCAGACAGAATATCCAAATGGAGAACTTCCGGAGAAGTGTACTTGTAGCCATGGTCAGCCCAAAATCGTCACGGACTTTGAATCGCCGTCTGACCACTGTCTTCATTATTCTCAGCATCATTTAGGTGACCAGTAAATAATGGATGTCTTCCATTATTCTCAGCATTCTTCGTACAAGGATACGGCGCGGTATCGCACCAAACATGCATTCCACGACGAATGTAGTGATGCCATGTACAGTTCCGAGATTGCTTCTGTCTAAGCACTTATGATTGACGACTGACAGTCCATACATTAACGTCGTGATTTCCAGGATCATCTTGCTGCTATCCATCAGCATCATTTAGGTGACCAGTATGGTTTATTGTACTGGGGCGAAAATCAGTTCGACAGGTGTTCACTGCACTTAAAATTTTTGAGCACCATTGGAGTACGAAAGCATGTCGAAAAAGAGATACACTCAGTTCGGTAGCAAATTTCCGAGGTATCCAGGATGCCCAGTTCCGAAAGGTAACTGCCGCTCTTACAATTCCAAACTGGCAATCATTTCCTACAAGTTGACTAGAAGCAGGTCATGACCAGGGCGATTTCGAAGTTTTTCTTCAATGCAAAACTTGTGATGCAACATCGGCATCGATTTAACTCTTTGCACGACTCTCTCGCAGTGAAAATGAAATTTGCACACCGTTTGAAGACGCAAGATTAATAATACCACACGACACCACCCAGAGATTTTTATCAGTTATTGGTGTGATGTCTTGCCGAATTCGCCAAATATGGCAGGAATGACATCTACTGAATAAGGTCGCATTGTATGTCTCATCCCTCATCAAATGGATGTAATCCACCTGAACTATAATCATTCCTTGAGCATCGACTTGTCTACCTGTGTATAGTAACTTCCTTCTGATTTCATACATTCTGTTAAGGAGTTGTATTTTCTATGTAGAAGGGTGAGCATTAATCTCTACAAGTAACTTCTAAGGAAAAAGAAAGAAAAATTCGTACCATACTCTTTAAAGGCTACCTAAATTCTACTCGGGCATAGTATTTTAATTAGAGCTTAAATTTCCTTGTACATCATCACTGTCAACCATTATGATTCCATTGCTGGACGAAGGTTTCTCCAAGCCTCTTACACAACGGTATGTCATGTGCTGGTCTCCTCCATGTTACTCCCGCATACCTTCGAATTTCATATAAACATCTCCCATGCGGTCTTCTTCTGGGTCTTTTCCTGTCCATTAGAATCCAATCTAAAATTTCGACTGTCCATCGATAGCCTGTTCTTCTGGCATTATGTCCAGCCCATTGCCATTTCAGGGATTTTACTCTGATCATGATGTCTTCCACTCTTGTACATATCGCTCAGTATATTGTTGGAGAAATTATTTTTATATAAAATTTCACACTTTGTTGCTGTTACATTCCAAAAATAAACAGTACATACCATTAAGGGAGAAATTATTTGCCAAATTTAGTTTAAACTGTAGAGTTACATTGCCTAGTACAGATCCATATTTTAAAGTTTTCCTTAATTCATTAGTATGCGCAACTTTGCTACGTATTTGGTTTAACCAAAATTTTGAAATGTACTTGCCTTTGACATTTTATTACTATGATTTGACATGTTATTAATTTAGAGTACCAATGCGTGGATAACGTTTCTTTTTCAGTAAAATAAATAAATTTGAATTTAATAAAAGTGCGTATACTGTAAAAAAGCTCTAATGTAAAATTTTCTTAGTAAAAATTGTACTGTATATTACTGAGGCTTTGTTGCGTATAATCTTAAGTGAAATGAAATGCGTGTGGGATATCTGTATGTCCTTAGTAACTCGTAAGGAGTTCAGATGATTTAAAATGGATAGATTTGTTATCCTTCACTTCATTCAACTTAGTATCTTAAACTTCCTTCAATTTCTGCACTCTGAAAATCCTGTTTCTCTGTAAACGTCTTCGGCGATTTTTATTCCCGAAAGATATAGTTTTGTTTATTTTTTCAGTGATTAAAGATAAAGTGCACTTCAACATTTGGAAAAAGAGTCAACTCTGCTGTTTTTGAAATTATAGCTGCAGTCAGAAGTGAACACGCGATAAGCCCTTTATCGAAGTCCGAAAGAACCTTTCTTTTCCCTGATCAACAGTACTGATTATTTATGAAGAGCAGAAGTCTTGAATATTGGGCCTAAGTCACGTGGTGATTCATTTAGCAATATTTTAAATACACACTGTTTTAATGACCTTAACGTATATATGCATAAACTTTTCCAATTAAGAGGTCGGTGAATCCAGGAAAAAAGAAAACAAAATTGATTGGCGAAAGCATTAGAGATATTAAACAACAAAGGCCACCACTGCCATTAATAATCAGATATGTCTGCTATGAAGTAAATATACAGGGTGTTCGTAAACTTTTTGACAAAAGAAGAGGGGTGATAGTACCCATCAAGACGAAGAATATTTACAATGAAACCTAGGGTCGCATTCCACTCTGAGTGTCAGAAAAGAGTAAAGTTAGATGTCCAAGTTGAACTTTCAACAGTGCAAAGAAAGATAATTGACGACATCATAAGTTACACAATCCCATTTATGGAGGTCATGGACAGACTCAAAATAGATGCTCAAAGTGGCGGCCACGGGTACCGTTGCACAATTCACACTGGCGAATGAAAGATTGGCGCACCCTCTCGAAGACTCCTGGTGTCGTGTTTATCCTGTCCACTGCAAAAAGGATTCTCGCGACGAGATCTTCCACGAAGTCCACAGGCGTCTCGTACACCAAATATTTCATGTGCCCCGAGAAGAAGAGGTCCAGTGGGTTTACGTCCGGGTAGCGTGGAGCACATGCCACAGGTTCGCCACGTCCAATCTACCGTGTGGGGAAATGTGGTATATAAGGAAGTGTCTACTGCACCTTGATGAGCCACTCAGCCGCAATTGTCGATGCTGCGTCTTTTCCCTAGCAATTAACATACGGTAAATGCTTGACGGTGACGGTGATGTTCTGGTGGTGTGCTACTTCTCCGGCACACAAGAAATGACGTCTGAGGTGACGACTTGTGTTTGTTGGACGAATTTCGAAGTTACTCTTTTCTGACACTCAGAGCGGAATGCGACCCTAGGTTTCCTTGTAAATATTGTTCGTCTTGATGGGTACTATCACCCCTATTCTTTTGTCAAAGCAGTTTAGAAACACCCTGTATAAAACGAATACAACGAAAAATGCTTTTAATTGAAAACCTTTAAAATTACACAGTTTCCAGCCATTGTGTATTTTCATTTATTGGATACATCATCATCTTTAGAAGTAATAAAATAAAAGAACAGCGTGTGAATGTAGAAATCTATGTTTATTGTGGTGAAGAAATGCATACTTAGTCTTAATTGACATGAAATCATTTAAACACAAGTGCAAATCCAAATGCAAATGTTTCAAATCATAAGACACCGAAATACTTATATTTGGTGCAACATAGTTTTAATATTAAGCTTAAAATATATAGAAATTCGTTAAAACTTATTTAACATAAGATACCTAAATATTAACTTGTGATATGTAAATTGGAATGCTTCTTTTTCTTTCTTTGATACGTAATATTTTATATTTCAGTTTTGGAAAATTACCGTATGCAGCATCTCTTTCTGTTTTACATAAATTTTAGGTTTTATAAGGATTTGAATTGCTTGCACTCAAACCATTTGAACGGTAATAATATCGAAATCTACATATTTGGCACTTTTGCTATGGCAAGAAAAAATTTGGCCCGAAAAAATGGAAACTAACCATAGTGCTATAAATCCCTTAACGGGAGTAGGTCGCCAACACAACTGCCAGCTGTAAAATCGTTAGAGCCAATCCTAACATTACTTTTAAATTGTATGTTTTTCTGTATTTTAACAACCAAATTCTTAGTAACATAAGGACCTTTAAGAAACCTACGAGAAACAATTTCCCAAATTTTGGTTTGTATATTGTACAGCAAACATTACGTTAGGTAAACCAACATTACTTAACATCCCAAGCTTAGTATGAAACACTGACATACGAGATGATGCTGAAGAGTGCCATTGTTCCATTTTTGAATGCAATTAAACTTGAATCTGTCGCCTATTGGTTGATCATTCAAATTGTTTAAATACTCTATTAACAAAATTGTACTGCTCTGCTCGCTTTAGTGAAAAGGTCGTCTGGTTGAAATCTTGGAAACATTAGTTTTACTTATATAGATTTGTTGTCTGGTATACAATTCCTCGACCTTAATTATTTTACTTAACAGTTTTTATTCAGGTGAGGCAATTCTGAATAAATATAACTTTACAAACGAAACACTTCTCACAATTTATCTTATTTGGTGAGTAACATTAGCTAGATAGGGGAAAAAACTTCCAGAAAAGGAAAATTAATCAAAGTTATTTGAAAACATGTATAAAAATTGAAGGATCTCCTGAATTCTTCAATTAAATAATGCCAAAACACCGGTCCTGTACTAGTTAATTTACTTGGATATCCTGAATCCTTCAATTGCATATATTGCCAAAACACCAGACCTGTACTAGTTAACTTACTACATAAAACGTTTTATGAATTGCCCATTGAAGAGCGATTGCAAAGGAACATAATCTAAAATAACCCAAAATCAAATTTTGAGAACATTTTATATTTTTCATACTTTGAGAAAAATATACTGAACACTTTGAATTTTTTTGGTTAGCTTTTCACAGTTGAAATAAAAGACATAGTCCACACGACCTGTATAGAAGATATGTTTCGTCATTTGGACTTCCTAAAACTCTTTTCCCAGCATTCTCAACAATACTAAATTGAATTTTTCAAGCAAGGCAATCAATTGTGGAGGCATCCGATCCGTAACCAAACGTAACCGTAGCCGCAGGCTTGAATAACGACCATAATATACTTATCTTTGGCTTCTCACTCTGATCTTTGCAGACATTGTGGGTCCTTCGAACTTTCTCCTTCGATTTTTAATTAGAGCATGTAATGGAGCCTCATAGGCATACGGCTCCTTTGGGTAGATCGCAATTTTGTGAGTATACACGAAAGAACACACAAAAGAAAAGAGTGGTCATTTTCCTTTTCATTAAGTTATGTTTTTCCCTTCGTTTCAGGTGGACATTATTTGTGTTAATCAATCAGCTATCATTTGCTCGAATCGAGTTCCCAAATGAAGAATATGCTTGTAAAATAAGAAAAAAACACAGGTAGATTTGTTAAAACGCTGACATTTTGTTTTTTCTAGCTGAAGATTTTCGCCTCATTTCAGAAAAATGCCCAACGAAGATTTGCTTAGGGCTCTTCTGGCTACTCTTTGTGAATCTAAAGAAACTTCTATAAGCAACAGAGGAAAACCTAGATTCGAACTAGATTCTTTATTCATTTGTTAGTAATTAAAACAACTTTTAATATGAGACTATATGTCGAGCGGAATTATTTTTAGAAAGCTAGAGTTGTGAAGGTTTTCTTTTTACATGCTAAATTCCTATGCTTAATAAATATTGCATCATACATCATGATAAATTCCATGTCGTCACTATTTTCATGATTTTGTATACACTCCGGGACAATGAAATTTTCGCTCCTAAAAGAAATCATGCTACAACCGCGAAAATCTGCAAATAGCTAGAGTGCGTGGTGGTATGCAAAGGATCCCAGTCTGTTGCGAGTGCGCATAATAACACACCCTGTGGTGGCGCTGAAAACACGACCCGACAACCGTATAAACCGGCGTTTAGTCAATCCGCCATGAAAGTGAAAAGCACCAGCCGACTTAAGCAAGAATACAGAGTCACAGAAATGTCGGGTAGACGCCAGAGACGTTCATTTACACAACGTACAGACTTTGAGAGAGGCCTGATCATGAGGCTGAAAACTGAAGGGTGGTAGGCGCGAAGTATAGCTCTCCCCATGGATCATGCTAACTATATCGTCCGACTGTGTTGGGAGGAATGGACACGGAAAGGCTCCGCCGCACGGCGGAGCACCTTTGGACGGACCAGGAGGACCACCGATAGAGATGATCGACGGATCGTACGGAAGGCGTCTACTGTACAGGCAGATGTAGTGGCTCCTGTGTGACAACGAAGCATTTCCTGACGCCTTGCGGAAGCGAATCTGCGATCCTAGCGCACCTTACGTGTGCTGTCATTATCACCGGAAAATCTCCGGCTCCGTGTGCAGTGTTTCCCGACCAGAACGACGTGGAACGCCACAGACAGGCGACGTGTGGGGTTTAGCGATGAATTCCGCTTCGTTTTGGGGACAGATGATCATCGTGTCCGGGTGTGGAAGTCCCCGGGTCAACGGCACATTCACAACCTCGCTATCGAGAGCCACACCTCCCCCACTGCAGGTATTATTATCTGTGGCGCCATTGCCCACGATAGCTCATCAGCTCTAATAGAGGTACATGGATTATTGTTGGGCCAGCGGTATTTGGATGAGATCCTACGTCTTCATATGCTCCCATTCCTGGGCAGGATTCGAGGGGCGTTATTACCAGCAGGATAAGGCACGCCCGCACACGGCTCAGGTTACCCATTACTACCTACTTCATGTCCAGACATTTCCATGTCCTGCACGCTGTCGGGACACCTCCCCTATCGAGTAGGTGTGGCACCTATTGAAATTTCGGTTGATGCCGTGCAGCACTATCCGGGATTAGAAGCACACGGTCCAATACGTGAGGGCCAGTATGCCGCAGGACAACACCAGGCGTTTGTTCGCCTCCATGCCGGACCGTATTGCAGTATATATCGCCGCACAAGGCGGTGCGACGTGCTAAATGATCCCTTTGTATTTGTACACAGATACCTCTGCAATTATTCTGCATTTCGATTTCTGCCATCATGTGTAAGCTTCAGCTGTATCATTACGTCCAGATAATTTCAGTTCAATTCGATGCTTCTTTCTTGGTGTACAAATTTCATGATCCGTGAGTGTATTAAGTATTATAATGTTAGTATAATATAGTATTATTATGATTCGGCTCCATATAATATTATGTATAATACGGGTCCTGAAATATTTATGAATTAAAATATAGTAAAATGAAAATGTGACGAACAATATTTGGAACACAATAATAAAAAAATCAAAAACGGTTTACACCCTCTGAAGCTCGGCTTCTTTTTTCTTTCATATCATTCTTGAATTTCAGTAATTAAAGATAGGAATACATATTACACGGCAAAACTTGTTATTGCTAACTAAATATTACACTAGTAAATATTAAAGATTTAATTTTTATTTTTTATTTCGTACTCTTAGTAAACGATACTTACGCATTTTTATTTCTGTCCAATGGTATTAAAACAATGGTTCTGCGTAATGGGTGCAAAAGAACTGGTCTCTCACATATAATGTTTTAGTAATCCTGGAAAATCCTACGAATAGCAAAGCCTGAAGATAAAAAAGAAAATAATTACAAACACCCATATAGTATTAAAAAACTAACTAAAGTGGAAAAGGAGACAGAAACGTAAGAACAACGAAACGGTTGTTATACGGAATAGGCAAATTAGAAGCAAAATAAAATGCCTCCAAACTTCGAAGGAAATATTAAGGGAAACAATTTTTTAGTTGAAATGAAAGTTATATTTCACTAACGAAAGTTCATATCCTTTAAAAGAATAATTTGTAGCGTAAGCCTGCAATTCGCATTCTCTGAGAGAACAAGATGACTTTAGGTAAAAGGGGTATAACGCGCTGATTTCTTAAACCATGTGCAACTATACCAAAGTATGTAGAATTTTCGAATTCTAAAGATTTGAATCAAAAAATTGTACTAAAGATAAGTTAAAGCAACCTGTCTATGCACGATAATCAGTATGCTTTAAAAATTCAATTGTAAGTTAAAAGATGAATGTTATTTGAAATTTAAATCACTAGCTACAGTGTAAAAAAATTACTGTAGAATTTACGGTTTTAAACCGTTTTCCAGGGTGCCAACACAAAACCGTAAAAACTACAGTTTTATGCCGTGTTGGAGCAAAGCTATATCTGTGCTCCAGCAGAATCAACACATTCGTTCTAGCCAAATTTTTGTGTTTTCGTGATTATTTGGACTGTGACTCCCTCCAGCCAAATTATGTGCTGTTTTCTTCATTAAATGCGGTGTTGGAGCAAGCTATAGCTTTGCCCCAACAGCCAAATTCTGTGCTGTTTTCTTCATTAAATGCGGTGTTGGAGCAAAGCTTGGAGCAAAGCTATAGCTTTGCTCCAACACGGCATAAAACTGTAGATTCTACGGTTTTGTGTTGGCACCCTGGAAAACGGTTTAAAACCGTAAAATCTACAATTTTTTTTACAGTGTAACGTTATAATAAGTTAAAAGAAAACGCAAGATCTTTCCGGCTTGCCTCAAACCCATCCTCAGGTAATGTGCAACAGTGCTGTGCTGACATACCAATTAAATACAAGCGGGACCGGTCCCAAGGTACATGAGTTATTACAAATATAACGTAACAACCCATACATCTTGGAACCTGTCCCAACATGACTGTACTCAAGGGGTCGAACATGAAACTACAATAGCGACTGTCACGTGATATGGTACTAGTGGCTATATAAGTAGCACCGCGGATTGAGTTGTAAACGCTTGTGGAAAGAAAAAAGGCAAAAATCTAGGGTTCGGTGTTTTAATTCGATGTCCGTCTACTAACGCGCTGTTCAATTGAGATCTTCAGGACAAAATTGTTGCCTTTAGTCTCTATGGAAAATTTACCTCTGAGTCTCTTACGCTGTGGTCAAAATAATTATTCCACAAATCTTCATGCATATGGTATGGGCTCGCAAAAGGAAGATCGAGAGGTGCTATTTGCAATGCCTATCTACAATCTTATATCTATCAGAAGCATTTGTTGTTATTTTAACATGTTGTTACCAGAGGTTAAGGGGAAAATATTCGCTTTCACCAAAAAATATTAAATAATATGTAAAAAGGTTATCTGCGATTAAAAACTCCGTGCTTGGAAGAAACATGTAACAACGAATATGCACAAGGCCTACCGTCTTGATACGTCTGCTATCATAGAAACGTTTTAATTTCTTCGAATATTTTTAAATCGTGATATTTTTTTATTCGGTTGATTAGAAACAAATAGTTTTAAGATTTAAGAAAATGTGTTCTTGAGGAATTTTTCCGAATACAGTTTATACAAGATAAAGTGTGATTTTTTTTATCGCAACCACCGCGTGCTCTGGAAAGCTTATACTTCCAAAGGAACGAGTGGTCGTGATGAACCGCACAATGAGCATGTAAAATAAAAAAGCACCAAACCATTAAAAAGGCTTCAAAAGCATTCTATTTTTTATTTAGACATCAAGAACTGAACAGAAAATTGGAGGTTGACATTGAAAGAACAATTTTTCTTGCATTGTTCAAAAAATACTTTACTCAATCTACAGTTTAACATAAAATATGCATTCTCCAAATGAAAAGGTTAAGAAATTTGGTTTCGTTTTGCAGTAAATATTCTAAATTATTTTTTATATATTTATATAATGGAAAAGTTTTCTTCGTAGTCCAGTAGAAATAGGATTCTTTGGATTTATCCAGTTTATCTCGATTTTTGTGCTTATATCTTATTCCATGTTCAAATTTTTCATTGTTCTGGGTTCTTGCTTATCCATTTAGACTGCTGGCTTCCTACCACAATGAAAGTGAGTTTAAATTACCTGTAATTTCACGAAGCATTAAGTAGCCCTTCGAATTTAAACGATAGTTTATACCTGTGCTTATTGTTTGTCTGTTCTAAAGTTTTGCAATTGATGCCTTCGATTTTTGGA
Organism: Macrothele yani; assembly: GCA_039090855.1. Lineage (NCBI taxonomy): Eukaryota > Metazoa > Arthropoda > Arachnida > Araneae > Macrothelidae > Macrothele > Macrothele yani. Next base: position 136,399,254 of record CM077034.1, read on the forward strand.
GGAACATCGTTTAAAACAAGAGTACAGGAAAAGGTTTTCTGTAGAAAATTGATTAAAATGTAATATTCGGCTACAGAAAAAGACTATCTAAATGTGAAATATATTTGCGATAATACGGAAAATATGCATAAAGCATATTTTCTAAGCAGTATCATATTATTTCCATCATTAGACATTTTGATTAAACAACACAGCAAAAGTAGTTTGTGGTATAAATGTGGATAGAAATATTGGACAAAATTAAAATAATATCCATTCAAATATTGGGCAACCTTAAATGAGTGTTATCTTTACACACTTACAGTGAAATGATATAAGAACTGCGAAATGTGACTATCTCGCAATATTTTGAATATAATGTCACTACTGGAGAGTAGTCAGATTGTCCAGCATTGATCATTGAATTCATAACTGTACGAATCGCACACCAAGTAAGCAAATATTTCGTACAGTGTATTCCTTATAGTTGTCACGTAGGACAGTTCGGTCGGTGTTGAAGGTAATTATTATGTTTCATTTAAAGCAGCTATTCTCAAAGTGTGTGCCTCAAAATTGCGTTTGTGCAGCGATAAAAAAGAAATAAAAAAATATTTTTTTAATGAAACTGGAGAATAAGAGGACATATAAAATATGAACTACATATTTTCAAGAGCTTTATTTATTAACATAAGAGGTAAAAGTAAAATGTAAGTGTACTAACTGCAATGGTAAAAATTAATGAGACATAATTACATTTTCATAATTCAATGTGAAGTATGGCCATGTTTGTTATCTCACAATTGTTAAATACGGTGTCGAGTGCTAGACAAACACACCTGTAATTCTTCATCAACAGAAAGAAGCCTCTCCCGTTCCTTGTTTTTAATGTTGTGCAATGCGGAAAATCCCTGCTCGCACAAGATAATCAAGAACTGTACTATTGTAGATAGAGCATCTTCTGATAACACTGAGGACTCAGTGTTTGCCAATATCCGGAAATGAAGTAGGTTTGCTTAGGTGAACTTCAGTTGAAAAATTCGAACAACGTGAAATTCGGCCAATTCTTCCGTCATCGCGGGAGCGTTTGAGAAATTTCACAATCTACGATTAGCCTAATTGACCTAGGCAGGCCTAATTGACCTCCAGCGCACCGCTGCCACCTACTTTGCGGTAGTGCACCACATGGCGAAACAATGAGCCTCGAGATAATAAATTTTGAGAAATACGGCATTAAATTAAATAAAGAAATGTAAATATTAAGCCTGCTTTTCTTCGGGGAAGCAGTTAGTGTATTACATCTACTGAGCTAGATTGTGAGTGATTAGCCGGTTTTTCTTTTAGCTTTTAATGTAATTAAGCTCTATGTTTCGAAATTTTTGATTTCATTATCATCAACATACATATTCTCTTTTCGTTTCTGCAACATATTAGCCTGACAACACCATGATGTTTTTTCCATAGTGTTTTCAAGAGAGCCTTTTTTCCAAATACACTTGTGTCCAAAAGTTAAGTTTAACCAACAAAGAGTGTTAAATTGCATAAACGAGAAGGCACAATGGAAAATATTGTTTACGGTAAATAGATATATTAGTGAAGAGCTAAATACACCTTACCAATCACATAATAAAACATACCAACTGTCCAAAGTAACGAAAACAGATGGAATTTTGTTGAGGCGTTTTTGAATTTTTTTAAGTCCAATTGTGAATTTGTAAATCCTATTGTGAAGCCTTACAGAGACGCAAGTGTCACACCGATGTCTGATGCTGTTGAAAAGGAAAACAAAAAGACTGGGTGGAAGCAAATCCCACTCTTGTCGAAGAGCATATCGGAGAATATGGAGCATAAAGTACTGGCAGAAGGTTGACGAACTGCAATTTAGGTCCACAATGCATCACATGCCTCAATTATCATATTTGCAAATTTCGATATGGATATTCCCATAATAATTTTTGCATATTTGCATATTCCAGATAATCCACACTTTTTATTACACTTCTGTCCCCATTATTGTGTTCTAAAATGACTTATTTAACTATCCTCAAATTCTGGACAGTAGTGTACATCACAGAATAATAATTAAAGCTTGCAATACGGGTTATTTTCTTTGTATTGAAACATCTCTGGTGGAGCTAGGGAACTATATCTTGTAAACAACTTAATGTTTATTATTTATTCTGTTCTCCAGGTATTAGGTGGCGTTTCAGGATTAATTTTGAAATGTGGTTGAGCGGTGGCGTCAGTGTGATATATTGTTATACTCTCCTACTATACCCTTCCCTCTCTTACTGTCCTACTGTCTTACATTATTCAAACGTTTCACTGCGTTGTTTTCTGTTTAACTTGCACCCGTTTTTTGAATACGTCCCCAAGAAATCCATTTATATCAGCCCCGGTTTCGCAATGGTCTAAGCGCTGGCTTATGAACTTTCGTCTGGAATGGTCCGGGTTTGAGTCCCTGTGCGGCAGGGATATTGTGTTTGTCTTACGGCACTGGCTCTCTGATTTCCCTGGAACCAGTGGCCCTAAATTAGGGAAGGGTGGCTCTAAATAGCAAGTAAAGTTGCATACGATGTCGTTAAACAATCCACTGCTGGATAAAGCTCTCCACAAGTATCTTGCACAATGGTCTGTCTTACGCCAGTCTCCTCCATGTCATTCCAGCATGCTTTCGAATTTAAGATTGCAAACATTTCGGCCTATATTACGTTTCAATGTGATTTGGAAACTTGTATTTTTGTTGTGCTGAATCAAGGATCGTATTATCCATTACATAATAAAATATACTTTTTTGGAGGTGATATGTACTCGCTGTAGCTGAATCAAAGCTGAAAATAGCCATATCCCTTGGGTAGTCACATGAGTGAGAAATCTTATTGCTTCTAATATTATTCTTTTTTTTTTTTTGGTTGGAGGTTTAACGACTACCGTGAGCAACTCAATGGAGTATGAGCTATTCCCTAATTAAAAGCCTCTGGTTCCAGTGAAGGGAGCGAGTCAGGGCCGTAAAACAAATTCAACATCCATGCCTCACCAGGATTGGATCCCGGACCCATTTCGGCAATGGCATAAATACCACCCCCGCAAGATACATGTACTTGGAGTGCCACTTTTCCAAAATAAGAAATCAACGGTGCCAACGTTTTGTACTAGTTTTGTACAACTTTGTACACCACCGGAAGTGGTACTTTTTGTCTCTCTAAAAGTAGCATTCCAAGTACATGCTAGAGTGCCACTTTTTCAAAATCGAAAATAAATACTGCCAAAGTTTTGTACTAGTTTTGTACACTCAAAACAAAATTTTGTACACCACCAGAAGTAGTACTTTTTGGCTCTCTAAAAGTGGCACTCCATGTACAAGCTGAGTGCCACTTTCTCAAAGTCGAAAATACCTACTGCCAAAGTTTTGTACTAGTTTTTGTACACCACCGGAAGTAGTACTTTTTGGCTCTCTAAGAGTGGACCTCCAAGTACATGCTGAGTGCCACTTTCTCAAAATTGAAAATAAATACTGCCAAAGTTTTGTACTAGTTTTGTACACCCGAAAGAAAACTTTGTACACCACCGGAAGTGGTACTTTTTGACTCTCCTTTGTGACCCATTAGCATGTACTTGCAGTGCCACATTTCCAAAAAAAAAACGCTGCCAGAATGTTGTCCTAGTTTTGCACAGTTTTGAGTTTTGTACACCCAAAAGAAAATTTTGTACACCACTGAAAGTGGTACTTTTTGACTCTCATTTGTAGCCTTGTAATTGGAGTGTCAATTGTAGTGTCACTTTTCCAAAGCAAAAACAAACACTGCCAGAGTGTTTTCCTGGTTTTGTGCAGTTTTGTACATCCAAAAGAAAATTTTGTACACCACCGGAAGTGGTACTTTTGGACTCCCCTTTGTGGCCCTCGAGCATGTAATTGGAGTGCCACTTTTCCAAAAACGAAAAAAACACTGCTAGAGTTTTGTCTTAGCTTTGTACAGTTATGTACACCCAAAAGAAAATGTTGTACACCACCGGAAATAGAACGTTTTGACTCTCTTTTGTGGCCCTCAAGCATGTACTTGTAGTGCCACTTTTCCAAAAACGAAAATAAACACTGCCAGAGTGTAGTCCTAGTTTTGTACAGTTTTGTACACTGAAAAGAAAATTTTTTACACCACCGGAAGTGGTACTTTTTGATTTTCCTTTGTAGCCCTCGAGCATGTACTTGTAGAGCAACTTTTATAAAATTGAAAAAAAAACCACTGAACCACTGTCAGAGTGTTGTCCTAGATTTGTACAATCAAAAGAAAATTTTGTACACCACCGGAAGTGGTACTTTTTTACTCTCCTTTGTGGCCCTCGAGCATGTACTTGGAGTGCCACTTTCAAAAATTGAAAAACAACACTGTTATCATGTTCTCATAGTTTTGTACACCCAAAAGAAGATTTTGTACACCACCTGAAGTGGTACTTTTTGACTCTTGATTTTCGAAGCAGTAGCTTAAATGGCTAACTAATTTGATTAATATTCCTAGTTCGTTGCATATAAAACACACTTTTGTAATAACCCAGTAGCCAGACGGCCAAATTGAAAGAATCAGCAAAAGGATTTATGTTTAAAATCTCCTTTCCCTTAATTTTCCACTCAATGAATGTTCGAAGGTCATCTATATAAAAAATCGTCACATTGTGATTCATCATTAGACAAAAAATAGCTCTTAGATCAACATATAGCAACAAGAGGTATTCGTTTAAATTTTCTTTATATCAGTTCCCCACAATTGCTTGTAATATTTCTCTCTCTACACCCCCCCCATTATTTACAATCAAGGTTGTCTCTATAAATTTTGCTGTGACTCACTGTCAGTGTCGCTAAAATGTACAAGCTGTTTAGGGAAGTAACGAACTCTTCAGTGGGAAAATGTTTAGTTTAAAAGCAACTCGAAAGGAGGGTTAAGTTACAGGTATGCGTCACAGACTGAAATTCAAGGAATTTGAATTTCTGCGCAAGGCTTTTTTAATCTAGTGGTTTTCAGTTTAAACAAAAATTTTTATATTTAAGCATTGCTTTGTAGAAATAAAAAGATATTCAGTGAAACTTCGGCTATGCGTACTCCAGTTATATTTTTTTGACATTTATACGTAGTTCTGCATTAGTCCTTATATTTTACTGTATTTTCTAAGCTTTTCCAATTCGATAATAGCTAATTAATTCATTTTTACGCTTTTTTCGATGTACATAAATTTTGTAATTTCTGATTATCACAAACTCACAGTTCTTTGATTCGCTTACGTATACGTAACCGGTATATCATAAGTTTGAGAGATTCGAGACAGCGTTACTGAGTTCCTGGTGCAGCCAATATTGAACCTTTATCCCATCACAGAAGGGTATGCTGTTTACTTTCGGTCAGCGTTGTTGTGTTACTTCTTCGAGCAAAGTTGAACCTTGATCTCATCAGAGAAGGATATGTTGTTTAGTTTTAGTTTGGATGCAAAATTTATTTCGCAAACTTTGCTTGGAATAAAACGTGCTCTTAGGCAAGCTACAACTCTTGGCATGGTGCTGACGTTTTTTTGTTGTTGTAGTTCAGCCATGAAATAGATGGTGCAAAACTGAATAACGTTCATAGTTATGTGTTTTCTCTGACTTTGACAAATTTTAAACAAGCAAATATTAGAGAATATTTTATACAATACTATTGAGAAATCAACTTGTAAACAATTTGCTTTGAAAAGAGCGATGCTAATAAAGAAGAAGTAATAGGGGTACGAATATAAAACAAAATAACATTCGGATTTACTACAAAGTTTTTAAAAAGTAAAGATTTTTTTTTTCATGTATTGAAAATGCGGAATTGTACGTAATCGTTTTGTCATGTAGTTTTTAAAATATTTGGCCAAACTTTGGGAACTTATTTTACCGCCATTTTGGTGATAAAAAAATCATATAAAGGGCCGGAAACTTTTTCCCGCAGCGTTATCCCCCATGAGCATGGGCGTCCGCTGCAACTTTTCCGGGGGAGAGAGCAAACAGGTATACTCCCACTCTCATAATTCTTGCTTAAATTTATAATACCCCTGCGTCTTTATATGGCATAGTGGGGGTTAGGCCAGGCGAGTGCATCGAGCCCATAAAGCTAGGGAGTGGGTTCGGAGCACTGTTAGCCCCTCCCCCCACCCACCCTACCCGAAAAGTTTGGGAACTTGGACACATCTTTCTTTCTATAGTCAATATGTAGTATTGAAATAACGGACAATAATAATAGTTATGTCATTTTCCAATTACTGGCCACTGATTATTCATATCTGAGTCAAAAGTTTAACATTACTGTAGGCTTCTTGCTAAATATAATAATAAACTTAATACAGTCTTTTTGTATGGAAACATTAACTTGGGGTTACATAAAACAATTGCACTGCTCCATCGTCCTTTATTGAGTATGAGTATAAACCCCCTTTTTATTATAGACATTTATCTGTTTATTTTTATACCCAATTCGATTTTCTGTTTCTTGCACTTTAGAAGAGATGCTATGAAATAAAAACTGCAAACGCCTTGGTTTTGTCCAAATCTATCAATCACATTTTGAATGAGTTCATGTTTATTATCAAAAACCTTTTCTCGATGAATACTCATCATGTACAGTCCAGATAAACGTCCATCTGCCATTTTTGACCTTAACCAGGTTTTTAACCGTTCTCATAATGCGGGAGGACCTCTCCACTGGGCCGGTTGTTACTGGTAAGGTTTGAGCAATAAGAATAGTCTGTCGAACAGAAGGAAACAAATCAGTGTGTTTGAGCAACCCTAAAGTTCGTCTTTACATCCATCATCTTGTTTCTTCCTTCCTGACCACATTTCAACGGTTATAGATAGGTTTTGTTCATGTGCGTAATTAATAGTTAAATTTAGCAAATGTTAAAATTAAGGTAAATATTGACTTTAGGTGAAAATTAAAATTTGAAAGACGGGTGGATGCATTTCGAAACAAAAAGTAAATTCAATCAATTAAGGCCATGATAAATGAAAATAAAATGCAATGGAATTAGGACATTCCAAAAGTTATTATTGAAAGTTTGCGTTGTTTGAATTTATGATGAGCTGTGACACCTGCAAGTGTAAAATAAGTAATTATTGTTTAAATGTGTACCAAATTTTTGAACACTAAAAAATGGATGGTACACTTTGGAAGCACTGATATCCTAAGTGAAAATCCCCCAGATATGTGGCGTCAGTTGAATAAACAAATACATCGCACTTTCCACGTTTTACCAACACACAGCATAACAATTTTTCAGTTGCTGCATGTCCTACACATTGAAGCTATTCGGCTCTTTGGCTCCGGGTTGTAATACGATCGCTCTGCAATCGTCTTATCGGTGCACTGCTGAAGGAAAGTGCGGGGCCACATGGAGATTCCTCGTGGAGGATGTGGGTCCAACAATTGTCGGTGGTTGTACTAAACTAGGTAATTATAGCCTTGATGTTTTTCTTAACACTCACGGATACCCGTCACAGTAGCATCTGTAAAGAGATCGTTTTCCAAATTAAAATTTGTAAAAACTATTTGAGAAGCATCATGTCACAAGATAGGCTGCAGGAATTGTCATTGCATAGAAAGGCAGTTTACCAAAAGAATGAACCTAAACGCTTAATAATTTCGCCAAAAAAAATGAAGGCTAGAAAAAAAGACTTAGTCCTAAAAACATGAAAATTTCCACGTCTCGCATATTTTTTTTTCCAATTGTATTTTAATCATGAAATTATAATTTATATTATATCTATATTATGTAGTTATATTGTACACTCAGTGGTCGAAGTGGCACAGAGCTACTGCCGGTATGGTGTAGACCATGGATCCACATAGTATAAATAAAAGGTTTCGAAAGAAATACATACCATTCCGTATAATTATTTCAGTTTTTTTTTTGTTTTTTTTGGTATTGAAAAATTAATGTATATAATATTATAAAATTAATGTAAAAATTAAAAAAACTTCATTGAAGGGTTTGTGGTCTCTGTCAGTCTCAGCTGCTAATTATCAATTGTATCCGTTAAAAATGTCATTTGCCGATTTTTGCGTTAAAATTTGTGCTTTCATCCTAATATCTTTACGTAGTTTGTGAAGGGTTTATAATTTATTACATATCGGGAGGGTAAATAACGTTTTTTTAACTGCCGGTATGCTCACTTCCATTTTTGTTAACTACCGGTATGCCATACCGGCCCATTTCGAACACTGGGTATAATACTCGTATATTTGTAAACATCACATACCTGCACATTGCATTTCCACAAGCACTCTTTTTTTCCTGGCCTGCATTGAAGTTTTGTTGTACATGCAAGTTAATATCTGCAGCTACGAAACCCATATTGCATTCTTTCAGTGTAGAATACTGAATTCCCGGTTTGTATACAACCATATCCAATAACGATCACTAAAGTCTCATAGTCAACCTTAAACATTTAAATATATTTTACCGAATTCGTTTCAATGCGATAAAACCTATATTCATGGTTATGCATCTGACATCTGACCGTGTTAAATCTGACTGGCTGATTGATAACCTTGCATTATATACTTCTGTTCAAAAATTTATATTTGAAAGTTAAAACTACAGGGCTCTATAGGTAGTTCCTTTAATTTACCAGACAGTCTCCCTAACTTTCTGACATCCCCATTTCCCCAAAACAAATACCATGTAATACACATCCTCCCTAGTGTCCGAAATCCTGGGAAAATTATTATGCTTAGGGGTGCTGAAATGAACTTTCCGGTGTTGCACAAGTGGTGCTAGTTACGCCACTGCGAATGCGCCAAGGTGTTTTGCAACTTCCCCCGCCCCCAACCTTGATCGCCATGGCTGCTAGACTAGAAGCGATGATACGCGCTGATTTCAATTCCTTTTCCTCGCGTTTTCGAAATGCTTTTGCTGAAAGCATTGCTTAACAAAGCAACAAAAAACTGTTTCTTTTCTTCCTTTACTATAAAAATGAAGGCTCCGACAATTTCTTAGTTTATACAAGACAACCGCACAAAAATTTGCGACCTTGAACAAAAAAAAGTTGCGTATAATGAACACTAAAACAGCTGGTTGTGTATAATGAACAGGAGTAAAAGTACGAAATAAACTGGAAAAAGATAGTAGCGTTCACTTCCGAATTTCGAAAATGATACTCTAGGAGCATGCTGGACAACCAAAGAGAACCATCGCCGGAGGGGTACATAACTCTCTTTTGTCTGTGCAAAACTAGTACACCATTCTGCAGCTACGCATTTCGTTTCGATTTTGGAAATATGGCACTCCAAGTACATGCTCGAGTGCCACAAAAGGAGATTAAAAAGTTCCACTTCCGGTGGTGTACAAAAGTTTCTTATGGGTGTAAAAAACTGCACGAAACTAGGACAACACTTTGGCAGTGTTTATTTTCGTTTTTCCAAAAGTGGCACTCAAAGTACATGCTCCAGGGCTACAAAGGAGAGTCAAAAAGTACCACTTCAGGTGGTGTACAAAATTTTTTTTTGGGTGTACAAAACTGTACAAAACTAGGACAACACTCTGGCAGTGTTTTTCTTCAATTTTGGAAAAGTGGCACTCTAAGTACATGCTCGAGGGCTACAAAGGAGAATCAAAAAGTACCACTTCCGGTGGTGTACAAAATTTTCCTTTGGGTGCACAAAACTGTACAAAACTATCACAAAACTCTGGCAGTGTTTTTTTTTTCAATTTTGGAAAAGTGGCACTCCAAGTACATGCTCGAGGGCTACAAAGGAGAGTCAAAAAATACTACTTTTTGACTGTCCTTTTTGGCCCTTTGGGGTGTACAAAACTGTACAAAGCTAGTACAAAAATTTGGCAGTGTTTATTTTTGATTTTGAAAAAAAAACCATGTACTTTGAGTGCCACTTTTAGAAAGCCGAAAAGTACTACTTCCGGTGATGTACGAAATTTTCTTTTGGGTGTACAAAACTTTGGCACCATTTATTTTTGATTTTGAAAAAGTGGCACTCCAGCATGTACTTGGAGTGCCACTTTTAAAGAGCCGAAAAGTACCACTTCCGGTGGTGTACAAAATTTTCTTTTGGGTGTACAAAACTGTACAAAACTAGTACATATCTTTGCAATCGTTGATTTCTTACTTTGGAAAGGTGGCACTCCAAGTACATGTATCTATTAATATTGGTTTTGGCGTATTTTTCGCTTAAAGACTATGAGTTGTATATATATATATATATATATCATCATCATCATCATTGTCAACCATTATCAATCCACTGCTGGACGAAGGTCTCCCCAAGTTTCCTCCACAACGGTCTGTCTTGTGCCAGTCTCCTCCATGTCACCCCTGCATACTTTCGAATTTCATTCACCCATCTCCCATGTGGTCTTCTTCTGGGTCTTTTCCTGTCCCTTGGAATCCAATCTAAAATTTCGGCTGTCCATCGATGATCTGTCCTTCTGGCAGTATGTCCAGCCCATTGCCATTTCAGGGATTTAACTCTGATCATGATGTCTTCCACTCTTTGTCATTTTTCGGATCCACGAGTTCCTCTTCTTATCTCTCCTGGTTACACCAAGTATGCACATCTCCATGCATCTTTGAGTTGTCTGCAGCCTTTGTATGTCTCTTTTAGTTAAGGTCCACGTCTCTGCACCATACGTAAGCACTGGAAGGATGCATTGATCAAACACTTTTCTTTTAAGACATAATGGCATATTGCTCTTGAAAATTATGCTGTTTCTTCCAAAAGCTCTCCAGGCAAGTTTTGTACGCCGATTAATTTCTTCACCAATGTGACCCTCACTTGATACCTGCTGTCCAAGATAAACGTACGTGTCTGTTATCTCCAGCTTTTCTCCATCAATCGATAAATCTTCATTTCTTGTAAAAGCATTGAACATCACTTTTGTCTTCTGAAAGTTCATTTTTAATCCCACTTCTTTACTCTTGTCAGCAAGTTCCTGGATCATACTCTGCAGCTCTGATGGGGTAGTTGCAAAAATGACTACGTCATCAGCAAAACGAAGGTGGGTTAGATAATCTCCATTAATCTTTATCCCCTTGTTTTCCCAGCTCAGCGACTGAAAAACACCCTCCAATGTGGCATTAAAGAGCTTCGAGATATGGTGTCACCTTGTCTCACTCTTTCCAATTTTTACGTGTGTTGTATTTTCAAACAGCCTAATCTTTGCACTTGCATTTTCATAGATGTTATTAATAATATTAATGTATGCATCTTCAATACCGCAGGTTTTCAGAGCCATTGTAACTGCTGATGGTTTCACCGAATCAAAGGCTTTTTCATAATCGATAAAAGCCATGCACAATGGAAGTTCATATCTCCCTGCTCTTTCAATTAGTTCTCTCAGCACGTGGATATGATCTATTGTGCTGTAGCCACTCCTGAATCCAGCTTGTTCTCTCGGTTGAGCCATGTCCAGTGTTACCTTCAAGCGGTGTGAAAGAACTTTAGTGAAGATTTTATAAACTCCTGATAGGAGGCTGATAGGTCTGTAGTTTCCGAGATCCTCAATGTCACCTTTCTTATGTAGCAGGATCATTGTAGCTGTGTTCCAATCCTCAGGAATCTTTCCTTCATTAAGGCATCGAGTGAAAATTTGGGCGAGTACTGTATTGATTTCTCCACTTGCTTCTTGTATGATGTCCACAGTAATTACATCTTCTCCTGGAGCTTTTTCCTCGCTTCATGTTCTTGATTGCATGTGCAACTTCTGCTGGAAGGACTGGAGGAACTCTGGTACTGGTATCTTTCATGATGTCTGGAGTGCATATATCATCCCTTTCATATAATTTGGAGTAGAAATCTTTCACTCTTGTAAAAATTTCGCCTCTATTTCTTGTTACAGAACCATCTTCTTTTCTCAGTGCCATAATCTGTTTTCTTCCCTTACTGAGATGTCCCTTTGCTATCTTTAGGCTTTGGTTGTTTTCAATTGCTTTCCTCACTAGTTCACAGTTGAATTTCCTTACGTCTTCAGTGATACTTTTTCTTACTGTCTTGCATAGCTCTATATATTCCACTTTGGAAGTCACATCTTCTTTAGTTGTCCTCATCTCTCTTCTTTTTTGCATCAACATTTTGGTTTTTCCTGATAATTTGTTCACATGCAACTTGTTCTTAGACCCAGCTAATTTTGTTGCTGTTTCCATAAGAGCTTTGGTTACTTTTCTGTTAACTTCAGAGATGTCCACTTCTTCCGATGTTAGGCCTTCTAAAGCAGAGAACCTGTTCTTCAGTTCTAACTTGAAGGTATTATGGTGTTTTTTAAGGTTGGTTATGTCAATAGATTTTGTTTGTTTAATGAGCTTGCCACGTTCAAGTTTAGTATTGAGGTGCATCTTACATCTCACCAATCTATGGTCACTACCTGTGTTGAACTTGTTTAGCACACTGCAGTCTTCTATGACGAATTTTTTGTTACACATAATAAAATCAATTTCACTTGTCGTCCCATTTGGATGTCTCCATGTCCATTTCCTGTGTGGCTTTTTCTTGAAGAAGGAGTTCAAGATGAAAAACCCTTCTGCCTCTGCAAACTCAACGAGAGTATTTCCACGCTGGTTTCTGTTGCCATGACCGAATTTACCTACTGAAGTTTCATTCTGTTGCCGTTGCCCTATTTTTGCATTGAAATCTCCCATAATTATTTTCAAGTGCTTCTTACCTTTATTATTTAGATGACAAATTTCCTCATAAAATTCTTTCAATTTCTTCTTCAGGATGACTTGTGGTGGGTGCATAAGTTTGAATAATCTGAGCCTGGTATCTTTTCGAGAGTTGGATAACAAGTCGTGCAGCTCTGTCAGAGGAACTTTCAACTTCTACAACTTTATCCTTTAGTTTCTTGTTTATTATAAATCCAACACCACTAGTTCTGCCAGTATCTGTCCCACGATAGTAGAAGAGATGTCCACTTTTCAGTTCGATGAGATCTTCTCCTTTTCTCCTTACCTCACTTAGCCCCACGATGTCCCACTTGATCCTTTGTAGTTCCTCTCTCCAATTTAAGAAGCCTTGAATCAGAAGATAGGGAGCGTCCATTGTAAGTAGCCAAGGTCAGCATCAGATGGCAGCCTAGTCCGGTCCTCCGGGGATTCTTAGCACCCTCTGCCTTCATGTCGCACTGGCCGCTGCCTTGGCCAGGTACATTCCAGCTGCCGGAGACTGAGGGCCAAGATTTAAGTTGTGGAATCATTTTGGAGGGGTTTGGCCATAACTCACCACGCTGGCCAAGCGGGTTGGTGAGTGTGGGATAGAATTTCCTCTAATCCCGATGGTATAGTTGTACCGCTATGGGCGGTCGTCAGAGCCCCTTTAGTGGGAACAGGATGCACCACGAGAAGGCGGGGTTGACATTTGTCAAGGAGAGGCTGTGATGTTACGCATCACCTGACCTTACATCCCATATATATATATATACATATATATATATATACATATATATATATATATATATATATATATATATAAAGATTCAGCTGTTTGGGAAAACAGCACACATAAGAATTGAAAAGGAATGAGACAAGGTGACACCATATCTCCCAAGCTCTTTAATGCAACATTGGAAAATGTCATTCTATCACTGAAATGGTAAAAGAAAGGAATAAAAGTTAATGGAGATTATCTAACTCCCTTTCGTTTTTCTGATAGCGTAGTCATTTTCGCAACTACCCCGTCATAGCTGCAGAATATTATCGAGCAACTTGCTGACAAGAGTAAAGAAGTGAGATTAAGATGAACTTTCTTTTACCAGAAATGGAGATTTATCGATTGAGGGAGAAAAGCTGGAGATAACAGAAGCGTACATTTATCTTGGACAGCAGATATCCAGTTAAAGTCATATAGACGAAGAAATGAATCGGGGCGTAAAACTTGCCTGGAGAGCTTTTGGAAGAAACAGCATAATTTTCAAGAGCAATGTGCCATTATGTCTTAAAAGAAAAGTGTTTTGCATCCTTTCAGTGCTTACATATGCATCCTTCCAGTGCTTACATATAATGCAGAGGCGTGGACCTTAACTGAAAGAGACATACAAAGGCTTCAGACAACTCAATGAGGGATGGAGAAGTGCATGCTTGGTGTAACCAGGAAAGATAAGAGGAACTCGAGGATCAGAAAAATGATAACAGTGGAAGACATCATGATCAGAGTAAAATCCGTGAAATGCCAAAGGGCTGGACATACTGCCAGAAGAACAGACCATCGATGGACAGCAAAAAGTTTAGATTGGATTTCAAGGGACAAGACAAGACTCAGAAGAAGACCACATGGGAGTTGGGATTATGAAATTCGAAAGTATGCGGAAGTAACACGGAGGGAACTGGCACAAGACAGACCGTTGTGGAAGAGGTTTGGAGATACCTTCGTCCAGCAGTGGATTGATAATGGTTGACATTAATGATGATATATATATAACTCAAGTTCAAAGTTGGAATGTTTTTCGCGAGATTTTTACATATATTTAAGACACAGTGTGCTTACATCCTGCTTCATTTTAAATTGCTCCTTTTACTTGAAGTTACAAAATTCCATTTTTTTGCGATGCGTGAAGTTCGTATATATGTTCGAATTGACGATGTCACTCATACACACTGATATCTTTTTACGATTAAGAGGTTTTACTCCCTCCAAAGTTAAGAATTTATATCCTACTATAACGGCTTTTTTTAAGTATGAATGATCCTTGATCTTTATTTTTTTTTATTTGACTCCAAGTTAAAATTTGCATGCATTTAGTGAAATGCATTTATATATACCTCAGATTTAGTGTGTACTTTTACCCGCTTCCTGTTAAAATCTTCTATTTTCCCAAACTTTAGAATTTCAGTCTTTCTTAAAGTGTGGAATTCTCATATATTTTTAGGTGACTGATTCAGCCATACATACTAATATCTTCTTGCTGTTAAACTCTGTTATTTCTCTAAAAGGTGAAAATTTCAGTACCCTACTGCAATTGAGAGAGAGAATACATTATTCTTGATTTTTCTTTTTCTTGACTTACCGTCTTTGGTTTAACGACAATTCAAGTTTAAAATGACTTGTGTTTTGCAAAATGCATATATATATATAGGTTAAAAGTCTCAGCCTTTTTTCAACTGTGCAGTTCGTATATGTGTTTGCGTTGACAAATTCTTTGATACATAGTAATATATTTTACTGTTAAATTGGTTTATGTTTTTAAAAGTTTAAAATTCTATTGCAGTAGCTTTCTTGAAGCATGAATTTTCTTTAATTCTTTTTTTAATTAAGCATTTTCCTTTTGTCTCACACATCTTTTTCTTAACGAATAATGTTTAAAGTCGCATGTCTTCTATGAAATAGTATATGTGCATTTAAGATGTGTAGGGTACTTTTTTCCGCTTTTTGTTGAAGAAAAAAATGTTTAAAAAAAAACATTTGGGGGATGGAGAGTCAACCTCCACGTGGTATCCCCTGGGTAACGCTAATTGACTCTGTCGATTTTATCAAGTAGAAATCAAAGCTCATATATTCCACTACGAAGATCTTCAGCCTTCGAAAGATTTCTTTTCATCCAGCATTTGCCAAAACCTTTCAGCACCTCCCAGTATGAAATTTCTGTGCTCCGCCAATCACCCTGTCATGCAAAGTCCAAGTCGTGAGCTCAAAAGGACCGTCAACAAACAAAATTAAGATCAAGGCAAAAAAACCTACAATTTCTATCAAAATGTCAAACATATTTAAATCGTCCTCAAAGGCAAAGAAATTATGCCTGAATTTATAAGGTCACATGATATATTCCAAAAGCAACCGTTACATACCAGAACGTAATCTATACACAAGGAGCAAATTTAAGGAAACAAGGTGCCAGGGGGGTTGGACAGTATTTTGGGACCTCAGAATAAGTGGAACACCTGGGAGTTCCCTGTGAGTGGATGAATCAGAAGCCGTGGAGAACACATCCCCAAAAGATGATGCGGAAGCAATAAAAATATCTCCACGGTATTGAAGTGTGTATTCCATGATTCATGGACGAATCAGTGTTAGAAGGAAAATGTAAAAATGCATTGTTGAAAAATTGATGCAAGTTCAGTTCTGCTTTAATATCCCCAACCCCCAGGTTTCAGCTTGTAGAAAATATATCGAATTAGCGGGCAAAATAATATGATCCAAATGTCATGATTCAAACGAATTCTTTAATTATGAAAATGTCCCCCAATTTCAGATGTGTACAAAAAAACTGCAGTAATGCTTTCGAAAGATTTGAGAATGGTTTACGGGTGTTTATTTATTTTTGCGGACTCCTCTTAAAGAATTGAAAAAAAATTGAGGTTTTTTTTTTCACAGTGTATTTCCTTATAGTTTTTGCTGTGCTATCTGCAAAAAGAAAATCAACTGTAGGACACCGTCAATACTTCGAGCAGCCTTCATATTTCTGGGACCCTTGAAATTACGGGTCTCAGGGATGCAGACCCCGGGGACCCGTAATTTCAATCATTGCCTTCACCGATGAGAAACGTTTTATGCTTCATCAAACGTTAGCGTGTAAGGCGAGAAACATCGGAGAACAAACTCTCTTTCACCACTGCTGGAAGTACACAAGGTAGTAGGAACTGCGTTATGGTCTGGGGAATATTTATGGAGCATTCTCCGGTTCCACTCATTCCTGTGAAAGGCATCATGAACCGAATTCGTTATCAATCCATCCTTGCAGACCACGTACACCCATAGAAATGTTTTTTGAAATTATGTAAAAAATATTCAAGTAGGTTTCGTAGTCCTAAGTGTTTTTAGGAACATATAAAAGGAATTTATCGTACTTACTTAGAGACACCGTTGTGAAAAATAATTGAATAAGAAAGGGCTCTTTTCAGGGCCCGCTCAGTAAAATAAGTTTTACAAAAAGGATGCCATTCGTACATTTATACTATAAATAAAATCTCGTTCTAAACGTAATTTACAGTTAATCATAGTGATTACTTGAGTAAAATACTTTCAACCAATATTTCTTTAATTTCATGCAATATAAAGAGTATTCTTCTTCAAACCTGTGAATGATAATACTTTTTATCAAAATTCTTTTAAACTCCTTCAAAATAAATAAAAAAGCATGTTAACGTACGTAAAATTAATATTCATTACTGGGAAACCAAAATCATTGTCCTAAGTGCATTATTTCAGTACTTATGGTAAAATTCAAAACTTAAAAAGAGACAATGTCTCTGGACCAATCATAATTCACGAATAAGAAACTCGGCCAATTGGGAAAAAACAGCACTCTGATTGGAAGTTCACTGGTTTTTGTCAACGTTACAGCATTTCTCTTTGAAGATTTTGAAACTAGCTTTACATACCCCTGAACTACAATAACAAAGAATTTAAAATCGACAATAATAGTATTTCAGCAACATCCTAATAAATTTATTAATTTACAATCAGCTAATTCGCAAGAAAATACTACATTTATTTTAACATTACACCACCAAACAATGACATCAACAACAGACTCACATCATGGGTCACGGTATTAAAAACATTTGGTGAAATATATAATCCACTTTTTTACCTCCGTCTAAACTAAATTTCGAACAAAGAACAACTAAATACTGCAAAAGTTATTTCCAACCGATTAATAGAAGTTGACTGTACAGCCTCATTTCAGTAAAACAATAGCGTTACATTTTTTAAAACATTACAGTACTTAATAGTTTTTCTTGCAAGACGGCATACAGTATTTAGCATTTATTCTCTGGACCAACTACGAAAAATTATGAGTTTCGTCCGCTGAGAATTAATTAATTTTAAACTTCCTTTCCCCTATTTATTCATTCAATTTATATACTCGGTCAGAATCATGTAATCTAAGTAATGCAGAGTGATTGCTTCCTGGATTGATTTCTTCAGCTTGCTTCATCACTAGGCATTCAGCTTTAGCGATGCATATACTGACATTCTCTCCTCACCTTCTTATCATTCTGATCTTTCCCGTGGAGCATCTGCTCCTTCCTCCTTTCAAAAGGCGGCTGGACCTAATATGCCACGTCTTTTTCCCGACTGAGAAAGCTGTTCCCTAGCCTAGATTCAGTCGACTAGTCTGTGATTAGGGGCAAGATACGTTAATCGTGTGTTAGGTTCTGAACGATTGGGGTTGTCCCAATGTTTGGAACTGCTGTTCGTGTTCTTGTGTATCGATTCGATTTTCGAAACTTTAACCAATTCTAAAATAAAATTTTCATGTTGGCTCACCTAAACTTTTTCCGTTGAATTTCATACTTCTAACACAGCAAAAACTGTATTTAAAAATTTTACTGATGCTCTAAATCGTCGGTCATTTTTTTCGCAAAGTAGAAACTTAATCTTTGGTGACATGGAAATGTGTAGAAATGCTTTCTGGTCTAATATTACTCACATCACATCCCTTGTTTCATTTTTCCATTTACTCAGGGTGTCTATTGTAATGAAAGTCGTGAAAATGTCACGAATTCAGAAAAGTATCATCAAAGCCATGAAAAAGACACGAATTTTGCCTTGTGTTCGTGAATGTCTTTTCATTTCTAATAATTGTTCATTTTCTGGGGAAAATATAAGTAATTTTCCATATACACCGACCATGTGCGGCACAAATAAGGTTTCTATCTAGAGACCCCGCAATGTCCTATTACATGCAAATTTGAGATGTAGAGAATTCGCAATGCGTAGATTGTAGTCAGAGACGGCCGTTTCGTTTTTGGGCAACCATCGACTCAGGGACACCTAAGGAGCCGTCAAAAATTACATTTGTAAACGTACCCTGGGAAAAACCGACATGATTGTATAAGATATTACCTATTCTGTAATTAAGAAGAATCTGAAGTCTAGGTAAAAAGATGAACAAAGCATTTGATACGAAAGAAATGCAACAAGTAAAAGAATTAAATTTAAAAAAATTAGTAACTATTCCTGAAAATATTATGTTTACTCAACGCATCAGTATTTATATAAATGAGATTATTGTCCTTCATTTTAAATATAATAAACAAAAACTTAGTTACCTGTATATACTAAACCAAATATTGCCAGCAATCTCGAATATAACGATATTTCAAAAAAATAAAAAATAAAATAAAACATCAAAATACAATTATCTGAAACTTACCCCTTGTAGGCGAGACAATTTTGTTCTATATTTTTTTATATCAGTTATTATTAAATTTTAATCCTACATAACGACTATTTTGTAAAGGTTGTTCATCATATAAATATTTAAAATAAATTTTAGCAGTAATATATCATAAAAATAAATTAAATATATAGAAAGCAGCCTTTACTTTTTGTCATTGTCGAGGTTGTGCACTTTTCTACATAACAGCGTTTAATCGCCATGCAAAATTGCCAGGTGCACGCTAGGTGCAACCAGGAGAGATAAGGAGAAAAACTCCTGGATCAGAAAAATGACAAGAGTGGAAGACATCATGACCAGAGTTAAATCCCTGAAATGGCAATGGGCTGAACATACTGCCAGAAGGACATAACCTCAATGGACAGCTGAAATTTTAGACTGGATTCCAAGGGACAGGAAAATACCCAGAAGAAGACCACATGTGAGATGGGTGGATGAAATTCGAAAGTATGTCGGAGTAACATGAAGTAGACTGGCACAGGACTGACCGTCGTGGAAGAAACTTGGGAGACCTTCGAACAGCAGTGGATTGATAATGGTTGACCATGACGATGATGACTCGCCTATGTCCGATTATGCTTTAATTTTACTTTTGATGTTGAACTAAAACTGCATTTTATTTATTTCTGATCAGCTGGAAATAATGAACAGTTGAATTTCTGTAGAAATTCATATGTCCTGACAGATGCTTTAGAACTATTTTAAAGTTACAAAGGAAGGAATGAATATCTAAAGGTGGAAAAACTACTAGAGTTATTACAATGAATACGAGTGGAAGTTAATAGAAATTTGCAATATACTGAAAGGAATATTGTATTTAGATACCAGACATCTTGTAGATTTTGTAAGATGGTTGAAAGCTCCTTAAAATTTGTTTTGCAAAGTACGAAACGCATCATTCTTCAGGAAAGGTAAGTCAGTATCTCTAACAAGGAAGTTTAGATGGCCGTACGATTGTTGATATTTTTGCGGAAATATCGGAATTCGTTTAAGACAAATGGAGTGACATAGTTTTGTGTGGACATAAAATTTATATCACAGTTTTACATGGATGAGACGGTATGTAACGCCATTGGGAATATATAGGCAGCAATGTATAATTTTATCGGAAGAGTCACAATACACTAAATTGCCTCATGCTTTCGTAAGTCATTTTTTCAGTCCTCCATTCATTCATTACTTGCTTTTGGTAACTCGTCCACAATAAAACTTCAATAAATACGACGTGCGGCAAATCACATTTAGAGATCCTGCAACTCAGTCTTTAATAAATCATCTCACAATTTATTTACTAGATTTTGTTGCTATGAAAGATATTGTAAATATATTTTTTTTTCGTTTATTATGCTTTTTGCGAAAAAATATCTCCCATTCCGTAAAACGTAGAACGTCACGTAAGTATGAAATAACTGAGCAGAATTAAAAATATCAAGAAAGGTTTTATTTACCCATCGATATACATTTTCATGGACAGCCTGATATTTGTTTTACTTCAGAAGAATAAAATGAACGATTGCTTTTCTTCACGCCCCTGAAATCATACGGAAAAGTCTGTGAAATCGCATCGCGTCATTCTGAAGGTAAGACTTTGTTGTAAGGATTCAGGGTGAAAGGCGATTTCTCACAAGAGGTGCTAACAAATCAATTTACGCGTTTGTACCAGGTACGACTACGGCTTATAAAAACACCTACTCTTTGATAAAATCTAGAGAGTACGAGACAAATTCGGTTCTCATCGCACTGGGTTTCGGTGTCATTAGTGTTGGTGAAGCACCTCCGTAATGCGAAGGACGTTCAACCTGTTCTGTTGTACTCTTCATATCATCATCATCATTGTCAACCATTATCAATCCACTGCTGGATGAAGGTCTCCCCAAGTTTCCTCCACAACGGTCTGCCTTGTGCCAGTCTCCTCCATGTCACCCCTGCATACTTTCGAATTTCATCCACCCATCTCCCATGTGGTCTTCTTCTGGGTCTTTTGCTATCACTTGGAATCCAATCTAAAATTTCGGCTGTCCATCGATGATCTGTCCTTCTGGCAGTATGTCCAGCCCATTGCCATTTCAGGGATTTAACTCTGATCATGATGTCTTCCACTCTTGTCATTTTTCGGATCCACGAGTTCCTCTTCTTATCTCTCCTGGTTACACCAAGCATGCACCTCTCCATGCTGCTTTGAGTTGTCTGCAGCCTTTGTATGTCTCTTTTAGTTAAGGTCCACGTCTCTGCACCATACGTAAGCACTGGAAGGATGCATTGATCAAACACTTTTCTTTTAAGACATAATGGCATATTGCTCTTGAAAATTATGCTGTTTCTTCCAAAAGCTCTCCAGGCAAGTTTTGTACGCCGATTAATTTCTTCATCAATGTGACCCTCACTTGATATCTGCTGTTCAAGATAAACGTACGTGTCTGTTATCTCCAGCTTTTCTCCATCAATCGATAAATCTTCATTTCTTGTAAAAGCATTGAATATCACTTTTGTCTTCTGAAAGTTCATTTTTAATCCCACTTCTTTACTCTTGTCAGCAAGTTCCTGGATCATACTCTGCAGCTCTGATGGGGTAGTTGCAAAAATGACTACGTCATCAGCAAAACGAAGGTGGGTTAGATAATCTCCATTAATCTTTATCCCCTTGTTTTCCCAGCTCAGCGACTGAAAAACACCCTCCAATGTGGCATTAAAGAGCTTCGGAGATATGGTGTCACCTTGTCTCACTCCCTTTCCAATTTTTACGTGTGTTGTATTTTCAAACAGCCTAATCTTTGCACTTGCATTTTCATAGATGTTATTAATAATATTAATGTATGCATCTTCAATACCGCAGGTTTTCAGAGCCATTGTAACTGCTGATGGTTTCACCGAATCAAAGGCTTTTTCATAATCGATAAAAGCTATGCACAATGGAAGTTCATATTCCCTCGCTCTTTCAATTAGTTCTCTCAGCACGTGGATATGATCTATTGTGGTGTAGCCACTCCTGAATCCAGCTTGTTCTCTCGGTTGAGCCATGTCCAGTGTTACCTTCAAGCGGTGTGAAAGAACTTTAGTGAAGATTTTACCGGACGGTAAATAAAAAATCGCAGGGTGTCATATTCATCTCATGTGATATTCAGTTGTTATGTGAATTTGTCTGTTTTGAACACAGCGAGAATTTACTCACTAGTAATCCGAAAACAAAAACGAAGCATAGAATTCTAGCTGTTGCTTATGAAGGAAAAGACGTAATAAGTTATTTCACGTCAAAGTCAAAAGAAATCATGTAAAACCAAAAGGAGCCTGCGACTCATCATTTTGCGGTAGTTCCGGCCGATACAGATATATTATGCAAACTAAATGTGTATCCATCAAAGATTTCCAAAATGTAGATCCAAAAGGGAAAATAGAAATTATTAGTTTAACAATGGTGATTTAAATAACAATGCAAATGATATTTAAATGCTGTTTAAAACAAGCCTTACAAGACAGCAGATGCGGAAAGCACAAGCTTGATTTTTTATATTTCTGTGCTTGTTTTGAAAATTTCTTAAGGCTACGTTGTGCAGTTTATTTAGTTTATTTGTTTATAGTTAAAATTCTTAAAATTAGGTAAATATATAAAGTTCAACAATTTATTTTAATGATGTATTTTAAAAATTGCAATGAAAACGCTTTCTGTTAAGTGATTGGCAGGAAGAATGGGGTTTCAAAATTTATAAAAGGTTTTCTGAGTGTTATAATCTTGACAAACGCTACATTGGTGAACTAAATGAACATTTGCTGAACTCGATTTCATCAACTGGTACCCATATTTATGAAACTTCATAAAATATTAGTGTCGTAGAATGAATCCATATTCCATATGCTCAGTGAAAAGACATTATTATAATAATGCCGCTATTCTTATAGAATAATTTAAAAAAGGGAGGGATTATTTTGGACTAAATTTGACATTTAAAGCAGAAGAGTACAAAGTGATCCATATAAGCAGTCAACTTCTAGGGGAAAGGATTGGTACTCAGCACGCCATCATATGATTTTAAATATGTACGGAAGGAACGCGGTATAACAACACCAATGCAACCTTACATGAAAAAGGAGTATGCACCATATTAGTTGAAAATGAATGTACTTTCTAATTGTCCCATGAAACAGATTTATCCAAAGCGCAACATAGCACAATCATTATGAGCAAAAGTTTAACCATCTTTTTAGGGTTCCATTCATTTTTTTTTTGTTAACAAGCAAACTTTGTTCGCCAATCTCTGCTTTATGATTAATTCGCTATTTTGTTTTTAAAAGAACGGACATTCTTCTGTTTTTGTTAGACATCTTAAACCATATATAGTTTTAAAGTATTATGTTCGGACAACATCGGCACTCTTGTGTACGGGCTGAGCAGTTTTTTTTTTTTTTTTGGTTTCTTAAAAAGAACAATTACTTGCCTGTGAACCGGGAACAGTTTTTTTACATATTCAGTAATTTTCAAGATAAATTGTGGAACATATGTTTTTACATGTTCTGAGACAAATATGTCAGTTTAGAAGATTTTTACTAGGACACACATGTTCCTTCGACCTTCTTCACCAGTCAAATAAAGGGACCCGGAATGCTACGCATAGGAAGTATACACGTCTTCAATAAATTTCCTAGGAGTTGAAACTATTCTAACGGTATTAGGATTTTTTTTCTCTTATTTGTCAAATTACAAAGCTTTACGTTCACCTATTCATCACATGCTCTTGAAACGTGTGTGCACATCCCTAAAAACAAAGTAAATCTTGTACTGTTCCTTACGATGGGACAGAAAACATCAGCCATCACAAGCTCATTTCCCAAATATATACCGGAGAATATTTTGGTATCAAACATTTGGAATAAATGTAAAATTCCAACATTAAACGAACTTATCCACACCGTCTGATGAATTAGAAAACTTTATGCAGATGTGTATAAAAGTCTTACCTGGAGTATATGCAAAATACATGATCACCAGCGTCATCACGTGATCGCAATAGATATTTGAGGGTGCTGCCCCTCAGTAGTGATGATTATATTCGGAAAAACGAAGCACCATTTAGTGTTCGATGAAATGATTATTGTATGTCTGCCCTACGTGTGAATGTAGTAAAAACTTCAAAGACAGCTGAGTAAACTGCTTCATCAAATAGTGAAATATCCAGGCCTTGAATCAGTGGGGAAAATACAAACATTGCTTGTCAAAAATAAGTAGCTGTGGGGCGGCAACAATCTGCCAGGAACGAGTTTGACGTCAACTGAGAAATTTTGTACGGAGAAGCAGGACTTTCTGCGTGTAACATTTGACCACGATATTGAATAATAGCTGTTTCCGTACATTTTTTCTAGGAAGAATTGGATATGTATTTACAGGGTGTAAGAAATACTATGACAGTTCACCAGAAAACTAGGTAAAAGTTAAGTTGTCCGACAAGTCGCGATACACCTCGTTCTGTACCGACGGCAGGGAGAGATCTTGACAGAAGAACTATGAAATCGTAGGCTTGTAAACACAACACAAGGTTCTGCAGAGGGTGTCATGGCGTGGGGTGCATTATGCATGTAAGTAACTGGTCTCCAGATAATGCTGAAATGTGGGTGTCCTCCAGGGTTTACCTGCATATTGTTGCCATCCCGTAATGTTGATTTTTATTCTGAGTGTGATTGATATTTCATAGACGACATTTCATTTCTGGTTCATCGCGCAAGATATGAAAACAGTAGTGGTTAACTGAGAATTACAGCAGCTTCCACCATTTTCTCTATTCGCCACAGAACCCAGTATTTTAACCCAGTTGAGAATGCACTTGACATATTAAAACAACAGTGCACAGTCCTCTTTCTTCAAATATGAGCCAATTAAGGATTGATTCGTAAACACGTGGTATGCTGTAGATGTAGATGCACGCCAATGTCTTGTGGAAACTTATTTATGCTAAACTGCTTATCTGGTATAAGTATGTCTAAAAGAGATCCAATACGATATTGAATGAAAGTTCCTAATTCATGTCACCGCTGTATAAACTTTGCGGAACTTCTAAAAAGTTGTCCAACATATTTTAAAGTTATTTGGATAATGAAAAACATTATTTGTTCTCTACGATAGCTTTTAAAAATATAGCCACAAATGGGAACAAATCACACTTTTCTCTGATTCATTTAAAATGAAACCCTAGATTAACCATCATTCTTTGATGACCAGTCAGTTTGACAATTTCAAAATTTGTTGAAGGGAATTTTAATTATTGTCCATTTTATTTCTGGTTGTTAAAATGCATTATTTTGCACTAATAAGCATATGACAACCCTTCTGAGAGAAAATAATGATATTTTGGTGTAATCCGTGCTTCGAATAAGACGTCACGATGGAATGCTTTACTATAGTAAGGCTTTTGCTGTTGTTAGCTGAAATGTGTTTCTTTAATGTTGCGTTTTAAAAGGAAAGATATCTGTTTCATAATGTAAGAAGCCCACATAAACAAAAATTTTATATATAAATTCGGTTTAAAATTTGAGAAATTGTAATGACTCCTGACAATTCTGCTGCACAATAGAGATATTTGCCTTTTAGCAAACATTGCATGAATTTTACTTGATTTTTATGCAAATGTTTATTAGTTTGTTGTCACAAAACATAATAACTAATTTTGTTTCATTTCTTGAAGAAGTCTAGCCTAGACTTATAGCCTGCGTATTACAAATAAATTTCCTAAATACATTTGTAATTGAAGAGAAACCGGAGGCAACCACGTTCTCAATATCCAATTTGAGTATGCGAACGATTTTTTTCTATACTTTTGTGTGTATGATATAACACCCAGGAACAAAATATTCCGTTTTATAATGCAATCTGTTTACTTTAATTTGAACATTATTAGAAAGAGAGAATATTTCCTTAGTGTGAAATTGATATTTTAAAAGAACAGAATAAAGATTTCTTCAATTCGGATCAGAAGAGATAAACTTTTCTGATTACTTCATGTAATAATAACATCGAAATATAACGCTTTCAGAATTAGAGCAACAGCATTCTAGGCCGTGCATTTATTAATTAAGCAATGGCCATCATTCAAGCTGGAAGTTAAAAAACATGATGCTCCTAAATTTGACCATCTCAACAAATTGCTGCACTAAAATATTAGGAAAATAATACATATAAAATATGTACATAAAATATTTGAAAAGTTTAAATTTAAGTGTAGTATTCATGTTAGAAATTTCAGATTTCAATAACTATTTCAGTGCGAAGTATCTTTTTGGAGTGTGAATTTTAAAGTGAACTTATGTGATTAATTTAATTTCATGCAGAAACGTAATGCAGGATGTATGAGAACTTCAGTTCGGAACTCTACACTCTCTTCTACGATACCACTTCACTAGTGGGTTTGAGAATGAGGGAGGTCTCCCTTGAATCTTAGCTGATATAAAGGGTTCACGATAAGATCTATGACTGCGCTAATACCGCAAATTAAAGGGTAGGTACTGTTTTAATAAAGTAACTGAATTGTGAGATTTTATCAGGCTGTTGCAGAACGAAGTTTTACACGCATGAGAAAATATTCTCGAAAACAAAATGCCAAGTCTTTTTCACCACGTAATTGTGCATCATATGTAAATATTGTCCAACAATTTTCTTCCCTTCTTGACCGTAAAATAGATCCTAGTAAATAATTTTTTTTTCAATCAATGCGATGATAGTCATTTTTATTGTAAATATTTGGTTAAGAGATCTCTGGAATTGTGTTTTTCAAAATAATATTACATAGATTGAAGAAATTTTGTTTGATGGATCTCGTATTGACGGTCTTCCACTTTTTATAATACTTGCTTCAATGTTTCATTGTTTTTTAATAACTGCGTTCTCCACAGGTTGCAGTTATTCTGCAAATAAATTAAAGGAAAGACCATCTGGGACCTTTCAATTTGTGGGTTCACAAACCGTACGGTTTGCTGCATTTTGTTAATTGTATTACCATTTTGTTCATTAATGAGCAAAACGTGATATATGGTTAGCTTTAGAACTGAAACTAATAATTTCAGTTTAAGATTTTGGCTGCCGTATCTTCGAAACTAACACAAGAGCAAATTTTAGCGATATGAACTAATGGGTTAGCCGTATTAGATGCGGAAAAGAACGATAATGCTCTAGGTGACTAAATCCCTTGCTGCTGTACTGAAAATATGAAGTAACATTTTTTGTGATAGATTCAGTATCAATAAAATTAACAGAATATTAATTGCACAGTGCACCCTTGATATAAAGTGACCCCGACGTGGTGGGCAAAACGGGTCATTACACCAAAAGGTCGTTTTTACGATCTAATGAAAATAAAATTCACACGTGTATAAAACATAGCCTGAAACAGTAGTTCAAACTTCAGCAAAAAAGTCGTTTCCAAAGTGTACTTAACTTATTTGACAAAAAGTAATGTGAAAAGCAGAAAACTCTTCACTTGAAAAGTTTTATTATGGTAGAATGCCTGAAAATTTCTATAGAAATTTTATGACTTTATTTTCTGAGTCACTAGCTGCCGACATACACTCCTTTACATTTGCTTCGCCTTGTAAGAAATCACAAATCACTTGTAATAGCTTAGATGTTTGTTAAATCATTGGTCCAGAAAGATCATGATCTCCTTGCTCATCTTCAGATGAAGTGCCAACCGAAATTTGTTTATAGTTCCTGTATTTATCAGTTTCCTATTTTTAGCCACTCTTTTGTGAGTTTCTCTTAGCATCCCATTCTATCATTAGTATTAACGTAGTCATCAACATTTATCTCTTCTGGTAAACACATCTTTTCTACAGAGTCGATTCATGTTTACAGTGACAAAGTAAAATGCGCGTCATATGCAAATCATGTGCGTCACGATTAGCTAACCATATTTATCGTGCAGTAGTAGCTTAACAGCATTTGCAATTTTGCTTTCGTAGTGTTAAGATACCTTCTCAAATGATTTCTGTTTGGGAGGGGCATGTAGTTGCCCTCTCAGAAGAAGGTTACTCGTGTATAGCAATCCAGAAGGAGGAGTGCAATGAAAGTGGTTTTGTGATTTCTAAAATTGTTTATGTCAAGTAATTAAGAGTGCAAAATTGTAGTGTAAAATAGTAGCGAAAGATAACCTTGCAGACTACCCTTGTGGTGCACAAATGACATGCAGAAAAACCCCTAAACAAAAAAGGACTGCTGAGGGGATGCAAAGAGTCAGAGCTCTTGTTAAGAAACATAATGCAGGAACAAAAAGCAGCATTGCACAGCATGTATCATGTATCAAAGTCAACTGTAAACCGTATTATCAAATCTGCGCAACTCTTGCATAAAATAAAAACAGTCCCCTTCCGTCCCACATTTCGGAGAGGATGATAAACATCAGGAAACTGTATGAGATAAACCTAACAAGAAACAGTTGGAAGTTTGTTATCACTTTGGATAAAGCATGGATATACCAAAGTGACACGAACAAAATCCGAACATATACTATCAACAAAGGGGTGCCAAAGCATAGCGGGAATGGGTACGTGAATGCGAAGAAAGTTTTTTACGTGAATTTATGGTTGTGCCAGGTTATTGCTATAATGGCATGTTAAAGCTGCGAAAGGTTGCAAATAACGAACAAATTAATAGAGCTTATTATCAGACAAACATTTCTGACCCAGTTTATGGCGAAGAAATTCCATCATTATACGGTGTTATTCCATCCTTATACGGAACCTGAGACCGAGATTCACGCAATACCATTTCCCTCATATCCTGTCAAATTTCGAGATGCCTGCTATGGATTTCTGCGGCTTCGGTTTACTTAAACTGGCCCTCAAATGTAGAAAACTTGCTAAGTGGACTGAGAAAGAATTGATCTTACCAGAATGCAAATGAGCCTGCTACAATGGAAGTTGCGCTGCAGAAGGATAGTACAGGAACATAGTAAGCACATAGAACACAACAGAAGTAGGCCCATAGTAGTTTGTAACTGTATGATCCTAAACACTTTATCATTATGAACGTGAAACAACCTCTGCATCTTTTCCTTTGATTTGAAGATAAGACTTTTCTTACTATCTTGTTGAATAAAGAAGAGTGATTATTGATAAATTGAGGTCTTATTTAGAGTATATGTCCTTAGGCTGCAAGAAATTAAATGATAAGCATACACTTTTTGTGACTTATTCGTGTGTGATATCATGCCTATCTTGAAAGCATCAAAGCGATATCGCATTCCTAATTCCAGGAAAGAAATAATTGTGTAATTCAGTTTCAAATGTTCTTTAATTTTAAATTCAAATATTTGACCTGAGTTACAAGAGAAAATTCACCCTGAGGCGATAACTAACATAATTTGTAGAGCCAAAATCACGACTTTGCAAATATTTCATTAGTCATCCTGTCTCGTTAAATTGACAGACTTTGATATGAGCAAGAACCTGAATCAGTTTAAAATAACTTCCTTTCACTTTCTTAAGGAAAAAACTTTCTTTTCTTAAATAGGAAACTGAAATTCCTTGATTTTCAAAAAACGTTATTGTGGGCAGCTGAATGTTTGAAGACAATCGTAATAACGTAAACAATTTCTATTGATTTCATGTGTAAAAATGTTTTTTTACAGCATTGTACAATGGTTAATTTTGGAACACCACACAAAAACGTTCGATTCAGAAAATTTTGATTCGAAAAATGTTCTTTCTGATAGTAATTTTTTTTCTACTCAATCGTTTATAAATATATGTGTATGAGAAATTCAATTTTGTTAAAAACCTGCTGAGGTTTCCTTTTTGTGCTGTTCTAGATACTTATACATTGAAAAAAAGGGACATGATTCCCTCCTGCCGAAACACCTGTTTTGTACGATATTCATTCTTTATCTGATTAAACTGGCACATTTCTTTAGAATAAAATCAGGATTTCATGTATAAAAATGTACTTCACAAATTCATTCACTTTCCATTTTGGTAAAATCGTGCTGAGGTCTCATTTTCCTGCTGTTCCAGATATTTTTAAATTGAAAGATTGGAACATGATTCCCTCCTGCCGAAACACTTGTTTTGTACGATATTCATTCTTTATCTGATTAAATTGACACATTTTTTATAATAAAATTAGGATTTCCTGTATAAAAAGTGACTTCACAAGTTCATTTAGTTTCCTTTAAACTGTCAGATAATTCAACAGTAAATATCTGACTACTCCGAAGTAGGTATTACCGATATTGGACAATTTTATAGACTTTAAAGAACGAGGGTTGTGCTGAAAGTAATGTAGAAATGAGTATAACTTCTTATATTAATTGACAGAGGTGGTTCAAATTACATATGTTGGTAGAGTAACCCTTTCTCAATACAAATGTGCAACTTAGCATAGTGACCATCACAAACGATGCATTTGCGACATCGTTGAACCGAACTGTCGAACCCTATTTAAAGAAACTCTGGTGTGGACTGTTGTACCTACTACTTTGCAGCCCCTTTCACCTCGTCTGTGTCATAAATCGTTGTAACCGGATAATATATTTCATTACGCCTAACAGTAAGTCGGAGGGCGCCAGATTTGAGTTGTACTGTCGATTGGGATCACCGACCAGCCTAATTTTCTGATCGCACTGATTTGTTGCCAAAGATGTGTGTGGTTTCGTATAGTCATGGCGAATGTGGGTCCTTTTAAGATTCTTGTTCGGTCTCTTCCTTCTTATGTGTTTACTAATTTTCTAGAGTGCCTCAATATACACCTCGCTGGTCACGGTACTGCCACTTTCCAGAAAATGAAAGAGAATGACACAATTGTCATCCCCCCAAAAAACCGTCCCCATGATTTTCTGTGCTGATCGCTGGCCCTTGAACTTCTTAGGCCTTGGTGAAGAGGAATGACGCCATTCCATGTAATGATTCCGTTTTTCCGGATCGTAAAAATACGCCCACGTTTCATCTCCTGTCACCATAACAAAAACAAAGCCGTGTCTTCATTGGTTTCAAACGCTCCCAACAGATCAGAACATACTTTCACCCTTGTCTTCTTCAAATCGGGTGTCAGCTCCTGAGGTACCCACTTTGCACACACAATTTCCGATACCCTAATCTTCAATCATCTTCTGTATGGCACTGTGACTAAAATTCAGTTGTGCAGCAAGCTTGCGGATGGTGACTCGCCTCTCCGCACGAATCAATTCATCGACTCGTAAATGATTTGTGTCAAGGTTCACAGATTATAGTCTTACATTGCGTAGATTTTCTTTAATACTGGTTTCCGCTTCTTTAAACTTTTCATTCATCTGTGTACATTGCTGTTGTCACTGGTGTCATCTCCGTAAACATTTGTCCGCCTACCGGCAGCCTGCAGCCTTGCTTCTTCATGTGCTCTGTGACTGCGCGTTTCTTCTGCTTGGAATTTATTATTTACCTGCAATGAAGAAGGGTTATTGTAGATGAAAAGTTACTCTACCAATATGTGCAATTTGAACAATCTCTGATATTTAATAAAAACGTTATGCCCACTTTTGCATTACTTTCGGTACAATCCTCGGAGTATATCATTACACAAATCATTTTGTAAAGAATTATTTCAGTGAGCAAGTACGTCGGGAAAACAAATGCTACAAAATATAAAACATATTTTGTTGGAAAAATAAATTAAATATTTATTTTAAATTTAATGGGTTTGGGTTGATAATTATGATCGCATTCAATTTTCTTTAGTAAACCTCAGCTCACCCTTATTTGGAAGTTCAAGAAGTTTTCAGTGAACATGTCGAGTCAGACAGTTCTCATGGTAAAAAGTTTGCAGAATGTATAAATTTCATGGGCGTTTCCGGTTGCCTTCTTACGAGATCTATTTTATGGTTTACGCAAAAGAATCATTCCTGAATGATCACTCAAATTTGATCGCCATTCGCTTTCCGTTCCGGACTGTCTCACCACGCTAATTGAACAAATCCCTTTTCCGAAGAAATTAAACTTAGTTGACCATTTCACCGCTCATGATGAATATTCAATCGTCGTTAATCTTCTCTCCACAATAGCCAAAAAAGCTATTTGCAGATGTACTGGGGGAAAAATGTCAAAAACGAAAAAAAAAAGGTGTACACATCGCGAAAATAATACGCAAGAACCTGAATAAATTATTAGGTTTTCAGTTTGGCATTGGTTCAGGAACGTTAGTTTTCTGCATGTTTTTTCGCAGTCGTAATCTTACATGGAGAATGGAATCAACGGAGCTGAGTTACGATATTAGGAGAGTGAATGAGTTAATTGACTCACGAAACAGACCGCACGCTAAAATTTATTTGAAAAATCGAGAAACAGATGAAGGAAAAGGGAATCAGTGGGTGAGTCATCCAATCCGAAAGGGTTGAACATCTCACTTTGAATAAGAAGCACTTGAAATATCTAAAACCTGTGAAGTGACCGCAATCACTTCACAGGAGGAGGAAATGGAGAAAGAAATGAATCAATGAGTGAGTCATCAATTTGAAAAGCTGTGAATACATCGAATTGAACAGGATGAGCACTCATACCTTTTTTCAGATGATGGAGTTCCAACAAGGTTCTTTCGAACGAGATAAAACCAAAACACTGGACGTATGTATATCATGAGATATTTGATATTTAGGTTTCTTTTTTGTAATTCTTTCTCTGTGTAGTTTGAATGCTTCTTTCTCCTTTTTGAATTCATCTTTGCGGAATTAGACGTCTCACAGATTATTATTGTTATTATTATTATTATTATTACTATTATTATTACTATAAAAAAACCTATGGAATCAGCATGCGTTTTATTTTGACATTCGTTAAATGCTTAGTGGCAGAACAATTGTATCTTAAAAATACATGCTATAAAAGTATCCTTCTAAAGGAAGTTTTTGCCATCTCATACTTAACTTCGAAAATAAGGTGGTGCTCGTGAGTTTTCCGATTATAACTCAAATAAAAGGAGTACCTGTAATTTGCGATTTATAAGAGCAGCGATCCTTCAAACGTCTTGAAATAACATGTTTTAATTGAACTTCATGGAGAAAAGCGTATAATTGTTAAATATCGGGTACACTTTTATTGTTTTTATAACTTTTAGAAAATGCAAGGAGTAAGTATAACAGTCTTCTAAATTCGTGGCTAAACAACACACTGTTAACCCAAAAATATTTAATATTTCATTTTCGTGTTGTATTCGAGGAGTGATCAATGCATTTGAATAAATATTAAAATCCATCTCTTTCATATGCTCGATTTTCATTTCATCAGCATTGTTGGTTTGGTACATGTAATAAAATAATTAATTTCCCCAAAATGTTGGTGTGAAATGTATCGTTGTCCTAGGTCTTATTTTCGCAACAACTCTACACTATCTTCCAAGATACAACTTCGCATAAAATTTTTCGGGATATAAAGTACACAAACATTCATACAAGGTTCCACAATATGCTACCTATTGATACTGAAATTCAGTTTACTGTTTCCCATATTATTCTGAAAACATATAAGTATATAATACGGCTATGCTTTTGTCGGAAGTTTCCTATTCCGCAATATTAGTAAAAATAGTTTTATACACAAATACCTTAATCGTTTTTTACGCTTTCCAACCGTAGGATGAAGAAGCGTATATGCTCCAGCTTTTTCCGTCCATCTGTCCGTCCGTCCGTCTGTCGGCACGATAACTCACGTAAAATTGGTTCGATTTCGATGAAATTTTAGTATGTGGTAGGGGACCACCAGGGGAAGAACCCTATTGAAAATGGGTAAAGTGGGGTCAAAGGGCACGCCATAAGAGCGGGATCCATTTCATTACCTTTATGCGATATAACATGCGTAAATATGGTTCGATTTCGATGAAATTTTAGTATGTGGTAGGGAACTACCTGGGCACGAACCCTATTGAAAATTGGCAAATTGGGGTCAAAGGTCAGGCAGGGCATAAGAGCGGGATTTATTCCATTGCCCTTATGCGTCATAACTTGCGTAAAAATGGTTCGATTTCGATGAAATGTTGGTATGGTGTGAGGAACCACCTGGGAACGAAACCTATTGAAAATGGGTGGAATGGGGTCAAAGGTCAGGACATAAAAGCGGGATCCATTTCATTACATTTATGCGTCATAACATGCGCAAATATGGTTCGATTTTGATGAAATTTTAGTATGTGGTAGGGAACCACTGGGCACGAACCCTATTGAAAATGGGGGAATGGGATTAAAGGTCAGGCAGGGCATAAAAGAGGTATTTATTTCATTGCCCTTATGCGTCATAACTTGGGTATAAATGGTTCGATTTCGATGAAATTTTAGTATTTGGTAAGGAACCACCTGGGGACCAACCCTATTGAAAATGGGCAAAATAGGGTCAAAGGTCAGGCAGGTCATAAGAGCGGGATTTGTTCCATTGCCCTTATGCGTCATAACTTGCGTAAAAATGGTTCGATTTCGATGACATTTTAGTATGTAGTAGAGAGCCACTGGGGACGAACCCATTTGAAAATGGGCGAAATGGGGTCAAAGGTAAGGACACTGGAGTGGGATCCATTCCATTGCCTTTGTGCATCATAACTTACCAAAAAATGTTTCGATTGCGACAAAACGTTATCATGTTGTTCCGGATGTATAGTGAACCGGTTCTGTTGAATATCAATGAAATGGGGTCAAAGGTCATTGCACAAAAGCAAGATTTATTCCACATCCATTATTCTCCTAACTTGCGTAAAACTGCTTCTATTGCCGCAAAACTTTAGTATGTTATTCTTGAGGTGTACTGAACCGGTTCTGTTAAATATCATCGAAATGGTGTCAAAGGTCAGGACACAGGAGCTAGATTTATACCACAGCCATTATCCTCATAACTTGAGTAATAATTTCTGGTATGTTGGAAAGCGTATCATAATCAATGCAATGCAGGATTTTACTAACTTGTTTTTTTTTTCTTTTGCAATTCCCTGTGCCATATAGGAGATGATGTACGTCTTTTCTTGTAGAGTGCTAAATTTGATGGGGACAATTAAATGATTCTCTGGGGGACAGGTAACTTTCGTTTTCCTTGATAACATGAATAACGCTTTGCTTGTTAAAAAATAACAAACAAACGTTGGTAATCTTTTGGTGACAGATGAGGAATGTTTAGTGCGTATCACGTAGATAATCAGAAAACGAAAGCTCTAAATTATGCATTCAATTCTGAACCTCAAAGTAACAGCTTATGTGTGTTTAAATACTTTGACTCTTCTTAAACTTATAGAGTTTGATTATAAATTGTATCTCATATTGGAAAAGAAACCATTTAAAATAAGATTTTTACGTAATTGACAGGTTTTGAAGTTATGAGTCTGATTTCCAATACTTTTATTTCTTTGTGAATATTTTCATTGTCGAATGTTAGAACACTTTATTATAACATGGGTAAAAGAACGCTTTTTGGATTAGGCAAAGAGAAATACTGTGCATGACAAATTTTCTACACGTATTAACATGTAAGTTGTTACTTTATATTCAAGTTCGACTAAACAATAGATATACACTTCACTTGAAAATTAATATAGAAGCCAAATATTTATTTAAAAATCAGTGTAGCACTAATCACGGAGCAATTACATTTTGATACGTATCATAATATAATTTGCGCAATGCATTTTTGATACGTATCATAATATCATTTGTAAAGCAAATACTAGGATACCTGACAAAATATAAATGCGATCTTCACGAACTGTGATTAGAATAAGCTGGTTTCGACGGTACATTAGTTTACTCATGTTAGTCAACAAATAGGCTCGATTGTCAGGGATATCTTCTGCTCTTTTGAGTACCAATTACTTCCAAAGTATTGAGCATTACTGATTCTATACTGTTCTTCACATTAAGGCGATTTTCATCTCTTCTTTTTTATTTTTCGTCTTAACTTTGGAATACGTTCCATGCTCATGCGTAGAGGATTTTCGGAAGGGAGTGTCTGACCCCAGGTATTAAAAACCCTTAGAAATAGGAAACTTGGGCTAGAGCGCACGATAGGAAAGTGACACGAAAGCGAAGTAGAAAGGGGGAGGAAGACGCCCTTATTTATTACCGGGGCCAGTACCCGGTGTCCGACGGCTTAACGTGCCCATCCGACGCACGGCGGGTATTTAGCGGTTCAAACGTTCGTACCTGCATGGGATCGAACCTGAGACCCTTCCCGTGGCAGTCACGAACGTTGCCCACTCGGCCACCCGCGGCCGAGAATACGTTCCCTTAAGCTGTAGAAATAGATTTATTTTATGTTTCAAATAAAAAACCGAGAACTTCGGTTGAAAATATAAATTGGTTTATAAATTCTATACTTGTGAGCATGGTCATTTTTTATCTGCGTAAACATCGCGACAATACAGAGATAAATCAATTTGGAACTCTCCCTTCGCAAATAAAAATGGGATTTCTTATTTACGGCATATTCATAGAATACAGAAATAAAATTTCTGTGCATTGCGTGCCCCGTGATGAACGTTAAGACGTTACTAACCATAAACCAGATATCGTTCATCTACTTTGATATTTATTTATTTAGGTTCTTCATTTTTAAACTTTTTTATAAAGTATTACGATGATCAAAGTCAGGTAAGTTTGCCTTAAATTTCCAGCCTGAAAACATATGTGTTTACAGTGATATACGTGTAATAGTGGCTGGTATTTTACTTGAAAATGGCTTATTTCCAAAACACTTCAGCACAATCTGAATGCATTAATTAAGTTACATATCTTTATATTATATTCTATAAAGCAAATAAATTCGTATCCTGGGAAAGAAAGAATGATACAGAAATATGGAACTTTCCTTGTTATAACTTCTGAGGGGACGAAGTATAGGTTGCAAGTTTCCTTGCAAATGAACTCCACTATTTTTTCGAAAATCGATGTTCTGAGCTTCAACTGATGCGTTGTTTGGTGAAGGCTAGCTTAATTGGACTTGCTTTTCTTTTCCACTATGCCGTAGTTTCATAGAAGCTTTACATGCTTTCAAAATTTCATTGAAAAATAATTTCGAAATGAAAAAGTATACAAAAAACGTGAAATCTATTTCTGAAGCTGAAAATATTACATGACGCAAAATTTATTTTTATCAATTCTGAGAAATAGAAGCCTACGTTGTACATCTCCGAAAATGAACGATAATGTCATTATTAAAAAAACGGCGATATTCTGAACTTCGACTGAGGCGCAGCTACGTGAAAGATAGAAAAAAGAACAAGTTAATCGTCACACGAATCTTTTTTTCCAAAGACCTTTACGTGTTTGTACAGTTTAATGGAGGAACATATGTCTTTTTTCGTGTGAATGGCTGTAACTGCACATCCTGATATTAACTAACTACTTCAAATTTTATAATTTTATGAATAAAATAAACATCCAATAAAAATAAAATTTTTAGAGTAATCGGCAAAAAACATATTTACCTTTAGAATTATTAGAAAATGTTCTGATTACAGCACAGTTCAATATATGAGGACAGTGACATACTGATATTAAAACAATTCTCCATCAGCACGTAAACGGAGATTTCAGTTTGTGAGGAAAGCTTTCGGAGTTCAAGAATTATTCCAAGTTCAGGATTCTTATATATAATTTATGACTACAAACTTGGGGTGTTGAGATAAAATGAAAACATCAACGTTTACCACAATCAAAGGTTTATTAAACACCGACTATATTTATCCCGGGAAGTAAGGTCAGGTGATGCGTAACAACACAGCCTCTCCTTGACAAATGTCAACCCCGCCTTCTCGTGGTGCATCCTGTTCCCACTAAAGGGGCTCTGACGACCGTCAATAGTGGTATAACTATACCATTGGGATTAGAGGAAATGCTATCCCACACTCACCAACCCGCTTGGCGAGCGTGGTGACTTATGGCCAAATCCCTCAGAAATGACTCCACAACTTAAATCGTGGCCCTCAATCTCCGGCAGCTGGAATGTACCTGGCCAAAGCAGCGGCCAGTGCGACATTAAGGCAGAGGGTGCCAAGAATACCCGGAGGACCAAACTAGGCTGCCATCTGATGCTGAACTTGGCTACGTATAATGGACGCTCCCTATCTTCTGATTCAAGGCTTCTTGAATTGAAAGAGGAATTATGAAGGATCAAGTGGGACATCGTCGGGCTAAATGAGTTAAGGAGAAAAGGAGAAGATCTCATTGAACTGAAAAGTGGACATCTCTTCTACTACCGTGGGACAGATACTGGCAGAACTAGTGGTGTTGGATTTATAATAAACAAGAAACTGAAGGATAAAGTGGTAGAAGTTGAAAGTTCACCTGAAAGAGCTGAATGACTCGTTATCCAACTCTCGAGAAGACACCAGGCTCAGATTTATCAAACTTATGCACCCACCACAAGTTATCCGGAAGAAGAAATTGAAGAATTTTATGAGAAAATTCGTCATCTAAACTATAAATAATAAAGGTAAGCAGCACTTGAAGATAATTATAGGAGATTTCAATGCAAAAATTGGGCAACGGCAACAGAATGAAACTTCAGTAGGTAAATTCGGTCACGGCAACAGAAACCAGCATGGAAATACTCTCGTTGAGTTTGCAGAGGCAGAAGGGTTTTCCATCTTGAACTCCTTTTTCAAGAAAAAGCCAAACATGTAATGGACATGAAGACATCCAAATGGGGCGACAAGTGAAATTAATTTTGTTATGTGTAACAAAAATTCGTCATCGAAGACTGCAGTGTGCTGAACAAGTTCAACACAGGTAGTGACCATATTTTGGTAAGATGTAAGATGCAACTCAACACTAAACTCGAACGTGGCAAGCTCATAAGACAAACAAAATGTATTGACATAACCAACCTTAAAAAACACCATAAGACCTTCAAGTTGGAACAGAAAAACAGATTCTCTGCTTTAGAAGGCCTAACATCAGAAGAAGTGGATATTTCTGAAGTTAACAGAAAAGTAACCAAAGCTCATATGGAAACAGCAACAAAATTAGCTGGGTCTAGGAACAAGTTGCATGTGAACAAATTATCAGGAAAAACCAAAATGTTGATGCAAAAAAGAAGAGAGATGACGACAACTAAAGAAGATGTGACTTCCAAAGTGGAATATATAGAGCTATGCAAGACAATAAGAAAAAGTATCACTGAAGACGTAAGGAAATTCAACTGCGAACTAGTGAGGAAAGCAATTGAAAACAACCAAAGCCTAAAGATAGGAAAGGGACATCTCAGTAAGGGAAGAAAACAGATTATGGCACTGATGAAAGAAGATGGTTCTTTAACAAGAAATAGAGGCGAAATTTTGACAAGAGTGAAAGATTTCTACTCCACATTATATGAAAGGGATGATACATGTACTCTAGACATCATGAAAGGTACCAGTACCAGAGTTCTTCCAGTCCTCCCAGCAGAAGTTGCGCATGCAATCAAGAACATGAAGCGGGGAAAAGCTCCAGAAGAAGATGGAATTACTGTAGACATCATACAAGAAGCAAGTGGAGAAATCGAAACAGTACTAGCCCAAACTTTCACTGGATGCTTTAATGAAGGGAAGATTCCTGAGGTTTGGAACAACGCTACATGGAAGCTGCTACATAAAAAAGGAGACATGGAGGATCTCAGGAACTACAGACCTATCAGCCTCCTCTCAGTGGTTTATAAAAATTTCACTAAAGTTCTTTTACACCGCTTAAAGGTAACACTGGACATGGCGCAACCGAGAAAACAAGCTGGATTCAGGAGTGGCTACAGCACTATAGATCATATCCATGTACTGAGAGAACTAATTGAAAGAGCGAGGGAATATGAACTTCCATTGTGCATGGCTTTTATCGATTATGATAGAGCCTTTGATTCGGTGAAACCATCAGCATTTACAATGGCTCTGAAATCCTATTGTATTGAAGATGCATACATTAATATTATTAATAACATCTATGAAAATGCAAGTGCAAAGACTCGGCTGTTTGAAAATATAACACACATAAAAATTGGAAAGGGAGTAAGACATGGTGACACCATATCTCCGAAGCTCTTTAATACGACATTGGAAACTGTCTTTCAATCACTGAACTGGGAAAACAAAGGGATAAAGATTAATGGAGATTATCTAACCCACCTTCGTTTTGATGAGAACGTAGTCATTTTTGCTACTACCCCATCAGAGCTGCAGGGTATGATCCAGGAACTTGCTGACAAGAGTAAAGAAGTGGGATTAAAAATGAACTTTCAGAAGACAAAAGTGATGTTTAATGCTTTTACAAGAAATGAAAATTTATGGATTGATGAAGAAAAGCTGGAGATAACAGACACGTACGTTTATCTTCGACAGCAGATATCAAGTGATGGTCACATTGATGAAGAAATTAATCGGCGTACAAAACTTGCTTGGAGAACTTTTGTAAGAAACAGCATAATTTTCAAGAGCAATATGCCATTATGTCTTAAAAGAAAAGTGTTTGATCAATGCATCCTTCCAGTGCTTACGTATGGTGCTAAAAGAGGCATACAAAGGCTGCAGACAACTCAAAGGAGCATGGAGAGGTGCATGCTTGGTTTAGCCAGGAGAGATAAGAAAAGGAACTCGTGGATCCGAAAAATGACGAGAGTGGAAGACATCATGATCAGATTTAAATCCCTGAAATGGCAATGGGCTGGACATACTTCCAAAAGGGCCGACCATCGATGGACAGCCGAAAGTTTTGATCGGATTCCAAGGGACAGGAAAAGACCCAGAAGAAAATCACATCCTTCGTCCAGCAGTGGATTGATAATAGTTGACAATGATGATAATGATGATGCTATTTAACCCCCTGTCGCCCGTTTTATGCGGTCTATATGCGTCACTTTGTGAACCAGCTCATTCAGCTCGTTACATTTGAATTTTAGATGCGAAATGAAGATAATGCTTTTGTTCTCTGGAAAGGCATGAATTCGGGAATGCCTAAATTAGTTGAACTCATCAATTCTAGTGATCATCATATACAGTTCACATATGAGACTGAAAATAATGGCTGCTTACCATCCCTTGACGTCCTTGTTTCACGCTCTAAAGGATCCTTTAACACAACAGTTTATCGAAAAGCATTCACTGTTTCCTTACATCCAAATGCAAAATCAATTCACCCATGGAAACAAAAATTATCTGCCTTTTACACATACGTATATCGTGCAATACATATAAGCTCAGCTGATGATTCCTTGGAGAAAGAGCTTGATTTTTTTAAACGAATTGCAGTACACAAAGGAAATACACATTCCGTTATAGAAAAAGCTGTCCAAAATTTAGGAAGCTAAGGCCTGTCTGTTCACTCAAGCCGGTAGACCACCAAATACGACAGAATTGGGCAGCTATTCCATTTGCTCCACAGATTTGCTTCGGAATTTCAAAACATCTCAAGGATTTCAATTTCAAAGTTATTTTTAAACCCATAAACAAGATATATTTTTTTCGGATCAGGTTGATTACTTCGAAGAAATAATTTCCTGGGAAATTTTTCAGATACCTTGTGAATGTGGACTTCCATATATAGGACAGACCGGTAGTGCTTTAAATGTTCGTGTGAAGGAACACAAGACCTACGTACGGGATTGTGAACTGAAGAAGTCGTCTATAGCCCAGCATTGTCACGAAAACAACCATAAATTTTTGTTTGGAAGCGCTGCGCGCATTGATAAACCTGATTCAACTATCACGCTTAATGTATTAGAACCTTTTCGCATATACCAGAGGATATCGTCAACGACATGAAGTCGACCCCATTTCTTTCAAGCGCGTGGAACCAACTCACCAAAAACCGTAACTGTCAGAACTGTGACGATGTCACATGGATTTGAATGTTTACGCACCATTCGACCTGAGAAAATCGAGCCAGAAGCTCTGCGAAACCATAGTTGATGTATGATAAACCTTCGATTGTGGTAAACATTGATATTCCGAATTCTTCAAAGGTGATACGACCACTTCCGACCAAATACAAAGCGCAGACTGTAAAGCAAAATAGAAAACGCATCTGAAAACTAAAATTCTATAAAACAAATTTCGTGTTCTCTTTTGCAAAGCAGCGCAAAGCCCAACTTATCATATTTCACACAAAAAACGAAAAAACTTAGAAACAATAACTATGACTACGAAATTCGACAGCTGCTTCCGATATTGAAAAAAAACTATACAGTGAAAATCTAGTTTTTTTAGAAACTTTGAACAGTAAGTTTTTTACCCAACTGATGACGTCAGGCATTCCAACACAAAAATAACTTCGGGGACTTTCATTTACAGTACATTTGAAAAACAGATGGCTTTGTTAAAAATAAAAATACATTTTTTTCTTTAATGTGTTCATCATGCACAAGATATATTAGTACATTCAAAATTCAACATATAATCCGTAGGAAATTTCAAACCTAAATGCGTTTCACTAAAATGAGAGCCTAGTCAATTTGCGATACAAAAGATTTTCACATGATTTAACGATTTCGTTTCTCCAACAACAGACACAGAGGAGATTTTCCCCAATTCGCTATGTTGCCGTTAAATCACGTATAGTGTCATAAATAAAATCATTAAAATACTTTTTCTACATCTGGTTCTGTAGAACATTTTAAATACAGTAGTAAAAATGCAGTTCTTAAACGGAAATATAATGTTCAACACAGTCTTTGTAACATGTAGTATTCTCTCCTCCTACTTCATTCGGCTTACGTGATAAAGAATAAGGAAAAGAAATATCTTCGGCGGAACATATTCAGCTGGTTTGACTAATTCTACAGCATTTTAAGACCTAATATTTTGATTTAGAAGAAGTTCTCGAGCATCATGGGCAACATTTGTCTTCCTTCGTTACAAACATCAGGAATGGCGAATACTTGGTTTCTATGTATTTCTAACGTCATTAATTTTTAACATCTAAACGCTAGCAGTGTTGTCGAATATACAGTAAATAGCATAGAGTGAAACGTTTCGGATATGACCTGTGCGTTGTGCTCCTCTGTTTGATGAACGAATCTATATTATATTTTCAGATTTATTCGTAACATTGAAAAGATGTCTATTGTCCAGCACCATGCTGGTAGTGTTTTGACATTTACGCAATGTTCGTCAAATCATTTTTCTCTGGAGTTTTTGCCTACCGCCCTGTCATTTTAATCCATATTTTCACTGGTAGCTTTACAAACCTACCCGGCAAACGTTTCAGGAAAAAGAGGGCGAAATGCAGTGTATATAGCCAGTTCGTGGATACTTGACATCGATCTTTCATAACACTCGTACCGAAGAGATCGTGATTGCTAATCCGTGCATTGGGCATTGTCTTTCCTACTTTTTTCGCGGATTAAAGACGACCTTGAAGACTATAAATATTATGAGCCATTGATCGTCCTAATTCAGAGTCATTAGTTCGAGCAAAGGAAGAGCGCCAGGGAAAGAAAACAAAAATTCACCTAACCCGCATTCTCGTGGACTGACATTCGACCAAGATCTGTCATCTAGCGAAATACATAAGAATCCGTCCATTGGGACACGCGGTTTCCTATTATCGTTTGGATATTGTCTACTTACTCGTTGGCAAGATTGCCATTATAGCTAAGATGTGTAATTCATTTCTCTTATTTTGTACTGGGCGTTGTCGTCTGACTGACCGCTACCTACTGTTTGGAGAAACTGCATCAACGTGTGAGCTGCCCTATTCATAACTGACACATGTCCTATAGATTGGCAACTATCGTTTCTTTCACCTATTATTTCCATGTGACCAAAATGCCTCTGTGTGGAATACTTGTAATTTGGCTCTGTTGGTGTTCGCGTTGTGTGTATTTCACCGTTGGGAAGTTAATTCTTTTCCTCATTTTATC
The DNA here is from genome assembly GCA_039090855.1 of Macrothele yani. Classification (NCBI taxonomy): domain Eukaryota; kingdom Metazoa; phylum Arthropoda; class Arachnida; order Araneae; family Macrothelidae; genus Macrothele; species Macrothele yani. The sequence goes on from CM077034.1 coordinate 136,443,150, forward strand.
TTATCAGTGTTGAAAGATAAAATGAAAATCATTCATCACCGTTTTAAACGATCAGTGTAATGAATATGTTTCCGTATATTTGACCGTTTATATGTGTTTTTAGGTGTTTGGAGTCCGTAATTTTTATTTCCGAATATTGTAACATCTCACGTGTTCGTTAATACTAGTTTGTCAGATTTTTCCCCGTTGTGTTTTGCGATCTTTGGCATATTAAGACCCTTCCGCATCTTACTGCGGTCAACGAAATTACAATCGGACACTTAGATTTCGAAATGCGCGGGTGTGGCGCGTTGAAAGACAATCTTGCCCTTTGCATAGTTTCTTATGTAATGCAATCCAGCATTATGGTCGGTTTTGCGGGGTGGTGTTTGAGAATTTCGGTTGAACGATGCTGTTGTACCTCTAACCTCATCAAACAATCCTCATTGTGAGACTTCAACTTCAAGATTGCGACGGGCAAGCGTCTGTCTGTGTTTAAGTATCTGTCCTGAAACCGCTTCATAAGCTCATATAAGCATTCTTGTGTGTTCTCTTTTCGCCGATTCGTTTTACTGGTGTAACAAAAATATCCGTTTTACTGGTGTAACAACAAAAAATCCGGTTTACTGGTGTAACAATAAAAAATCCGTTTTACTGGTGTAACAATTACAAAAACATACAATGACTAAGTGCCGAGCTTTTACACTCCAAACGGGAGGTTTTCTCAAGGCCAGTAAACTCTAGAACGTCTTTGAGAACCGAAATAATTTGAAATCCTGTAGTGCGCGTCTGCTGTAAGTCCAGCTGACATTGCTTCTCGCGGAAGGTTGCGTCTAGCTAACACCTTTCCAACATTCTGCTTTTTATAATATCCTATCTTAGTAAGAATTTCCATGCAGTCGGGAGTCCGATGGAATGGCTCTCGTTGCAAGAGTTGGCATGCGTGAATATTTCAACGCTTACTCTAATCAGGGTTCCTTTTTAGTCAGTGTACGGAGCGATCCTCTTCGTGTTTTTCCACACCGGTATGGCATCATATTTGTCTAGCGCCGTTTGGGTTTTTTATTGCATAGCGCCGTTTGGGTTTTCCCTGTTTTAATGTGCCTTAAATGCGCTTTTGCCCAAATTGTCAGGGATCTCTTGGTCATTCCGATGTATGATCGGGACAAGCCGTGTGGGTGCAATGAATCACAACGGTATCTCATACACCCCAGCTGCATAATTTCTGTCGGGATCCTTGAGCGTATTTGTTGTCGCGGTGGCAAAAGATCTCGGCGATTTTATTCCAACGCGTAATCCATGACTCTTCATCAGGTTCTTAAACGCAATCGAAAACTTTCGAGATGTATGAGCTGGATATAGTATACTGCAAGTTGTAATCACTTGGGTCTGGTGTCTTGCTGGTCTTGGTCATCGTCTTGGGTAAGATTGACGTCAGAGTTCGTTCCGAGAATTCAGCGGTAATACCTTAGTTGATAATGTTTGTTATCTCTACCTTTCTCATTTCTTTGGTCGAGCAAATTGCGATTGCTCTACTGAAGTGCGTTCGGAATGCCGCCAATTTATACAAACCAGGAGATGAGGGACGAAATTTGTCACTCTTGTTCTTTTATAACATACGGTGGAACATAAACGGCCATCTTGGGATCTGCTTAGCTCAGCGTCGAGAAACAGTAACTCTCTAGTCATTTTCTATTTCACATGTGAACTTAATGGAGGGGGATGGTGCTGATTCGCTGTCAGAACTATTTTACTAAAGATATCTGTCATCATATTGCCAAACCAAGAACACATCGTCCATGTCTTTAAACCGTAATTTGCTTTCTTATCATCGCTCGAGGAGATCTCATCCAGTGGGTGTAGGATAGCTTTCGCGAGCACTTCTGACATTGGGGACCCCATGGGGCCACTTTTTGTCTGCTTGTACGGTGTTCATAGGGACTGGAAGTAGTTATTGTTTAGAACCAGGTCCAACACTTTTCGTATGTCTTGCACTGCTTCCAGAGATTGTTAACCATAATTAATTAGAAATTTCTCCAGGTTGTAGCACGCTTCCTTGACTGGAATTGACGAATATATGGGTGTTACGTCGAAACTAACCATAACCTCTGTTGCATCCAAACGTATGTCTTTTACTTTGTTTAAAAAGTCCGGAGTGAACCTTATGGCGTGTTGGGAGACAGGTAGGTAGTTTTCAGTGAGCTAGGCAGCACTTTCGCCACATAATGCGTTGGCGCTCTTATTTTGGAAACAATGGGTCTGAGTTTAGGACCAGGTTTATGGTTCTTCACTCTGCTATGCAAGGGAGGGAAGGAGAGCCCCAGTGTAATAATGGCCACTCACCAGTTCTCCCATTTGATTAGGTACTTCATCTTAATAACAAGGGCATTGGTAGGGTTTGTTTCAGCTTCTAAAGAAGATGTGTCAGCTAAGGAACTCTTCAATTCAGTGACCCAGTCAGTTTTGTTCATGAGAGCAATTTGGCCGGACATAGCGAGCGTAATTGCTACCGCTTCATCTTTTTTTAGTTCCTTCGGGGTTCTCCAGCTTCTAGCGTCATGCTTCATGTCTGGTAAGACGGTCTTCCTCAGCGTCCAGGCTGCGAAGTGTGTCACTGGTTCTTGTTCGGTCGGCGGATGGCTTCCGATAGCTGATTCCAGTACCGGACTAATCTGCTTATTGTCGGGCTTTGTTGGCGAGGTAGAATTTCGCGCTCTGCTCGAATATATTTCTTTCCTTTGTTGATAGGGTCCATGTTGACATTACCTTAGAATTTCGTGTTCTGCTCGAATGTATCTGTTTCCTTTGTTGATAGGGTCCTTGTTGACATATTGCTGCAGAATTTTGCGCTCTGCTCGAATATATTCGTTTCCTTTGTTAATAGGGTACATGTTGACACATTACCACAGAATTTCGCGCTCTGCTCGCATGTATTGGTTTCCTTTGTTGATAGGATCCTTGTTGACACATTACCACAGAATTTCGCGCCCTGCTCGAATATATTTGTTTCTTTTGTTGATAGGGTTCATGTTGACACATTACCGCAGAATTTCGCGCTCTGCTGGAATACATTTGCTTCCTTTGTTGATAGGGTCCATGTTGACACATTACCGCAGAATTTCGCGCTCTTCTCGAATA